>LQNS02277100.1:14746588-14769194 GCA_001587735.2 Parhyale hawaiensis
ACCGCCACTGAACTAAGCGGTGGATGACACAGCCACTGAACTAAACGGCGGATGACACAGCCACTGAACTAAACGGCGGATGACACAGCCACTGAACTAAGCGGCGGATGACACCGCCACTGAACTAAGCGGTGGATGACACAGCCACTGAACTAAACGGCGGATGACACAGCCACTGAACTAAACGGCGGATGACACAGCCACTGAACTAAGCGGCGGACGACACAGCCACTGAACTAAGCGGCGGATGACACAGCCACTGAACTAAGCGGTGGATGACACAGCCACTGAACTAAACGGCGGATGACACAGCCACTGAACTAAACGGCGGATGACACAGCCACTGAACTAAGCGGCCGATGACACCGCCACTGAACTAAGCGGTGGATGACACAGCCACTGAACTAAACGGCAGATGACACAGCCACTGAACTAAACGGCGGATGACACAGCCACTGAACTAAGCGGCGGACGACACCGCCACTGAACTAAGCGGTGGATGACACAGCCACTGAACTAAACGGCGGATGACACAGCCACTGAACTAAACGGCGGATGACACCACAACTGAACTAAGCGGCCGATGACACCGCCAGTGGAATAAACAATGAGTGACACAGAGACTGAAATAAGCCGCAGATGACACCGCCACTGAACTAAGCGGCGGATGACACCACCAGTGGAATGAACCGTGGATGACACTGAGACTGAAATAAGCCGCAGATGACACCGCCACTGATATAAGGGGCGGATTATACCGCTGCTGGAATCAGCCGCGGATGATACTGCCTCCGAACAAATCTAGCCATGGATGCGCTGTCGCCACAAAGAAGAACACAATGTTCTCAGGACAGCTTGCCCCGCTATCGATCCCAGCACGCGCCATCATTGTACTTGCGAATGAGAATTCCTTACAAGCCCCGGATTATCGGTGCAATTTAGAGGGCGTTCCTGAGATAAATCCTGAAAGCAGGATTATCCTCAGGCCTGCTAAGTATTTAAGGAGGTGAATGTTGTCTTCTCTTGAATTTTGAGAGCAATTTGTAGGTGTTCTTTCTTTGAATTCGAGATAGGTTTGTGAAGTCTAGCTAACTGAAATAGTGCGGGCGAAACGAAAACCATAAAGTGTTTTCGCTACTAAGCAGCTGTTTTGCGGATCCACGATAAAAGAAACTTGCAAAATGTTATGAC
The DNA here is from genome assembly GCA_001587735.2 of Parhyale hawaiensis. NCBI lineage: Eukaryota > Metazoa > Arthropoda > Malacostraca > Amphipoda > Hyalidae > Parhyale > Parhyale hawaiensis. The sequence goes on from LQNS02277100.1 coordinate 14,747,780, forward strand.
CATCAAACAGCTATTGCGGACAGTCCAAGATAAACAGATATAAAATGTACCATTATATAGCTGTTTGACTTCGTCCAAGGTAAATGATAAATATGTATATTACGGTAATTCAATAATTCAGGATAAAATAAAAATATAGAAAATATCGCGATCATCAAACAGTAATTCTTAGTTACTTGAAAGATTTCACCATAAAAAAGTAAAAAATATCTCATCGAATGAGCAACTGTACGTATAATACAGGCAAATGATAGCAAAACTAGAATGAGATATTCTGGAATTCTGCTGTGCAACGGCTGCGAACTCTCTACTACGTTTGAAATGAGTGTGAATGACTAACAAATGGTACGATAAGTATAAATTAATGGACATGAAACCAGCAATTGGAAAAGAGAACTCATACATTTTGTACATATGCAATGTTGTTTTTAAAAATAATTGATGAAACTACTATAAATAATACCATATAGATACGTTCGATTTTGCTACGGACGTACAAGTACTAGTTTATTTTTTTTATAGTTGATAACTCGAAAAGATGTCTGGGCCGTCCCATAAACGCTATAACCGTAAGTCAGTTTTGCGAGGGATTATAAATTTTGCCAGGGGTAACGTTCTCTGATGACCTTCAGAGCTCGGGCGTTTCTTTTGCGTTAATAGAATGTATTGCACTTTTTTTTAATAAATAAATATCATGCATAATACTGCTTCCTCCTCTTGCAAGAGAAATATCCATGCCATGATAGTCACCAATATTTCAGGGCTCTCTAAAACTCATGTTAATAGATTTTTAAAAAGCATATCCATGATAGATTTGGAAACATGGAAGCGACTCCTATACTCTCTGGATAGAGATCGCTGTTATTAAAAGTAATTATCTACCATTTTCAGATCTCCCGTAGCTTTTCCTTTGTTGTTAATAAAGTCATTACTTATATTTGCAGTTCGTGCAGACATATCCGTCGATACAAAGTAACACGCGGCACTTTTTAGAACCGTGTTATGTATACATGGAACAGGTTTACAGCTTCAAATTGTAGACCAAGCTGAAGGAACAGATGTGGCTGGGATGCAGCGAGACTTCGATCGTAAATCCTGGGAACACCAAAATATGCAATTTAATATATTAGTGGGGCTTAGTGGAGTGTTGTGGGTCAGCGCTGGGGTTATTCACTGCATTTGTATAAGACGGATATAGCTTTTATTTTGGACAAGTTTCATCGCAGACCAGAGATAATTCTTTGTTGGCGATTTTTGTATTTGTTCATTCAAATTTTATTGCTAAATTTTTGGGATGGTTTTCAAAGCAAATGATTAAATTTACAAATTATATAACACATATTTATACTAGTGATGAGGCGAAAATCCGCATCTGCATCCGCAGATATCCATACATTTTTTGAACATCCGCATTTGCGGATGTTGATATTCTAACATCGGTAATCGCATCCGCATCCGCCAGAAATGTAAAATTTGCTCAGAGACCCGCATCTGCAAATGTCCAAAATATGATATTCAACCCATCACTAATATATAGTGCACAACGGTGATAAAAAAGTTGCTTCAAGGGTCCATGACAAGAGCGGTATAAAAATATTATGGTCACCATTCCATGCTATATTTACATATGCTATCTAAGTGTGTTTATATTAATTTAGTATTTGTAGATCAGTAGTAAAGATAAGCTGTTCTGTCAGAACAAAACAATTATATTTTACTTCAATATATTGCTGCATTCAGTTAATACTGTATGTAAAATTTTCCCTATTACATATTATTACCGCTCTACGAACGCTGCTTTGACATCAAGAGTATTCTCCTCTTATGCTAAACGTGTTTGTGTGGCGACATATAAGAGGTAAAGTCTGAAAAAATTCAATTCAGTGAAGTTCAAATTCAATATAAGAAATACCGTAAATATTTTACAAAACCTCTGCTATCTTAACATCCCAGCACATTTGTTCAGCGATATCTCGCTGATCATCAGAAATTTTTCACAATCATATCTTTTACATGTTTATAAATACCCTCATTGCACAAATATGAACAATATTTAAACAAAGAACGACGATATTTTAGAAAACAACCCGGTTATCAGCTATAAAAACACATACATTGTCTAAATATGAGTCATACTTTGAAAGCAGTGCAGTTTTCTTTATTACTACTTTGCATCCTCCCTCCAGCACAATATGTTTAGTTAAATCTAAATTTAGTATTTTTCTACATCGGTTCGAATGAGCCGTGCATCAAAAGTCGAAAGTTCAAAACTGGAAAAATTTTATTGGTGGGGCTGACATCATATGGCGTAGCTAGCTCTGCCACGCCTGAGGCACGGTGGTATTTATTGTTCAGAGTTTCTGCATGCCGCGTCTACCAAATTGCTTCCTGTCACAGCGAAGTATTGGCCACCAGTGACCGATAAAGAGGTGCTGATGCGAATTTTTTTGCCTTCATTTTTGACAGCCGGGTACGATACAGCAATTATCCTCGCAGGTGTCGCTTAAGCTGCAGAAGAGTTATATTTTTTGAACTAACGTTGCCGGCCATAAAAAATAACGGCCGAAAATTTGTAATTGTGTCTCTTTTTGAGTCTCATGTGCTATATTCTGCTATGAGAGATGCTTTTTATGTACCATTTCCCCAAAGAAAATTTTCGTTCGTACCAGAAGCTAAAATGGGAACACGGAATGCTACAAAAAATTTTTTGGTTACTTCTTTCTATAAAAAGCTTTCAAATTTTTGAGTGACGCCATTTCCACGTCGTAGAAGCAGCAAAGTACTCCTGGAGGCTCAAGAAACTGCACAGTCTACTGCTGAAATTAGCCAAACTTCCTTCAAAAAAAGTTCACGAATTATTCACCATATACAGGATGCATAAAAAACAAAAATTTTCGTGGTTCAGTGTGATTAGTATGGGGAGAAATGACAAAAAAATGTACACGCAAATCAATATATTGATGGATACACGTTGCTCAGTTGTGCAGCATTATCAATAGTTTAGATAAAATAAGGCAGAAATTTTTATATAGAGTAGTCAAATTTTGTGTGAGGTTGTCACTGGTATCTTTGACTATACAATAATTGACTCCATAATAAGGAAAAACAATAGCTAATCTAGACAATAATAGGGAGTATTGAGCCAAAGCAGTTGGCTCCATAACTAGCTGATCTAGAACACCGATAATGCATGGTAACGAAACTATAGAACTGACCAGATTACGATAAAAAAAGCAATAACTGATCTAGACAAAATGATACGGTAACGGGACTATACTATTGGCCACATAAAAAAAGCAATAGCTGATTGAGGGAAAATGATAGCGGTACAGGGACTATGCAATTAACGGCATAACAAGAAAAAAGCAATAAGTGATCTAGACAAAATGATAGCGGTATCGAGATAATTACCTTACACTTCATTCTATGGCGATCACAGACTTCCATTTCCGTTCATCTTTTCCTCGGGTATCGTTGCGTGGATCTTTTCCGCTGTGGGGCCTTCAGTATTGAAGCTTTCTAGGCCCTAACACTGAGGTTTCTCGGAGCTAATACACTGTCATTGATATCGATGACAAGGCTCTAATCGACAGCGCGAAGCAAGAAGGGCGATATTTTCTCCAAAAGCCTATAACAAAGACCACAGTAAATTTCAAAACAAGGCCTTGCGGCCTTCATTACGGCGGTAATAAATCTTGATTAAATTTCTTATAGGTAGCTACGACATCTTCAGAGGAGCGTTTTCTTGTGACGCAGAGTTCCGCCCTTCCACTGGCGGCGACGGAGGCGTAAGGTGCAAGGAGGTTTACTCCACTGATTTTGCTATTCCTAAGATTANCGGTAATAAATCGTGATTAAATTTCTTATAGGTAGCTACGACATCTTCAGAGGAGCGTTTTCTTGTGACGCAGAGTTCCGCCCTTCCACTGGCGGCGACGGAGGCGTAAGGTGCAAGGAGGTTTACTCCACTGATTTTGGTATTCCTAAGATTAATTGTGCTATTACACGAATAGCTAAACTACACCAAAGACAACTAAACATGGTCTGGAATTTGTGCAGAATTAGTACCATATTCAGGTATAATTATGCAATTACCCAAATTGTAAGACAGTACTCTAGACAAATGGATGTAGTCAGGAATTGCCACAATACCAGTACTGTATTCGGGCAATTATACAAGTATCCGAACAGTAAAACAGTAACAGCTACAACAAACAGACAAATGAACACACTAGGGAAACTTTTCAGTTCTAGGGCACCCGGGCGTTGAAATTGACGCCGAAGAATTAGCGATTGTACGTTGTTGATTTGGTTATAAAAGATTGATTAAAAGTTGCTAGTGCGGCCAATTTAAGCTGTACTGAGCTGCAGTAACTTTCTACCTACTTGGCAACATGTTTTTAGCACTCAGTCAAACATGACTAGAAACGCGAATTGTATCTTCGTATCCTGGATGTACACTATGATACCATTCCAAAGCAACTTTCTCATTCAAGTGAAAAGCTATGCATATTATCTAGGGAAGAAATGCAGCTAATGAACAATAATTGTATCAGCGAAACCTCCTTTTTTTGTACCTATGCCTGGCTCTAGTTTGACGGTAATATTAGTCACAACCTCCATGGATCATCTACTCACTTTGTCATCACGTGCACAGGAAAATAAAATTATCGTATATTCTCGATGCCGCTATGACAGAGGTGGGCAAGCGGGCAAACTTTTTGACTGAAGGGCGACATGGATTTCTAAAAATTGACCGACGGGCCGAACTTGCCCATCGATGCGTACATATCACACATAACCAGAAAAAAAATTTCAAAGTTAATGCTTGAAAAAAAATGACATTTTATGCTTAATACATCTAGTTTTTGACTAACTTTTATCATAAGCACTTAAAATGGGTTAATGTATCGAAGATCCAAAAAATTTTCTCAATGCCGTTCGAAAAAACAAAAACTAACGGGCCGGATGGAGCCCGCGGACCACAGTTTGCCCTCCTTTGAGCTAAGAGGTGTACAACACTTTCCCGGGACGTAGAGTTTATAGTTGGTGCTGCGAAACTTGAACTTACTTTCGATGTGCTCAACTTGTGTACTTTCCAAGGGTATCTACGCTACCGACCTGCAATTTCTGTAGGTACGACGTGCGAGATGGGGTGCCGGACAAAGGAAATTGTGTGTCTGTATTTTCCTTTGTTTGTGTTTCTTCTCACTGGTATCAAAGAAAATTAAAATATTGAAAACTTGCGATAGTACAATGGCCGTCATCTCGAGCATGGGTACTCTGAACTATAGTGCAATTGCCCTATATATGTTGTAGTTCAACTAAAATAGATATTGCAATTCTGGTTGAAAAAGCACAGTAACGGTTTACTGTTTGGTAATTGCATATTACTATTCAAACTGCAAAATACTAGCCATAGTGCATAATTGTATTATCAAAAGTGCATAATTATGCCTTCCAAAAGGCAAAATGTAAGCCACGGTGCAGAATCGTATTATCAAAATTGCAAAAGTATGCAATACAAAGTGGAATATGCTAGACATAGTGCATAATTGTAGTATCCAAACTGCATAATTATCTATCCAGGTTCATGTTTACAAGATTCTTTCGTGCATTATTACTCGATACAAAGGAACAAAGTAATTTCACAGACAGGGCTACTAGCTCTCAGAACATTTGCAGTTAGATTTATATTACTACATGTATTTGCTTAGTTTTTACTTAGTTATCTGCTTAGTTTACTTAGTTTTGCTAACTATTTGCTTAGCTTTCGAGTGCCGCATGGAAGGTAAGCCTCTAACTTCTTAACTAAAATAGGGTTTGGTAGATGAAGTAAATTACTCTTACACTCTTACTTTGTAGTTACCCAGGATGAAGAACTGGTACTGAAGAGGTTGTAAGCAACAGGTAAAGTAAGCTCTCGGTTACTTTGTTGAGTGGCAAGAGTAAGTAATGACCTGTTATGATACAAAATACGGTTGTACTTAAGTTACATATGAAGCAGCTTTCCTGTAATTTTCCTTTTTCGAAGCAAATATCGGAATTCAGTGACGCATGACTCAACGGTAAACTGAATTTAAAGTAACCTTTCTCTTCTTCTTCGCTCCTCACCAAGTACTGATGCTCTCTGACACAAGAAAAAAATGCAATCTAATAGAAAAAATAACCTTTTCTTTCCGGGAGTTGGAATTTAAATGTTGAGAGAATGACAAAACCAGCCACGGAATACAGTTTTTTCCCTTACATAACATTGTGCGCAGTAAAGTAGGAAGTTGCCGAGCTTTCTATTTCAGGCCACACCATTTTCGAAGTAACAGGAAGAAAGTAAAGTTAAGTAATAACAAACACACACAGCCGTATATATCATTTAATATAGCAATCTCGACAACGTTTTACTTTACTACGTATAAAGGTAAATCCCCTAATACATCCGATTTTAATTTGTCGATATCACTAACTTCTTCTGAATTGTGGAGTCATAGCTCTTAAAACTAAACATTCTGACGTTGTTAACTTTCATGTTCATGATTCGTTAAAATTCAGCCTTTTGTTTACTTTATAAGGATTTAAGCGCGACAAATTTGGGGAATTTACCTGAAGCTAGGGAAAACCAATTGTATTTCGTCTCATGTTTCGTTATTTTTTCATTTAATGCCAGCAGTGACACGCTCTACAGCATGAAACGAATGGAAGCTACTGGAAAAAGTGACTTACGTGTTATTTTTCCTTCTTCCTCCAGCTCCAGCAATGATACGTTAGCTCTAAGAAAAGAACACAAGTGTAAGCTGCAGATAAATAATGGGGTTTCGATTTGTAGAAAAAAACTCCAGACCAAGTCGCCAGAGATTGTGATGTTGGAACAGCTGCGGTTCCCCTGGCACTTGATCACTTGAGACAATATGACGCTTTAGCTGTACACGTCGCTGAAATTCCAGGGTAAATAATACTCGGTGATGCAAGTGTAGTGCGCAGCCTACCTGAGATCCAGGTACACCTGGTTCGCCTTGTATAATTTTCAACACTCTCTTTACCACTTTGCCATGCATCGTCTATGCTAAATTTTTGCTGATGATTGACCGAATGTGTCCGAAACGTTCTTTTTTTTTCATTTCTGCCTGTCTAGCTGTTGATTATACTAAGTTTTAGCAAAATGGAGAATTTTATTTCCTACCTCGTTTTATTGGGCGTAAACCGAACCTATCCTACACTAATGTATTCGTAACTAACCTAAGCTAGGATAAGTTATCCTAATGCATGCTTTGAGGCAGGCCGTATACTGCCACTGAACAAAATAGTCTTCGTTCCTTCTCTATACAGCTGCAGTGTTGCGGCTCTTGATTCAATCGCTCTTGGCCGATTTGCCTCTGCAGAAATTGGTGTTGCCCGATATTTCCATTGACCTGAGTTTGCTCCTGTGCCACGTCGACAGAAATGACCGCGAGTTAATTGTGATGAAACTTATTCATTGACTGTATTTTCATTATTACCTCCGCCAAAGAGGTTATGTTTTCGTCGAGTCTGGCTGTGAGTCTATTTGTTTATCTGTCTGTCACCAAGATAACTCGAAAAGTTTTTAACCGATTTGGACGAAATTTACAGGGATAGCTAGGTATGTTAGGGGAAACAGATGATTAACTTTTGGTAAAGATATGTCCATCCGTTTGTTTGTATGTTTGTCTGCCTCATTTTTCTCAATGCCATAACTCAAAAAGTTATCGATGAATTTTTATGAAATTAACATGAGTTGTTAGGTATATAACAAAGAGTAAATGACCAAATTTTGGTAATGACCTGTTTGTTTGTCACTTTTTTTAATTTTATGCTTGTTAGCACAATAACTGAAAAAATAATGAATGGATCATTATGAAATTCATAGGGGCTGTTAGTAATGTTAAAAGACATAATGATCAAATTTTAATGCAGATCTGTTAGTTCGTTTGAATGTTTGACTCATGTTTGTCATAACGTTTGTTAGCAGTATAACTCAAAAAGTTATGAACGGATCTTCAAGAAAATTGCACAAGCTGTTATTACTATCAAAAGGCAAAAATGAACAGATTTTAGAGTTTATAAAATGAAAATTATGGTTTCAAAGCCAATTTGAATTTTTTGCTACCGTTGTCTCGCTTGGCGGAGGTATGCGCTCTCAGAGTGCTCTAGTTAATTAATGTGCTTAAACAGGGTGAACTGTAACTGCTAACTCAAATGATCAGAAGAGATCAGTGATGACGGGTTCAATTTTGCAGAGCGGCACACTTATCGCTTCCTTTCCATAACGTGTAGTAACAATTAGAATCAATTTCCGTAGAGTCAAGCATCACTCATGAAACAAATTTGAGCAACATACAGATTACTCATGATTTTAGTTTCACTGGAAAATTTTTCGCTCGTGTGAATGGCTGAACGTTTTGTCAAAAATAAGCTTAGTTAAAGAGAAATAATTGCTGTAACGAAATCCTCGCATTCTTTGCATGCCTTTGTAGTTCTAGTGTGTGCCAAAGAATATCTTTTCTACTGCTTTTCTACTGTCTCCTCAATGTGCGGCTCGTGAAACCGGGAAAATGCAGTCTTGAAGTGGGTAAAATGTGAAAATTATGATCCGTGAGAGTGTCAAGAGAAATTGCATTGCAACAGATTCGGTTACAAGACAGCGATCTAGCTTGAAACGCTAGCTATAGACTACTTCTCTTATTCCAAGACTACACTATGTACTCGCACGCACAACCTGATGCGGGGATGTCCCGCTCGTACGTCGTTCTGTTACATATTTTATAGTTAGCATAGATACGGTAGCACGAATGACGTGCGAGCAGCACATCCTCGCACCAAAACCAGAAGAGCCTCTCGTCCTTGCCCGTGGGTCTGCGGCGCCGCCGCTCGTCGTCATCTCATTTCAACATGTCAATCCTCCTGTCAACTCTGTGGACTGGGCGAACTGTGTGGTTTGTTCGTCACCCCTTCTTGTGTTCGAGGGTGAGCAGTCTCTGGCTGGACCCTCTTGGGGCTGCGCATTTCCATGCTTCCATTCCTCCCTTTGAATTTCTTCCTCCTCTGCCTAGGCACCCTCCGAAGCCTCCTCTCCAAGTTGGTATTACTGGACCCTAACGATGGCAACCAACAACAGCAACAACAACATAATTATCTATGGCGAGCCAAACGGGACTCAACCCCGCTCCCACCCCTCTATCCTTACATAAAGTTCTGCGTGCTATTGTGTAGTGTTGTACCGGCGTAATGAGAGTGCGACAGCAGGGTAGACCTAACGAGTTTTGAAAGGTTCTAAATTGAAACTCATTTTGTCCTCTACATCCCACCATCCCAGGAATCGAAACCCCGGAACGTTTNACATCAAGTTCTGCGTGCGATTGTGTAGTGTTGTACCGGCGTAATGAGAGTGCGACAGCAGGGTAGACCTAACGAGTTTTGAAAGGTTCTAAATTGAAACTCATTTTGTCCTCTACATCCCACCATCCCAGGAATCGACACCCCGGAACGTTTCTCAAAACCTCTCTAATTATATATAACTGCAGAAGTTTTAATGAAAAACACAATAGGCTCACAAATATGCTTACAAGTACATGGTAAACAACATTATTAAACTAGCTATGGGCTCATAAACAAGAGGCCACTCACAGGGAGAATATATTAATGCACTCAACCTATACCTGCAGGCACCATTAGCGCTTAACAGCTTTTGCTCACACAAAAGCAAAACTAACGAAAAGAAACTAAACTCAATTTGAGGCAATTTTACAAAGATATGACAGCGACTTTCACTCAATCCTTTACCGTGAAAATGAAAAACAGTCTCTCATGAATGTCAGTACGGAGGGAGTATCGATATAGCGATATAGGATGACGTACATGACAAAGGGGTCAATAACAATACCTAAGTAATGGTATAAATTCTATTAAGAATTCCCTCATCAATACGGTATACAGACGGTGAGTTAGATTGGGCTTTGACTAATTGATCCAAGTTTCAGTCGTTGGCTCTTAACCAGTTACCTGTAAGACGTCCATGAACTTAGAGTCTTACTTAATAATAGGTAGATTTCAGTCAGCTCAAAATAATCGGTTTGCTACTACCACCTACCACATGATTGAGAGTGACGAAGCAAAAGTTCCACCTGTATTTTTGGACAAGATAAGTAAAGTGAGCTTTGTTATAATATCAACTTTCACTACCGAATCGAACAAACAGGCTCACATATAGGCCTACTTTGTCTTGAGTAAAGCATTACGATATAAATTTAGAGTCTAAACTCGGAACATTAAGGAGACAGAGAGGAAAGAAATTGTTTCCAATGAATTATGTTGCCGCGTGCGATATGATATTTATGGCTCTCTCTAGAAAATGTCAAAAATTTGAGCTGACAGTTTGTGCACATGCACTACAGCAAGCGCTTATTGCAGCACAGTTTGGAATATCTCCCTTCATTTCGCGTAAGTTTCAATTTACAATGACGTCGCTTAAACGCATTGATCTACCTTCACGGCAACAGAAACTTTTGTTGTAACAACGTGAAACGTTTCTTTGTTCCTACTCTCATATGCACTGGACTCTACAAAGCCTGTCTGACACTTCACGAATACGTTACGAAATATCGATCAAGATCTCCAATTAATCACTATTGCTGATTTACGAGGATAACTATAAATATTGCTTACGCCACAGTTTTAAGCAGAAATATATGGTCGTAAGTCCGCAAAACTTTTTGAATAGCTCTGATCTTCGTGATGACCGCTTTGGCCCGCTTGACAATGTAGAAACAACTTTGTTGTAGCTGCCCAAATTCCCATCGTTTCTCTCAGAGTGAACAATTTTTTAAAGCTTGCAGTAACTGAGCCGCGAGAAAGAGGGGAGAATTGTACAAGTATTCGCAGATAGAAAACCAGCCTCTCATACATAGGTCCATCTACTGCCCACGTAATCATATGTCAGTGTATGGCCCCTAGGTGAATAAAAACGCTGGTGGATATTTGCATGCTTAGGTATCACAAACAGAGGCTTACCAATTTTATTTGATATCCACGCAGAGGTGGGTAAAGATCCATCGAGAAATCCCTCATATAAGGAAAAGATCAGTGGCGCGCACAGTCCCACAAAATCGTATGAAATATTGAGGAAGTTACGTAGAAGTGAATGGGCTACTAGTGAAATTTTGCACACACGAAAAAAGTTCACTTGCCCGTATCCACATTAGTTTCTTAAAACATTCACGGAATTATGTAGAGGTGAGTAATCCACCACTCCAAATTCCCATATGTAAGGAAAATTCAAAGGTACACAGATGTACAATTTCTCAAAAAAATTCGCGCAGTTACGCTCAGGTGAGTAACGCACCAACCAAAATTCTCACCTATACGGAAATATCCAGTGGCCCCGCATAGGCCCATGCACCAACTTCCCAAGGCTTTCACGCAACTGTAATGGGCAGTTAGGTGCACAGAGTCAAGTAATGAGTTGAAATGGTACTTGGTCAATAAGTTACATCAGTGAGACCTGGGAGAGTCATTTGTCATGAACAAAATACCCAACATTAGGTCATTGTTCGCGCTTTATATCATTGGAAAGACGATTATGGAGGTTTTGCCGGAGGCCATACATCAATAGAGGCAGACCTTAATTTGTCTCGGCAATGCCCGGTCTATATTCACAAATGCACTCAAAATGTCCAGCAAACGCACATTAAATGTCTTGTAAACGCACTCTAAATGCCGAGTAAATGCAGCACTATAATGCTCCACCACACGCCTTCTCGCAAATCCAGGGTAGCATACATTATTAGGCAAGTACTCCATCACGGCGAAACCTGCACGAGGTTTGGAGACGAATAGGCCTATGAATTTCGCGCAAAAGGTAGGAAACATTGTAGTTCTTTGTTTTCTTTTCTTTAGTCATAGAATCGTGTTCTTTATTTAGTATATTCCTGAACAATCTAATGCTTGTCAAAGAAACTGTAAACCCATCAATATATCAGGCGGGGGGTTTGAGTGTGATGTGAATAAAGCACGAATAGGCCTAGACTTTCGTGCTAAATGTAGTGCATATTGGAGGTCCTCAATGGTTCTGGATTCCAGTGTGGGTTTTATAAATTACTCAACGTATAGTGCTTCTAAAACCGCTAATCTAGGCGAGGTGCACGCTTGTGCAGAATGTTGATATTATCAATACTTAGAGGGAAGGAGTTGGATGTGAATAAACGACGGACAGCAATACGTATTTTGGATAATAATAGTTGATATTTTAGTGTTTGTTTTTGGGTTAAGAGTAGCGAGTTTCGCAAATTATTTAATAAACTAAGCAATGAAGCAAGTCATTCAATGTTCAATAAGATAATCCAAAACACGATGGACCGCGAAAGAGCGTTGGATACAAACAGTAGCTAAATAAGCTTACATATACAGTATATATATATATATACATAGGTTTTACACAAGTGCATCAACAATGAAGTTCCGAGTTTTCTTGCTCCAATTATTAGAATTCATCACTTACTATAGTCTGACCATTTTATCAAGGCAGTTCGGTCTTGGTCAAACTCCTCTAACGCGGGGCCAATTCCGTGGGTATTCCGTGGGCCAATTCCGTGGGTTTTATAGGATTGATAGGTTTATTACACACAGATAAACATTAAAATAATGAAAACTTTCTGAGTACAATATACGTACAGTAATATATCTGCATAACCCATAGCAAAGTTGTAGAACTTTTTTGTGTAACAAGTAGTAATTAGACTAATACAATTGCATAACATAATCCTTACACCGCTTTTTAAAGGCGTCATTAGATATAGGATCTAATAGGTGTGTTGGAATCCGATTAACAAGTGATACGGTTTGGAAAATAGTTGAACGTTTCTCTACATCAACACGAACATTTGGAAGATTAAGAATGAAGCGTCTCATCTCGTAGTTTTGATGAGGTNGATGTGAATAAAGCACGAATAGGCCTAGACTTTCGTGCTAAATGTAGTGCATATTGGAGGTCTTCAATGGTTCTGGATTCCAGTGTGGGTTTTATAAATTACTCAACGTATAGTGCTTCTAAAACCGCTAATCTAGGCGAGGTGCATGCTTGTGCAGAATGTTGATATAATCAATACTTAGGGGGAAGGCGTTGGATGTGAATAAAAGACGGACAGCTATACGTATTTTGGATGATAATAATAGTTGATATTCTATTGTTTTTTTTTGTTTAAGAGTAGCGAGTTTTGCGTATTATTTAATAAACTAAGCTATGAAGCTAGTCATTTAATGTTCAATACGACAATCCAAAACACGATGGACCGCGAAAGAGCGTTGGATACAAACAGTAGCTAAATAGGCTTACATATACAGTATATACATACATAGGTTATACACAAGGGCATCAACGATGAACTTCCGATTCGTGCTCCAATTATTAGAGTTCATCACTTATGTACTATAGTCTGACCATTTGATCAAAGGCGTTCGGTCGTGGTCAAACTCCTCTATTGTGGGACCAATTCCGTGGGTATTCATTGGGCCAATTCCGTGGGTATTCCGTGGGCTAAGATGTGGGCCGAACAAAATCTCAGAAATACCCATAGAATTGGCAACGCTATAGACGAATTTGACCATGACCGAACTGCCTTGATAAAATGGTCAGACTATAACCATCAATCATTAAACGCAGCAAAAGTAACTGATTGTTACTTTTCAGTAACAGTGTATTATGTTATTTAAGCTGCCTCCTCATAGTGATAATAATTGAAAGCGATGTACGCCACAGAATTTAATTTAAATACTTATGCGATTTCAAGGAAGATAAAAGATATAAATTATAAATTGGGAAGAGCTTAGTACTCTAGATCCCTTCCAGAAAACCGTATCGTAACCTAGTTCCCACCTAGAAAATTCTAACAGTAAATCTAGCTCCTTTTTAGAAAATCGCAATCGTAACCTAGCTTCTTGCTAAAAAAAACCGTAACCTAGCTTCTTACTAGAAAACTGTAACCGTAACCTAGCTCTTCTGTAACAGTAGCCTAGCTTCTTACTAAAAAACTGCGACCGTAACCTAGCTTCTTACTATTGAGAAAATCATAACAAAAAAGTACAAAATTTTCACTCTCGACAATGTTCAATACAAGTACCCCGTGTAAGGGCTGGACGGTACAACTTTGTCATCGAGCTGTAATATTTTAAAAGACAGATTTTGCGAAAGTAACTTTCAATAGTTGGAGTCATATGCAGCTGTCGAGTTATAAATTTTTATTGAATGAACTTTAAATTCATGGAACATGCTTCTCAATCTTCATCAATCCTTTATAGAGTTTTCGATATCATTCACCAAATTCATGGGGAGATTCGGTCTTAACTTCTGAGTCGGAGCAAGTTTTACCCGAAAGATATTCCCAAGTTAGAGCAACAGATAACAAATGATAAATATATGCTAAGGGTGCTAGGAACGGAGGCACAGTACATGGATGAAATGAAAAGGTGAAACTACGAGCCACAATATTCTGGAATTACCTTTTTCAACTGACTGTGCGTGCGGTCGAGCTGAGTAAATATATATTTTACTAATATTGCTCACTTAGTTCGCAGTATATTAGCTGTGAGCATATATGTGGTAAAATTTGTAACATCATTCATTCTGCTTCTGGTTCCATATGCACGTCCCTCCAATCATGTGCTTGTTACGCTCTCAGGATTAGATAAGGAATCAATATAGATAGTATTGACAAAATAAGCGATTAGATACATTTCGTCATCTTGTTAATACTTTCGAAAATGGAAAAGCATCTCGAACAATATATAGACATATATATATGTATATACATATATACTGTATCACTCACACTGCAGGGTCTCGACAACAGCAGATGTCAGTAAATTTTGTCTTTCTTCAATTTAAATGGCACAAAATGTAGTTATAAACGTTACCCTGATTTACAAAATATTATATTATGTATTCCAGACGCACTTGTTCGTTCTAGAACACTATTTCACAATAATAGTTGGTTCTGTTTACTGACTATTATAGCTCAGTGTAATGAATTACGGCTATCACCAGCTTATTGTCCTCATCGCCGTTTTATGCACCTCGCTTTCACGAATTAACGGCAGAAGCATTGGTAATCCAGGATAGCATAGGTTATTATCTTTTTTTTGTCTTATCTGCACCACTAGTGAATCATGAAATTAGATAATATGAGCAGCATTTTTAACTTTCATGCGTTTCACAGTTTACTATATTTAACTGAAGTCGATAACTCTCTGTCTTTCCACGTAGTGCACAACTGAAACATGTTCAGCACACTTGGCTTTCCTGTTGCAGAGGCCATTTTCACGCAAAGTGCACTTTGCAGCATTGCAAATTTGTCTTAGCCTATTCAGTATTGCAATTGAACCAAAACGGTTGTCAGTTGAACATGTTGGCCACAAAATTCAACGGAGTCACATATTCAAAATATTTTTTTTTTTTCGCCTCAGCGTTCGGTTCGGCAATGTTGGTTGGTGTCCACGCTATGGTTCAATGTTTTCTTCGCATTCTATGAAAGCAAAAGCATAGTACAGTTCAGAAGCAAAATATAATGGATTTTACCTTTTAAATTGCTTCTTATAATACAGCACTGTAATCAATTCAATCCTATAGAATTTCCATCAGCTGATCATATAGGATTCTTTACCTAAATAATCAAACTGCATTCTCTCTTCAGTAAAAAGTCATAGCTTCCACTCAGCATGTTGCCACAATAAACTCAAATATATAGATAAAAGTCACAAAAACTGTGAAATTGCCTTATATATACTCAACCAAATTGGTACAGTTGTTATCTTAAAGCTCAGTAAAAACAATCGCTGCGGTGTATCTATTACGTGAAAAACTACCAAGTAACAAGAGCACTCCGAGAGCGAATACCTCCGCCAAGCAAGGCATTGTAGCCAAAAATTAAAATTCGTTCTGAACCAGGATTTTCTTCGCATCAACACCAAACTATAATCTTCAGTGCCTTTTAAAATTATAAAGAGTTTCTGAAATTTTCTTGTAGTACCGTTCATAACTTTTTGAGATATGCTGCTAAAAAACATTCGAACAAATATTAAACAAGCACACAAATGGACCAACCGATCATCACCAAACTTTAATCAATTATGTTTTTTAACATTACTAACAATTCCTGTAAATTTCATAAAGATCCATTTATAACTTTTTGAGTTAATAGGCTAGCAAGCATAAATCAAGCACAGCGACAAACAAACGAACCAACAGATCATCGCAAAAAATTGCTCATTTACTCTGCGTAATATACCTAACAACTCATGCAAGTTTCATAACAATCCGACCATAACTTTTTGAGTTATGGCAACAAGAACAATGAGGCAGAGAAACAAGTGGGTGGACGGATATTCACCAAAAGTTAATCATCTGTTTCTCCTAACATACCAAACAATCCCTGTAAATTTTGTTGAAATCCGTTCAAAACATATTGAGTTATCTTGGTGAAAGACAGACAAATATACAGACGGACGGACAGATAGACGGAGAGACAGACAAACACAATGAAAACATAACCTCATTGGCGAAGGTAATAATATACACCTAAAAAATATATATTGCCAACCCTATAAAATCCTAGTTACAAAATGATATACAGCATGATACACCAGCAAAAATATTCAAATATTGATATTTTCCATTACTCCTAGCAACTAAGGGTATCATCTACTCTTTGCATATACTGGTATCACTTACTCCTTGCATCTATGCCCCTCACTTCTCGATATCTCTAAGTTAATTGTAACCTCACACTGGGTCGTGTAGCCGGTATAAACCTACAACTGAACGCGTATCAAGCACAAAAGTAGGTAGTTCTAATGAGTAAATTGGTGATGGATACTTATTTGCCTTCGTACTTATCTACATTTTTCGAAAGGAGGAGCAATTGTTATCACTGTCCTAAATGGGTAGAGAGGGATATTCTTGCAGTAACCCATTACCCTCTACTCTACCAGCCTCTGCTGCCATGCTACGAAGGTATTTTTTTTTTCTGCAGGACTACAATAGGAAAAAACTCTGAACCAAAATAACCAGCTTTTGATGTTTTTTGTTATCCGAAACTTTTATTTCTATCAAAGCCTGTTGCCACCTTGACGCTCGTCTACTATTGAAAATTAGATTCCTAGTGAATTTTCTAGGATAGGACAGCTAGATTAAAATAGGTTTAACCCTTTTTCTACGAAAATTCCGCTCTTGCTATGAGGTTCTAAAAGAAGCTTATAGAAGTCAGTACCATTGTAGTCCCTTGAGCTCACCTACAGTTTAGTTCAGTCGTAAATAAAATACTAGCACTGACTTCAGACGGGTTGTTGAATATGTTGTCCAAATTTACAGAGAAAAAACAACGCACTGGTTTTAATAATCAAAACGTTGATGCGGCATCCGAAAATGCCGTCAGTGCCGAAAGGGTTAACACGTGCTGTATAATTCTTAGAACGGTATTAATGGTACCACTCTTATGAAAAATGCAGGTTTACTTCATGTGCTGAAGGATTAACAATCTTCACAGGGTTATATCGGGTATCCAGCTTTACGAACGACATTAATCGTCCTATCTTACAAGAAAGAAATTTTTATATCCTGTGTTAATGAGTTAACAATCTTCCTCTCTCAGCGCAGACGAATACAGTCCGTTTATTGAATTCAGTCGAAGAAAGTATGAGTGGGGCGATGCTAGGCTGTCGACGGCACCGTGCCACTTTTTCGTAGCATATTTCTACAGGAAAACTAACAATTGTAAGCCATAATTTTGAGGTCGGCGAATGCCAAGTTAATGCGAGAATCTGCGCCGCAATTGTAGGCCGCTCGCAGGCATAGACGCTCTTTTATCCAGATTAGATCGCGCGGCTTGGTAGTGCGAATTATCTTTGTCGGAACAATGTGATCTACTTCTACCGTTGAAACCACATGATGCCAACCGATGTCGTCCGAGTAGCATGTCGATAATGTTTAGAGAATTGTCTACGATAGCATAAAGTGATCTACTTCTATCGTCAATACTACTCGATGCCCGGCGATATCGTCCGACTGACATGCCGATACTGTCTACGCTAGGGTAGAGGTGAGCTACTTCTACTGTCGAAAACTACTTGACACTGGCCGATGATGAAGATTCACCAAGTATAAGTATTTTCCAGCCCCGAGCTGCGTATCAACGCATACTTTCGGGTGAAGTGTCTCTCAAAATTGAGGCATATATCGTAAGAAGAGTATTATAAAATAATGGAAACGAGTAACTAACAAAATGAATAGATAGATAAATAAACTATTATTTAAACGTATATATATAACTATGATTGATGAATATAAAAAGGGGAAAAATAACAATAAATTAGGAAGTGAATGAATTAGGTAGTCAATCGATACGTAAACAAACAAATAAATAAGCAAATGAGTAAATAAATAAGGAAACAAATGAACAAATAAGTATAGAAAATAATAAATAAATCTAACACAGCACAGTCATGGCCTTAAGATTTCACCAGTTTTCGAGCTTCCAATCGGCTGCAGTTCTTATGGGTCAGGTTCTTTACCAGCTTAACCGTTGACAATAGCTGCGGGATTATTGCCAAAACCAGTCATAAATGCTCACGACACAGAACATAAATATGTCATAAATAAACGCTATCGGCAGTATTTATTGGTGGCATCGCTCGAGTGGTTTGAAGTTATTTGACGCTCGTTGTTGCTGCGGGGCAAGGAAAATTAGCTGACAAAATTGTGGAGTGGAGGAGAATTTGGGAATGATTGGGGAATGTCACTTGTGGAACTTATGGAGAGGCTGCTGAGGGAGAGGAATAAGGCAGGATGGGTAGTGGGAGTAGCAGCAGGTGTTATCTATGGGAATCTTTGATAATTGCTCGTAGAGCCATGATGGTGAAGGAGAGTACTGGGCGCAGTGGGTGATATCAATGGTAGAATAATGAGGAATGTCAGTGGTAGAATAGTGAGGAATGTCAGTGGTAGAATAGTGAGGAATGTCAATGGTAGAATAGTGAGGAATGTCAGTGGTAGAATAGTGAGGAATGTCACTGGTGGGATAGTGAAGAATGTCATTGGTGGAATAGTCAGGAATGTCACTGGTGGAATCGCCAGGAATGTCCCTAGCGGAATAGTGAGGAATGTCACTGGTGGAATCATCAGGGATGTCACTTGCGGAATGGTGAGGAATGTCACTGGCGGAATCATCAGGAATGTCAGGGGTGGAAGAGCTTGGCAAGCTGCTGAAGGGAAGCGGAGGAGAGAAAGATCTATGATAGACTTGCTTGATTACTTGATGATACTTCGGACGAGGTCCAGGTGGCGTTATGCACGCAACGCATCTTGCGCAGAGGTGATGCTGCAGTCCGTGACCAGCTGGATGGCTAACAGCGAGGTATCCCCACAGTTCACGTAGCCGCTTACGACAGGTTTATCAGGCACTTTCAGTAAGTATGCGTCCAGTAAGTTTTTAAATTTCACAGTCTCTGTACCGGTGACATTTCGGATGTGAGAAGTGAAAAGATTCAGACAGAAAAGCCCACACTGTGTATACAGTGAGTATCTACACTGGCATGCTCGTTGCTCAGAGTACTCACTCTATTTACTGACACATACTCACTCAGTACTACAAGCTTCCAATGCCCACTCTATTTGTATATGTAGATTTTCCTCATCAGTACTTAAAATGCCCATCTATATTGATTCATAATGAAGCACAAATATGTATATCATATAATTATGAAGTGGACCGGTAAAGGAATCGGTACGCTTAAGCTCTCCAGACAAATGTGCAAATAAAAATACTTTTCTCTTATGTAATTTCAATTTTATATTGCTGTTCTGAACGTTAACTAAACACACTTTTACAGAATTCTGAGTCCAGCATTTCAGCAAAGTATTGCCATTGGTGTCGAGAAGGCTGTCACCAAATTTAACCTTCCATCACTGTTTTGCTCCAGAGTGTTATGAACCGTTTTCATCATCATAAATTTAAAGATATATCTGTTGGTGTCAAACACTGCAAAGTTTTTCTTAACCCAGTAAGCAGGCGGTATTAAAAGCGAGGAAAAATAGTCGTAATAAAAATAAACATGAGGCTTTGTTCCAAATTGAGACAGTATAGGCTTGGAAAACAGTTCGAATTCAACTCCGCATGCACAACCTACCGATGCCGTACATGGCGCTGTTTATGTTAATAATATTGTCGATCGTAGTAATAATAAAGGAATGACTGAACTGGGGGCGTGATAAAGGGTAAAATCCAAATTTCAATTGGCAAGGAACATGGAAATGTTTTGCATACGTAGACAATCAAGGTGAAATTGCAGTGAGGACGAGCGCTGCAACTCGCTGATGCAACGTGAGTAAGCAAGAATACCTACGCACCAACATTCGCTAATGTTAAAAAGGAGAAATATACCTACGCACCAACATTCGCTAATGTTACCATGGAGAAATATACCTACGCACCAACATTCGCTTTAGTTACCATGGAGAAAATATGCCTACGCACCTACATTCGCTATAGTTACCATGGAGAAAATATACCTATGCACCAACATTCGTTATAGTTACCATAGAGAAAATGTACTTACGCACCAGCATTCGCTAAAGTTATCATGAAGAAAATATACCTACGCACCAGCATTTGGTAAAGTTACCATGAATGAAATATACCTACGCACCAGCTTTCGCTAAAGTCACCATGAAGAAAATATACCTGCGCACCAACATTCGCAAGCTAACACGAAGAAAATATACCTACTACCAACATTCGCTAAAGAAACAATGGAGAAAATATATCTACGCACCAACATCCGCTAAAGTTACCATGAAGAAAAAATACCTACGCACCAACATTCGCTAAAGGTACCATGAAGAAAATACATCTACGCACCAACATTCGCTAAAGGTACCATGAAGAAAATATACCTACGCACAATCATTCGCTAAAGTTACCATGGAGAAAATATACATACGCACCAACATTCGCTGTAGTTACCATGGAGAAAATATACCTACGCACCAACATTCGCTAAAGTTACCATGAAGAAAATATACCTAAGCACCAACATTCATTAAAGTTACCATGAAGAAAATATACCTACGCAGCAACATTCACTAAAGTTACCACGAAGAAAATCTACCTAGGCACCAACATTCACTAAAGTTACCACGAAGAAAATCTACCTAGGCACCAACATTCACTAAAGTTACCATGAAGATAATATACCTTCGCACTGACATTCACCATGCGGCCGATGATTTTGCAGAGGGCAAGCGAGGGCCCTGGGGCTCTCACGCCCAACACGACAGATGGCCAGAAGTAGTCGTCCCTAAAGTGCAGTGTGGTGCAAAGCTTCCTAGAATTCCAGGCATTGCTCATGCATTCTTTGGTGG
>LQNS02277100.1:14868216-14899692 GCA_001587735.2 Parhyale hawaiensis
TTATAACAGTGGGGGAGTCTACACACAGAAAATAGTTTGTTCAAAAATCAACAGCTGCATTATTTTAGCAATATATAAATCTTCAATTTCCGCCAACTCCTTGTCTTTGTGTATGCTGAAATAATATATACTGTATATGGATGTTAAATCAAAACATAGTAAGCGCAATTAAATTCAGTAAACCTAAAAAGTATTGTACAATTGTGTTTCTCTGTACAAATGAACGTAACGTTCGACAGTACCGGTTTAAATAGAAAAATTAATCGATCGTATTACAGGATATTGTAATAATAATTATAAACTGTTTTTACATCTGCGTGCTTCAGGCAACATAGAAAGAACAGTGCATTTGAAGTAATAGCTGAGCAACAGCTAAAACTTTTGATAATTGAATAATAAAATTTTAATATTAATCATCACATGTGCTCTAAAACTTGGAAAAAAACGTGAAAAATAGATAATAACACCCGTTTTTAATTTTTGAAAAAACTGTAATAATATTTTAGTTCTAGAAACGTAAAAAAAACTCTTTCACAGCTGTGCGCTGTTATTGGAGGTATTAAAAGATTTGGATCACGAAGTGGCGTGTACAAAAGAAAAAACATCAAAAGAAAATAGTTAGAAGTACAAAATTATGTTGTACTGAATGACTGACTAATGTTCCATAGTATTTTTATTTCCCCCTACAGGCACAGGAACATAGCATGCAACTCAGATAAAACATAATTTAGATTAAGTATTGTAAAAGGGACATATATATACATTTATCTATGTGAAATTCACATATGATTTAAGTAAAATTTTATATACTTATCCTTTTTGATGGGCTTGTTCTCTGTTTAGGTTGTACCCTATGTGTTCTATGTAAAAATCTTATTACCTGTGACATCGGATGAGAGAACATTACAGGTTTACAGCTTCAATAAGAACCTGATGAATCAAGAAAATGCCTTGTCATTTAACCAACCAGACTTGTGTAAAAAAAAGCTGCTTCCTTCCTACACAAATACACAATATATATATATATATATATATATATATATATATATTCTGTATTTAGGAAGCAGCTTTTCTAGTATGCACGTCTGATAAATGCAATAGAAAGCTCAATGTTGATAATTAGTTTATTCAATTTCACCTGGATATATATATATATATACATTTAATCTCACGTATGAATTCCTTCAAATTGTGTTTATTAAATAATATGAAGTGGAAAAAACGTTATCTTATGAAATTTCAGTGGTTAAAATCTGAAACTCAAAGGAAATAAGTTGTCGACTTGATGATTGCTTTTTTGATAAATTTTTAGTGAGAACATTTGAAACATCCTATTATGCAATACTGCACAACTTATTGGTTGCTTGCTTGTTTGACTAGCTGGTGTGCCTCTCCCAAAACACAGGACATATGCCTTTGCTCTGTCGACAAAAAACCCGTTGCTTTGTTAAATTTAAAATTTAAGCATTGAAGACATCTAATTTAAAGTGTCTCATAGCTGTGCTATGGATACTGAGTTGCACTTCCTCCCCACTGCGGGGCTTTATTTGTTCAGAGTTCATAATGTAGAAACTGAGTAGAGTACAATGAACGTCAGTGAAGCGATTAGAGGCCACTACAAGTTCAAGAGAAGGTTCGAGTTGAACGTCGCTGACGGCTGACCATTTAATCATTAAATCATATAATGGAGGTGACCCATACAAAGCTCTCATATACTTATAGATACCATGGAAAATAAAGGGTTTATCAGCAAGAAGTCAGGCACCAATGAATATAAATTTCGTCACGAATCTTGTATACACAATGATACAACTGCAGCAGATCGAAGTTTTTACCCTCAATCGAAAACTTGTTTCGTCGAACGAAGAAAGCATGTTGAAACTAGATCACTCTGAGAGCGCATACCTCCGCCAAACGAGGCAACGGTAGCAATAAAATCATATTGGCTCTGAAACTATAATTTTCTTCGTATAAACTCCAAAATCTAATCATTTGTGCATATTGATAATAATAACAGCTTGTGCAAGTTTCTTGAAGATCCGTTCATAACTTTCTGAGTTATGCTGCTAACAAACATTTTGACAAACATGAGTCAAACATACAAACGAACCAACCGATCTGCACCAAAATTTAATCATTCATGTCTTTTAAAATAACTAACAACCCCTATAAATTTCATAAAGATCCATTTATTATTTTTTCAGTTATTGTGCTAACAAGCATAAATTAAAAACAGTGATATACGAACGAATTAACTAACGGATCATTACCAAAATTTAGTCATTTACTCTTTGTTGTATACCTAACAACACATGTTAATTAACAAAATATATATCAATAACTTTCTGAGTTACGGCATTGAGAAAAATGAGGCAGACAAACAAACGGATGGACATATTTTCACTAAAAGTTAATCATCTATTCCTCCTAACATACAAAACAATCCCTGTAAATTTCGTCCAAATCGGTTGGTAACGTTTTGAGTTATCTTGATGACAGACAAACACGACGAAACATAACTTCCTACCTTGGCGGGGGTAAAAATTAGTAATTGTTGTTCCTATTGCTCATTGAAAAATCGCTTCCCCTCGATTCGTTGAAGATTTGTTCAGTTTGCACATAGTGAATTGAGAGTAAATAGAGTTTTGATGTAAGGATAATATAAAAATCAGACTCCATAAGAGCGCTAAGCAAGACTGTAACTATCTTCATTGTAGTTTTAATAATAACAAGTGGAATTATAATTTAAATAATAAAAGCAATAATAATAACAATAGTTAGTTCTAAGCTATATTTAGTTCTAGAAACGTTAAAAAAACTCTTTCGCAGCTGTAAAGGTAAAGGTAAAGTCAACTTAGACCACACCCTCACCTGGGAAACCCACATGCACTGGTTTGTGCTGCGGGTATAGGCCCACTGGCCCCAGATAAGTGCTGTGATCTGTTACAAGAGGTATTAAAAGATTTGGATCACAAAGTGGCGTGGACAAAAAAATACGTTAAAAGAAAATAGATAAGCGTTATGCTCGGAACAGCGCACATCATTCGCAAAGTGCTCTGAGCCTTAGGTCGCGGCATGCGACCCGGCGCTAGAGCATAGAGCTAAACATCGCTCAACCAATCCATTTTGGTTGTGAAATACCCTCGATAACAATAGTAATAGTAATTATAATTGTAGCAATAATGATAATAATAATAACGGTCTTCATTGTTTGGAGTTCAGTCGGCAGAGAAAGAATGCTATTAAATTATAAGCATAAATATTGTTACACTGGCTATGTTCCACAACCTGCCTAATTTTCGCTTATCGACTTCCATCAGACCACAAGAGAAACACCAAAATCTCCAACCTAGCTTAATTTTCATGCTTAACTTTTGTTAACGTGACACAAAAGATCCAAATATGTAAGTATATAAAGATATCACTACACAAAGAAATGATTATGTTGATATATAAATAATGAAATGTTTGAACATGCGTCCATATGATGGTATTTATTATATAGTTCGATATTGATACGAGAACACATGACCAATACTTGTGAAATTTGGCAATACAAGTCCGTAGACCTCAGCGCTCAAATTTTTGGTTAGCTATGAAAGAAGGCATTCGGAGTTCTTCTTCACATCGTTATCATTATTGGGTTGGATATTGTCAAGTTATTTCCCGGAACTGCTTTGCAGTTTGCCTCTCTGTACCTCTAAATACGTAGATTGGAAAAGTCCGATATTCATGTCAGATTCCATAGCACAGGATCATACACGAAAATTGCAAGTTATAAGACTGTCAGTAATCTAGAGTAACTCTCATTGAAGAATTAAGAAAACCAGGTCGTCCAAAGTGACGGCAAAGAATGTGCCTCGACACGCATTCTACATTCTATAACTTGGCACTGATTTTGATTTGGAAGGGGCTTTGCAAGTGTCAACTTGATCAATATTTAATTCACCAAAAAGAGATAGGGAAAGTTAGTTCCTCGCTGGTACCATCCAGGCAAGAAATAGCTACAGAATGGCATTCCTTTGGGCTTTGAAACGGTAAAAAACTAAAACTTAAAGATATGCCAAAATTTTTTTCACTTCTGTATATTGGATACAGAGTGATATTCATATATTGAGTCCAATACATGAGAGTGCATCTGAACTTCACTTATGAAGCTTTAGATGCGCGGACAGCCCCCTAAGAAATAAAAGAAGATTAAAAATGAGACGGGGAAAAAACAAAGCGAACAAGTGAAAGAGTGTGAAACGATCATTTATCTAGAGAGTAAAATATATCATAATTTTTAAAGCAAGATATTAGTACTAACATATTTCAATAGCTAATCTGGTTCTTGCTTCAAAGTTTAAGTTTCTTCCTATCTTATAGCCATAGGGAATGAGTAACAATTTAGAAAATTTATACATAAGCATTAGTGTTAAGACAAATATATATATAATATAAATATGTTATGTATCTGTACACATGTACGTTTATGCATATATAGATATATCACAAATTAGAGTCCCAGTCGAGCCTGAAATTAGCCAGGTACACACACTCACACACACAGTTATCAGCCTCGGCCAACACGAAACATGAAATTAAGAAAGTAGGTCTTCTTTTAGCTCGTCGAAAGTTTGAGCAATGAATTAAAAACTCAGAAGATGTATTAATAATAACCTGCAACACATATATAGTATATGTATAACATTAGATATACCTGAGTTTGTGTAAAATGCAACAGGAATTATCATAGAAGTATGGTGATGGCTACTTCGAGTTTCTTATTATTAAGGAATGAAGTTAAAAGGTTGAAAGAGCTAACACTTTAGACAAGCGTGTCCCAATCACTTGAAGTGCAACGAAAACTTCCATATATGTTCAAACAATTTTCTAGTTCTCCACAAACACGTACTAACTAGATTGAAAGCCTTCAAGCATTATCAAATAATTTTTCTACTTCTCCCCTCTACGTCCTACATTTTTGTAGGTCCAAATACATTGCGAAAGAAATCAATTTACCAAGGCGGACCTCACCGTTATGAACTAACGTTGACGGAAGCCTGTAGTAAATTTTCTAAAAATTCAGTCCTGGAATTGACTGTAAGTTCTTCTTTTTCCATTCAAACAATATGTACTAAATGAGTCCCAAAGTATTATTTGCAGTTAAAAAAATTCCTTAATTTTTCGCTTATATTCTTCAACTTTTCCTATAAACTGCCCAAAAATATTCTTAAAAGTTGCCAAATGTTTCCTATTTATCTTCTAGTTCTCCTCTCTGCGTCATAAAATACATTTTCGAGGATCAAAATAAATGTCTCCAGGGTACAGCTAAATTTTCTCTGCGGTTTTCACAAAGTTTTGGCTTACTCTACCCCCAGTGCGCTAAAAAATGTCCTGAACAAGACAAAAGGAATATTGTCTAATTACCTATATATTAGACCATAAAGAATATAGCTACTAAGTATGTTATAAGATATTGCAATTTAGATAGACGTCCTGCTATTGTATTGGATACAACAATGGCCTAAAACAAACTAAGAATCATGTAGCAATTTTTAGTATTTTCGCAAATTTTTGCTGGTAAGTGCAAAGATATGGTCAGATATTAACTCAATATGATAAACACCGTCGTGTGTTTATATGTTTATGCATTTATATATTTGTATGTTTCGGGTCACGCTCTTAAAGAAATAGATAGGCGAATAATAGGCCAGCTAGGTTGCAGATTTTGTAATTAGGATGCGTTTTCATGGAGATCGATGATAAGGTTGGAGAAGATGGAGAAAGTGGGATCATTATTCCTTTATCTCAATGCACTTCTTGCTTGAAATACTTGTTGAAATCGAAAAAAATAGAGATATTACAGCTTCTCTTAGCGTGGCCATGCAGTCTTATTTTTATAACTTTCTCCATGCTTTGAACCATATGCTTGTTCACAGTTAACCACGTACAAATTCAGGAGCTAATCAACGAGGGGCGGACGAAGCGATGTTTATTCACGGGCAGTAGACATTATTTCTTTTAGTTTGCTGTCTTCCTTTTGACGGAGCAGATTTCACTTTAAAACAAAATCTTCGATGTATTGACGGCTTGTTCGGTACTATGGACAAGCGTCGGGTAATTTATTTAAATTCACTTTTACATGAATTAAAAGAGAGAGCACTTATCTCATATTACAATTTGAGACTGCTGTTGTAGCGCATGTTTCAGAAGCACATTACTAACAAAGGCATATTAAATGAAAACGGGTCGTCTGAAATTCTTCGGTGTCATATTTGACAGTGCGGGCCCTCTAGTTTCTTAAATATTTTCTAGTTGTTCTTTCCGTGCTATTATATAAAAATGTATCTTAATAGAGTGTAATTTAAACAAATGTACCTCTATTATGTAGAATGTAAAAACGGCTTCAACTTGATTCGTAAATATTTTATTGTTTTCTTGGCATATTTACGAAGTTGTACTAGTTGTGTGGCAGGATATTGCAGCTTAGATGGTTGTTTCTCCATTAGATAGAACACAAAGCCAAGGTATTATATCAATTTTCAAAGTATTTGCTAGTTTTTTGTTGTCCTACGAAACGCACTAAGTATGTATCAAGAGGGTGTAATTCAAATTAGCGTGCCTCCGTAAATAGATAATAACGAAGGCCTTAGCCTAGTTTGTTTTTCAGAGTATTTTCTCTTTCCTCTTTCAATGTCTCACAAAAATGCACTAAAGAAGTCGCCAGAGATTGTAATCTAGATTAGAGTGCCTCCATTATGTGACATCAACAAAGGCCTCTATTGATTTCCTCAGAGTCAGTTCTAACTTTCAATCATCCCACGAAAATGTACTAAATATGTCGCCTGAGATTGCAGGTTAAATTAGCGTTCCTCCATTATGTGAAACCATCAAAAGCGTTTAACAATTCTTTCTTAGTAATTTTTAATTTCCCATTATCCCACGAATATGCACTAAATATGCCGCCAGAGATTACAATTTAGATTAACATGCTTCCATACTGTGAAGTCAACAAAGGCCTTTACCCATTTTTTAGAGCAATTTTTAATTTTCCATTATCCCACGAATATGTACTAAATACGTCGCCAGAGATTGCAATTCAGATGAACATGCTTCCATAATGTGAAGTTAATAAAGGCCTTTACCCATTTTTTCTGAATAATTTTTAATTTTCCATTATCCCACGAATATGCACTAAATACGTCGCCAGAGATTACAATTTAGATTAGCGTGCCTCCATTATGTGAAATCAAGGAAGGCCCCCAAGCCCTGTGTTCCGACACAAGCAGCGCATCGTCACGTACGTCGCTCGTAGCTACGTTCCCTTATTGGAGGCCTCAGCTAATGCCTCTGAATTGCTGTGGTTGTAATTGACTCAAATGACTTCCAATTCGCTTACTTACAATAGGCAGAAATGACTTGGAACTGAATTGCTTATTATAGGCGGCAATGATTTGTTGGTGGATGATCACCGAGCGTGCAGAAATGTCTCAGCAGTGATGCGTCCAAACAGACATTTATTTCCCATGAGGTAAAACTCGGTAGGCGACTGATGCAATTATAAGAATATTAATTTTGTCAGCCGATCTGTTTTTTAGGGAAGATCATTAAGGGAAGCAGAAGCCGGCCAGCTACTGCAGCAATGAAAGCGTACCTACAAAGTAGCATGGATAAGGCTAATTATTGTTCTTCCTAGCCATGCAGTATATGCATGAATACTTGTCAACCGATCTAGTATATATTTGTTTGATGCAATAATTTTTCAATATATACAAAATCAAATAAGCTGTAATAAGGAAAGGGAAAATAGTATACTATGTATCAGGTTAAATTATTAGATTCAATTCAAAAATAATAATTTTTATCACACATCCTGTTTTTTTTGGTTGGGGGAAGGGAGATGGTTAAACTCTTTACATAAAAGATCTAGAAGTCTCCCAAACCGTAAACACTGGGGGAAATCGTGGAGTACCAGGGTTGAGCTAAACCAAATATTTGAATTTCATCCAGTAATCAGACTATTGCAGCATTCAATGCATTTACTGAAGATGCTGGAACTGAATGAGCATTTCTGAAATTGTTTGATTTTGTAAGAATAATTATTAACGTGAATTATAATATCAGAACTAATCTCCACCAGATGATGTTGTACTCCTAAAATTATTTTTTAAGAGATACAAAACCACAGCTGCACCGTAGCTCATACGACTTAGATAGGGTTCATCGCAGAGGCAGGAAAACCGGACTAATTCTGTATGTAGTACTTACGAGAAGCATCATTTTCGGTTAAAATGATTTAGATAAAGATATTTTTCCTGCAACATGGAACCAAGCCTAGGGGTGTTGCAATCTTGCATAAGTTTGGTAGCGGAACAAAGTTCAATTACAGTCACTTCCAAGAATACGAAAAACCAGTGAAAGGGAAGTAATGAGATTCTGATTTTTAAGCTAGTGCGATCATATGGCTTTATGTTATTAATCTGAGGAAACTTTACGTACGATTTACCCTACAATTGCCCAACCTAATCGTATCATAATAGAATTAGATGAGAAGGTCGAGAAAATTACTCTGTGGAGTTTTCTCTCTGCCGTGACCCGCAGACGAAAAAAAGCTGCGCCTGCGCTGAAGAAACGACAAATAATTTCAGAGACGACACGGAATGCTTTCTACGTTTGCGAAAGCTGTAGTGAAGTAAGCAATAAGGTTCTCTAGTTATTAACCCTTTCTTACATGAGTAAGGGAATATTCGATTACGTGTCAAAACTGAACATTAGAGGCTTAACTGGTTAGAAATTTTCTACAGGTGCAATGGCTTCCATTGGCTTCACTGATTTCGAAGTTCAGGCAAAGACCCTCCATCGGTAACCATCTGACACTTCCAGAAACTCAATCTTATTCCGTAAAATGAAATTTTCAACAGGCTCTACGTAATCGTTTTGCTTCAAACACATGTAACGATTCAGAGTGACCAGGCCAAGGCTTCAATTGGCATTTTTGGACAGGCAAAGCCTGGGGCCCAATCGAACATGCTCTAAATCTACATTTCTTGTAGGACCGCGGTGCTATTTCTAACGTACGGAGACCACGCTGTGGCTGATACGCTTACTGTGCTAAAGGTAAATGTGGTTTCATTCTGCAAGTTGTTTTAAGTCCTTAGAATTGAGCTGTAGATGGGAAAAGCTAAATGAGTACAGGAAGATGATGTAAATACTTCTTTAGGCAATCTGCAATCTGCACCTGGCTGTGGTGTCGCACTGCAAAAACGTGTTTTCCCTAGGAATACAGTAACTTAAAGACCCCTTACAGTAGAATACCCCGGCCTGGCACGAATAAGGTTAATGGACTCATGGTAAATCTAGCCGAAAAAGTTTCGTTGACGATAAAGAAATGATTTTGAAACAATTATTGTCGTTACCCATCAAGTTTTCGTCGAGCTGAGAAAGTAAGCAGTCAAGGATTAAATCGTCATAAACTTATGACAGGAGCTTCGGGTTTGTCACTTTGAATAGAACTGCAAATGCAACCCCATTACGTTGAGCCGGCTGCAAACTCCATTTTACCGTATGAGATTGAGTTTATGGAAGTCTTGAAGGTAAACGATTAGGAGTCAATGTCTGAAGCTCAATCCAGCAGGTCAAGGTCAGCTAGGGCACCTGCGTGAGGTTTCAAGTCAGCCAAGCCTGGAAGTCTTACTTGTGCCGCCCAATAGAACGTGCTCATAATGCATCAAATTAACAAAGTTCCGTTAACGCAAACAAGCGCCTTTGAGGCCAACACCGTGAGCTACAACGAAGTTCTCGGTATAGAGTACGCAACGCTAAACAAACGCAAATAAATTCAAGGAAGCCGCAGAATGCTTTCCATGTTCCAGGCCGTTGTCGTGCTGCCGACTATAGGATTTGGCCAACGGCTTCGTGGAAGAGAGAGTCGAGTGATTGCGAGGCCTGCTTTAAAATTCTCAATCTAATTACCATAATTCCCATTCACGATTGCAATAGAAAATCGTATGGTAATTTCGTAGCTCAAGATCTGTACACGCACGCCCTGTACGCGTGAATATCTTGTAAGTTTTCCTGGTAATAATGTGGGTAATAAGCGCCATGTGGCGGCTAATGAAGGAACTAATGGAGTTATTGTGCATCCTGTGACGCCGAGGGGTTTGCACATAGAAGGTAATGGGCTTAACTGACAGTAGTTGAGTTAGTCAAAAAGTCCGACTTAATTAGGGCGCGTCCGATTGGGTGCCGAAATTAGGCCTTCGAGGCTTCACCTGTACAAAACTTTAGAGAAGTAAAGGTAACGTCAACTTGACAGCACCCTCAACTGGGAAACCCACACGCACTGGTTCGTGCTGCGAATATAGGCCTACTGGTCCAAACGAGAAAGTACGGCTGCAGTCGAACACGGGTCGTCAAGAACTATGGCGCCATAGACGGAAAGTTACAACGATCCGTACTCCCTTCTTCTCTGGCTTCGAGCCATAGAACTGACGTAAAGATGTTAACCCTTAATCACTTAATTTTTAGAGTTCAAAAAATTAGTCTAGTTCAGTACACTAGAGATTTTAGTGGGCTTATCGAAAAAAAGTTTCCTTCAACACTCGCAACACTATTCGAAGCGACTGAGCCAAAGCCTCAGTTTGAAGTTTCGAAGACGCCAAGCCTGAAAGGTTCAATTACGGTCCCCAAGCAACATGCTCTAAATTCACTCAAGTTTGCCTACAGTTTCAACAAATGGAATGCAATAGAAAAAGAACAAGGAATTCATTAATTGCAGATTTAATTAATAACAAATTGAGGTTATCATATTTTTTAAGATCTAGAAATTATGTAATTGAAACTAATATAGAAAATAGATTAATTTGCTAGTATGGTTTACTTTTTACTTAATTAAAGTATTACTATTTGAATTTAATTACTATATAATTTTGACTAGAGAACAGTGACCGAAAACCCTTCTCGTACTAAAAAAAATATCACGGAAGTATCACAAATTGAAAAGGTAACATTGAAGAGAGTAGAGACCTCACGGAAGCCCTGAAACCGTAGCATAGCACAACGTCCACGACAAGAGTCAGAGAGGCAAAGATCTTCGAACAGACAAGACCACCGGGTGCGGACACACACAAGTAGAGTCCCCCGTACTGTTGCCCTAACGACACAGTTTTCGATTTGCTTGGAGCTGTACCAGTACTCACCATAACATTGCCATGAAAGTTATTATTATTATTAATATTATATAATGTACCCAGATACTTCAATTAAACATTGTAGTAAGGACAAAAAATGTTAGTAGTTAAGCTTGCTCTTTCTACTAAATACAATACCTACTCTATATTAATGCCACTGTAAATGTTGTAGCTAGCCCATAAATCAATCTATTTTTGGTTGAGTTACGTGGTTAGACTAATCAAAAATTACTTTGTATTAGATTAGAGTAGATAACTATATATGTTGCTTACAGTGATGTTATCCGAACTTCTCTTTCTTAGCTATGGCATTGTTGACTTAGAAGATAGAGTCACATAAGCTGTGATATTACTCTTATTAGGCTCGTTCTCTTGATTCTAATGCACTGTTCTAGCCGACTTAGATATGTAATGAGAGTGCAATAAAGGAGTAAAGAAGTAAAAGCTAGCTATAGACGGCCCAACGGGCCCATTCAAAAGGAGGAGGCGAGGCCCAGGTTCTAGCCCTCTCTCAGCTGTTGCCGTTATATTAAAATAAAACAAATTAAATATCTAAGAGAGAATGGCAGAAAGGGGGGTGACTGTGCAAGTCCTAAGTTTAGCTTTTTCATTCTAAGAATAACAAGTTTTGAGCGAATTTTTATTACATGCAATATCACCCCTGCACATGATGGGCGGTGTGAGTGACACCACCTGGACTTCGTCCGAAGATCATCAAGAAAGACGTTACAATAGCTACGAGCTACAGGGAACGGATCGGATGAGATATGTAATTCATGTGCACCAGATGATCAGAAAGGACTGGAAGAGCTCGTGAATTAAGTGCTCATGCCGAGCAGAGAGGGTGAAATTGAAACCAGAGTACTCTGAGAGCGCATACCTCCTCCATCAAATTGGCTGTGAAACCGATACTTTCTTTGTATTAACACCAAAATTTAATCATTTGTACCTTTTGATAGTATTAACAGTTTCTGCAATTTTATTGGAGATCCGTTCATAACTTTTTGAGATATGCTGTTAACAAACAGTATGACAAACAAACGTCAAACACACAAACGAACCAACCGATCTGCCTGCAACAAAATTTAATCATCTATTTCTTTCAACATTACTAATAATTCCTCCAAATTTCATAAAGATCCATTGAAAACTTCCTGAGTTCTTGTACTAACAAGCATAAAATCAAACAGAGCGACATACAAGCGAACGAACAAACAGATCACAACAAAAATTTTTTCGTTTACTGTTCGTAATAATCCTAACAACTCATGTACATTTCATGAAAATCCGTCCATAATTTTTTGAGATATGGCACTGAAAAAAAATAGGCAGACACACAAACAGGTGAACGGATTTCCACCAAAAGTTAATCATCTGTTATTGTTAACATGCTAGACAAATCCTGTAAATTTCGTAAAGATCCGTTCTTAAGTTACTGAGTTATCTTTGTGAAAGGTATAGAGACAAACAGACATACAGACAGAGGCAAACACTAGAAAACATAACCTCTTTGGCGGAGGTAATAATATACTACGGCATAATAGCATTAATAGCAAGACTGTTTAACAGAATACTGCAGTTCATCCGAAATGCCACTGACATGAAAGATAAAGAATTTGAAAATGTACTGGATTCTTATTAAAGTAAATGCTAGATAGACCAGCATTGAGTGGCTACGTGCACTGTGGAGAGAATTCGCGGCTGGTTCCCTTTGGGCGCTAGCTGTGACCCAACGGAAGAAATCCAGCATCGTGACCCCACTCACGTGAGGTGATCTGAACCAGGACTTCGTCCTAGGACCCGCACGGTTACTCAAGGTACAAGGTACAAAAAAAGAAATAAACTTGTTGGTTAGGGTGGACGTGTGGGCCCAGGTTGTCGAACCCAACTAGGACGTGCTCGATGTGCACAGATGCACTGTGCAGTCATTACCTGCTGGCGGTGCTGCAAGTGTGAAACAAAAAAATAAAAAGTGACTTGCAGCAAACTTACAAAACATGAGGTGATCTATTCATATTTTTATATATCTAGTGATTCAGAGAGTTCCTAATTTTTTTCTGTTAGACGATGCACTGTAATCACTGTACGGAATCTCTTGGTTGACTGATATATATATATATACCGGTATATATACACACATGTTTCCATATATATATATATATGTTTCCATACATACAGGTATATGTATGGACACTAAGTTCTTGCGGGATTTCTTTACTACATAGTTGGAATGCTTGTATTTTTGAATTGTAGTTTCATCTATTTTTATTAAAATTTATATTTTGAAAACATTTACTGTTTATTTTTCTTGTTTTCGAGTACCCTCAGTTAATTTCTTTTTATTCTCAGCCAGCCAAAATGGAGTGCCAAGTGGGGAAAAATTAACATCTTTGACATCTCCTTCGTTTTGCTATCAACCAAGGTTCTAAGGCCACAAAAGCTGCTCACGTTATTTGCGCTGCGTATAGAGAGGGTGCTGGAGCTGAAAAGATCCCTCGTAATTGCCATGCCATGTTCAAAAATTAGGAAATTTTGACTTTAAGACTCACCACGTCCTTGTCGCCCAGTTGAGATCAATGAGGAAAGAGTAAACCAGCTTTTTGATGAAAAATCCTCGTCAAGCGACAAAGGTACTGCCAGAGAAAATGGAATGCTCCCACACTGCAGTAGAGAAGCATCTTAACTCGCTGGTACAGGTACAGAAGTATGAATCACGGGTTCCGCATGCTCTAGGTGACAGCAACAAAAATCAATGGCCGCAATCTCCGCCGGTGTGCATGTTCGTCACCGCTCAACTGATAGACACAGGCAACGATTTCTTTAGAGAACCGTAAATGGAGGCCAAAATTAAGTGGTGCCTGTACATTAATAAATGCTAAGGGGGAAGTTGTGTTTAATATTGATGCAGAATTGATAACCTGATTTGATGAGTTTTTCGAGTGAAAACCGGGTAATTTTACCAACATTTAGTTCTGAAAATCTTTTGAGCGTTATGAACAAGTTGTGAACAGCAATGGATAGAATATTATTAATTAGTCACTTATCTTAGTACAGCATTCAAAAATATTTTTAAATTAAAATATGGCAAGGACTTTGGCTTCCAATCTAACATATAAGTCGAATTTTGAGCAGTGGACCATTGGACGCCTACGTGTGGCTTACAATGACATATTTTGCCGGCCCCTGAATGTAGCGAGGTCATATAGTGCAAGTGTGATATTGCTCATAAGTATACTCACTGCTTGAAAGGCAAAACAGGGAAATGCACTTCAGTCTCCTAATCAGGATAGAACTACAGTAGAACGCTTCGTGGCGTAAGACCATCACCTGCGATTCGAAGCAAATGCATCGCCGCCATTTTTTATGGTTAGCGTATTTTTTTGGTTATTGAAAGCTGTTTCACTGACAATTGCATCAAAGTTGGAAGAATAGCTGAAGCAACGAAATCATCTGTGGGAAGAAACTACGACTCAAGATGCATGAGAGTGCTGATGGAAACTTCAGATATCTTCGGTGCTGCGATTTCAACTTTGGCAATGCAAGAGAAGTGCATCCAAATTAGGTCGCCCTATATTTTGCCCTAGATTCGCTGGATTCAGAAGGTAATACTCGTATGAATCAAAATTCATGAGTGCGCTATGAGAA
This sequence comes from Parhyale hawaiensis, assembly GCA_001587735.2. NCBI lineage: Eukaryota > Metazoa > Arthropoda > Malacostraca > Amphipoda > Hyalidae > Parhyale > Parhyale hawaiensis. Next base: position 14,883,036 of record LQNS02277100.1, read on the forward strand.
ACAATAGATATCGTCATTATTTTAATTTCAAATTTCGCTGATTAAGATACGTTTGCCGTCATCTGCAACCTGCCTTATTTTCTACCTATCAGCCTTCATCCTGGGCTAATTTCCACCTATCTGTTTTGTTAAAGCGTGGCAGAAAATGGACAGATAAACAAACAAATAAATAAACAAACAGATAAATACATATCGGTCTTTATTACGGTATATTGTAGATAGCCCGTCCTCAGGGGAACGATACTTCAAACTCATCAGCAGAACTACTAAGTTAGCTTAGGGAAGCTGTATCACGGCTTCTGTAGTAGTTCTGCTGATGAGTTTGAAGTTTCATTCCCCTGAAGACGGGCTATGTTTAATAGTTCGAAAGCTGGGGGTATATTAAACAAAATAACTCAGAAGACTTTTGAAAACTCCGCGTTAGTATGGATACACCTGGGTGTCAACGCCTATTTTGAGAAACTCATATGCATATGTAGGAAGGAGATTCTCTATCATTGAGAAGATAACCTTATTTGGGATTCTGTTCTTCTTACTTTCCCCTCATGTATCTAAATGATACCGACCTACTAGCAATAGCTCATAGAGGGCCAGAGCGTATGTCCCGGCTGCTCACTGTTGGTCCGTCTACAGCCAGCTAATTAATCCAATCGGTTCATCATTAGGCTACCTCTGGCGAAGGAGGTTATGTTTCTGTCGGGCTTGTTATTCTGGCTGTCTGTGTATTAGCAATATGGCTCAGAAATTAAAGAACGGATTTTCATGAAATTTACGATAAACTGCTATGCCGGGACCACGCTATGCATACGCAAGCGCAACTTCATGAGAGGATGTGCAGCTCGTACATCGCTTCAAAATTCCAACACATATTTAAAGTCTGTAGCATAGATACGGTAGTATGATTGACGTGGACCCACATCCTGGCATCAAGTTGTGTTTACAAATGCACAGTGTGGCCCCGGTATTGGGAATGCCACGAGGAATAATCGATTAAATTCTGGCAATAAACTGGAAGAAGTCCTGACTGCTGGGCCATTTAAAAATTTTCATTAGCGTTGCGCTTCTAGGAAGAGGTCTGCGTTTTCCGAGCGCTTCTTTAGTTATCTTCACCAAGGAGGTTATGTTTATTATGTTTATGTGAAGAGTGATGAAACTGTTTTCGTTTACTGCAAGGTTGTATGTCCGTTTGTTTGTCTGTCTATAAGTCTGTCCACCCGATAAGAGGCAGAAAAAGTTGAGGGGATCTTTATGACAGTGACAAGGATTGTTAGGTATATTTTTTAAGGGCTAACAGATGAGTGCGTTTTGGTGAGGATCTGTTTAACTGTTTGCTTCTTTGTTTGCGTACCAGTTTTTCTTGGCAACCTAATTCAAAAAATTTCAAATGAATTTTTATGAAATTTCGCTTTTTTGTCTGTCTGTCTGTCACGAAGATAACTCAAAAAGTTATCAACCGATTTGGATGTAATTTACAGGGATTGTTGGGTGTGTTAGGAGGAACAGATGATTAACTTTTGGTCAAGATATGTCCAGCCGTGTGTTTGTTTGTCTGCCTGATTTTTCTCAATGCCATAACTCAAAAGTTATGGATGGATTTTGATGAAATTAACATGAGTTGTTAGGTATATAACAAAAAGTAGATGACCAAATTTTGGTAATGATTCGTTTTTTCGTCCGTTCGTTTGTCACTGTGTTTAATTTAATGCTTGTTAGCACAATAACTCAAAAAATAATAAATAAATTTTTATGAAATTTGGTGGGGTTGTTGGTAATGTTAAAAGACATAAGTGATTAAATGTAGGTACAGATCGGTTCGTTCATTTATAGGTTTGACTCATGATTGTCATAACGTTTGCTAGTAGTATAATTCAAAAAGCTATGAACGGATCTTCAAGAAAATTGCACAATCTGTTATTGCTATCAAAAGGCACAAATGATGAGATTTTGGAGTTTATACAAAGAAAATTATGGCTTCAGAGCCAATTTGAATTTTTTGCTACCGTTGTCTCGCTTGGCGGAGGTATACGCTCTGAGAATGCTCTAGTTATTTATAATTCCCTCTAATTTTCAGGGTTCTAAAATTCTCCGCGCAATCTTGCTTTAAAATACTGAATGCAGTAATTGTGCAATGTCATGCCTTGACTAGGTGCGGTGGCTGGAATAGGATTGTAGAAAAAGCATTGAGGAAATAGCTAAACAGGGCCACTGACTAGGTAGATGTCAATAAGTGCATGATGAATTTCTCCCAGTTTTTCAGGCATCTCCAGATAACTTAAAAAAAAAAACAGTAAAACGCGGGTATAGATACGGTCATCCTTGCTCTGAAATACCTACACGCATAAATACATATGCTGCTGTGTAATTTTTCCTCATTCACTGGCTTGCATGAATAGGTAATGGGAAGGCCACATATACTCGAGCCTTATCAGTAATCGGTATTGACTTTTAGATAACTGAAGTAGGCAGAGCACCTCGTCCAGCAGAAGATATATCCGTAATATTCTACTGAGAAGGAGCACAGGATGAGAGATTTACATCACTATAAGCCAGAAGCATTGCAAAGATTTCACGAATAGATTGTCTTCTTAGAAGTATGAGTCATTTCCAGAGGTCGGCATTTCTGTTACGATGGCAATACCATCGCTCCTTCGGCATCGGAACCAAAAATCGCCAATTTTCATCGGCGATGACCTGCGATGAAATAACCGTCGGCGATGGCTACCGTAGGGCGTCACAATCAGCGATGGACCATCGCATTAACACATTTAAAAATGCAAACATCTCAGACCACAAACATCGAATAAAAGCAGCATCTTTCATTACCTCGGCCTGTGTGCGATTTTCAAACCAGTAATACAATTCCTAGCTGATAAAAGGTGCGAAATGTAAGGCCCAGGTTATTAATTGACATTGTTAGATCTGAGAAATGTATTAAAATAAACTTTATAGCTTCCTCTTTGTTTTAGTGTTACTAAAAAAATGAATGTTTCAAACTCGTAAGGCTGGTTTTTGTAGTTTTAGTCTTGTTTCATCGGCATCGGAAGTATGAACAACCGATGGCGATACCCATCGCATGCCATCGCCGATGGCATGTTCAGCCATTTCATCAGACAAATTCTTCCTCATAACACCATCGTCGATAGAGAAAAAGGCCATCGCCGATTGCTTGATACGATTTCCATCGGACCACCGCTATCGCCGATAAATTTTTGTGATGTTCCATCGTAACATCGTAGTTTTTTCGATGGCGATGGTCTTCACACAATCGCCATCGCATAATCGGCGATGGCCTTCGTGCCAGGCTCGACCTGGCCGTTCAGTTTAGCTTGAAACCCCAAGTAAACAACCTGCCCAAGTACCTTGATGTTGCTACCTATTTTGTGTCGGCTGGACATTGGTTCTACCAGGTACTCATTTAATCTCTATCTGCGTTTGCACATTAATATTCGAGGGTAGAATTTTTTGCCTATCATATCTCCGTCAGGATGGGATACGAAATCTATAGATAAACTTTGATATTACTTAATTACCGTGTGTTTCCCCTCATATAAAAAATCACCAATCTTAAATATATTTTCGACTATGGCATCCTCTTATTTGATTTTTAGCTTTTCTAAAATAATATAATTCATTGCGCGTTAAACGTCAATAAGGAATAATTTGTTTCCATTGTTTAATGTCAACTGGAAATAACGTTTCGATGCAATTCGAGGATCATCAACATCAGGTTGTAAATAAAACCACCAAAGAGCATTAACAACGAACCCAAAAAATGAAGAAGTTATCGAAATTGATTACATAAAATTTACTACATAGTTTTCCCCATTTACACTATTCACATATTAATTAACACGCCTAACACTAAGTGAATATAAAAGTACTGTATTTTAAAACTAAATAAAAGAGCTATAACTAGTTTAATTAGAACGAGAAGAAATAGCACATTATACAGACTTGCACTATGTTATGGTTCTCACATCAGACTTATAGGTGCGCTGAGTAACACTGCTCCGATTGTATGAAGGAGCAAAATACGTTACGATGATATTGCCACCCGTATCTTGCTTGAATATACATAATTTCAGTGCTGCAGAGTCAAGGGTGTTGCTATTTATCTTAGGTTTATTTTTATAGTTTAGTAAGGCTCAACAGATTTGTATATGCATGATCCCGAACTGCGACATGATATATTTATTACTTTAGTGTTAGGGTACAGGTCCTCGGAAGGAGGACTGCAACCATAGACACTGCAGAAGTGATAAGTGAGCATAGATGGAACCCTGGTATTTGTGGTTGTCAAGTCTGCATATCAATTTCCTCCTCATCAACCCACCGTAACAGTCATGGAGAGACTTGCATTCTGCTTTAGTACACTGAAAATCGCACATCGCAGCTATCGAGGTCGGAAGTTAATTGGCGATTGATATTGTGCACTAGATAGTTGATGACATTCCTGTTTTTGTAGTACATAAATACGCAGGTGGCGTCCCTCAAGTGGGGCAGCAGGTTTCACACGTGAAGCCATTATCTCATGGAAAACACCTTCATCACCTCACAATTACTTTGCATTTGATTTTCATAGTTCAGTGATACTTGCTGTGCGCTATTTACAGTTTCTGACCCGTCTAACTTACTATTATCATGACGCTCGGAATGCATCGAAACGTTGCTTCCAGTTGATTTTCGACAATAGAAATAAATCAGTTCTTATTGACCTTCAGCGCAATAAATTACATTAGCGCGTCCGCTGATACTAAAGAATATTACTATCAATAATAATTATCGTAGGTGCCTCGTGTGCCTTATGTGTCTTCAGGCGAAGTCCAAGTGACGTTCCGCATGACACCTCATGTGTGTGGAGTCACGATCATGCTGGGTTTCTACACTGTGGAGTCATCTCCACAGCGCACGTAACCGCTGGCCTATCTGACATTCATATTAAATGGGAATCCAGCAATTACTTAATTCTATTATTTTAATATCAGTGGCGCTTCGAATGCTTCTCAGCATTTTGTTAAACAGTCTTGCCCCCAGTACAATGAAGCTATTCAGCATTTGATAGGACAAAAGGAGGATGGTAAGGGTCTGAGACATCACTATAGAACATTACTTTTGTTCTACGGAATACTACAGGTTTCAGCTAGTCCAGTGGTTCCCACTGGGGGTGCATATGAATCCACGGACATCCTGTTGGTTCACGCACGGACCCCCTACAGGTTCATGATTTTTGAAGCTTCTGTGGCAATATAACATTGCCTTTTATCCCATAGATGATAATAATTACTGAATATTTTAAGGTTATACGAGGAAAAATATAATATTAAACAGCTTGTAATAATCATTTACATCAATTTATTGAAATTAAAAAAAAACTTTGATATATATAGTTATCCCTAAATGCTTTTGCTCGATCACAAGTACTTAAATTTTTTCAAAACCAGCGAGAACAGCATATGCTAGGAATCATCCAAAGCAAATAGTCACATAGGGCGAGTCAATATAATTTCAAGAGAGTTACAGATGAAAACACGCTGTATGTGAATGATGTGCTGAGCTGGGATGTCACGTGACTGTCACGTGAGTAATGATATCTTTGGTGTATGTCGTTAATTATGCCTCTGCCGTTCTGTATTAACTGAACAAACAATAGCCTGGAAGCCATCGACATCTACCATACTCATTCAGTGTTAGCTAACTTATATCCCAAATTTGAATGTCTTGAGAGGCAAAGTTGGCTACTAACTCAAATCTTAAGTTTGGATGTTACGTCCGATAGGTAAAATTGGCCACTATACTCAATAGTTAATTACTTGACATTACATGCGTCTCACTGAAATAGACTCACTACACTGAGCTACTTGCATATAATGCGGACGTGGTTGCCAAGAGAGGTCTCCAGTATCTAGTCGATAAAGTACTCGAAATATTGAAACTTGGAAGCAATTCATTAGGATTATCTGCCTTTCAGTTATTATCGCCAGTATAATAATTCCCCTAAAATCTAACTCGTATCCTACCCTAAATTGCCAGGCGTCAATTTCTCTGTACGTTTCCAGTAATGTTATTGTTATGGTCCCATGATTTTGATTCGGCGGTTTAACTAAAATTAAAATGTTTATTGCAGCTGTTTAATAGGCCTACAATTGAACTAGCAGCGGGATTTCCTAGAAATTTCTCTACTTCTAGTCCAATTTTCATCACTAATGCATACAGTACTTTGTTGCTGCACTTGGAAAAATATATATGACAAATTACCTAAGCCGCAATTTCATTCAAGTCTACGGTATTTGCAACGCACAGTTGGCATACAAAAAAATAACTGGTGTGATGATAGATTACGATCTGAGAGTTAATTTTTTCTTATTCTCGCGTGCCACTACAGATCTGTAAATCTGTGTACAGTATAATTTACATACACGATCTTGTACGGGATCTTACAGTCAGTATAAGGATTCTGTACCCAAGAATACGTCAGAACACTGTGTTTATATATACCTAATACCTGATCGGAGTATCCATTCATTCCTCTTCAGTAAAATATAGCTTAGAAAGACGTACAATTTGGGTTTGAATTGCCGGGAGCCTTATGCAAGCCACTTTTAGTGCGACAAGCAGAGTCTAAGACTTAAAACTAAGTTTTTATGTGTGTTTTCTGATATATATTTAAGCATAACTCATGAAAGCATACAATTTTCATTTCTTGATATACGCGTAAAATGGTTCATTTCAGGAAATACACTTCAAAAATAAACATATTATGAAAGATTTCCATTTTACTGAGTGTTTTCGTTAATTATTCAAGCAACCAACCCAAAATAGTTGTGCTAATGTTGGAGATTCAGCAACTTTATTTGAAAGACTAGTGGCCCGTGCCGTCATTATAAATGACGGCAAAAAATTAACATTTCACCAAAACTCCCGCCGTCTTTTGGGCTTCCTCATTTTCCCCTATCTGATACTGAAGAAAAAGATTCCAAGGTACCCAACTTTTTTTCGCCTTTCGAAATCTGAATTTTCTACTATCTTATTAGTTCTATTTTTCCCCTATCTAATACTGAAGAAAAAGATTTCTTCCATGGGGTGAAAAAAAATATAAAACTTTAGACTTAAAAGAGGATAGAATAAGGGTATCTCGCACTGTCCTTTCTATATTTATGTATTTATTTATTTATTTATTTTTGTGCTGCACTTAATAATATATCATCTGATTTTGTATAGTAATTCTAATAGATAATAATTCACTGAAAACGAATACCTTTATCGCAACCGCAGAAGTGAGTAATTTTCTAGTTAGTAATTAAAATAATAGCGGCTGTTCGGTACTGGATAGTCTTAATTAAAAAGAACCTGAAGTTTCTATGAAATTAATTGGTAGCTATAAAACCAATGACAAATGATCAATGTATAACTTTGTTAGTTCCATGACATGCGCAGTTTTGCTGCGTTTTTCATGAGGTGTGCTAAGTTACGCGTATTTCATAAAATGGGCAATTTCAAGATCTTACGTACCTGCAACACGTACATATATATAGAAGAACACAAATAGCGTTGAGCTGGGACACGTACTGTATATGTACTGTGCTCCTCTGTCTCGCTCGATTTATTACTCGAATGTGAATAGGGGAAGAAGTTCGTGAATGAGGTCATTACACGTCTGGCAACTATTGTACATTGGTAGTAATTTGTAGGACTAAAAAAAAATGAATACCTAGGTGCATAAGACAAAAGAGGAAGTTTGTGAATAAGATCATTACAAGTCTTTCAAATATTGTACATTGGCATCAATTTATGAAAATAATAAAAAAATAAAAATTAAATTCGTGTATGAGATCATTTCACTTTTTGAGGATTGGCAGCAATTTGTGAAAATAATAAAAAATAAAGAATAAATACGAGGACGAGATCATTGCACTTTTTGTAGATTGCAGATTGGCATCAATGTGTCAAGCTTCGCTTGTCAAAAGACTGTTAGCTAAAAAAAAAAACCTTGCATGTACAGATGTAGTAGACGATGGAAATGTACTTGTCTCAGTTCTGAGTCTTAGAAATCAGTGCAAAAAAAGGCGTAATTTGTCAGTGTGTCGATAAGCCGTTTAGTGTTTATTGATAGATTTTTTCGCTATGAAACGTACATGGCAAACATTTTTTATGAGTAATTTACTCTGTATTGAAGCTACAGTCCTTCCAAGAAATGAATGCATGCAGTGTACGGAAAGTAGTGTAACTAGCCCTAATAAATGATGGGAGGTTCTATTTAAAAGATGAATAAAGTATAAGTACACAATACAGCTACCAGAGGTACGATCTATGCTTTTCTCCAAGCAGTAGAAATTCAACAGAGCACCATAAAGTAACATTTCGGTATATTTAGAGGTGTTCAGTTAAGCTAGCTCTGTGCCCTCAAGGGACTTTCGTCAGAACAATCTGCCTAGAGCCAAATAAACTAATCTAATTACGTTGTCGTAATTGTAATTACGACTCTAAAGTGTACTGGATATACACTCGTTCAAAATATCACAATGTAAGTCTTTACGAGTCCGAACTCGCTCAGATTAGCAAGGCTAGTCGGAATTTTATCTATGGAACGTTGTCACGAGAAAAAATTTCAGTGGCAGCTAAAATTTTCAGCGTTTTTTTTTTTTAATTAGCTTAGAGAGCTGGCAGTAGGAGATCCAAGAACCCATTACCAGTAAGAACCAATTAAGAACCCATTCCTAGAGAGCAGTTGTGACCTCTGCATATGTCGAAATCTTTTGGACATTTGAGGAAGAAAAATAATAAAAAAATAGATTAAACTCAGCCAAGGAGTTGGTCATGCGAGCACAGGTTCATAACGTGTGAGCAGAAGTCGTGTTGGCGGCAACATACTCGGGTCAGTACAGTTGGCGCTATACTGCTAGCTCCGACAAATTTCGCACATGGGTGCCCTTTTAAAACGCTATGCAAGTATCGAAACAAGACGCGCACTGCAAAAATGCCCACGATAAGCGGCATAAAAATATTTGCCAGTATATACGTTAAAAATATGAAAGAGTGAAAGAGCTCACTACATTATTATGATACTTATGATCGTAATTACGATGGATCATATTCATACTTTGTGGTAGAAGAAATATGGAACTTCTATCAATTTTCAGTTTGGACATCAGGGTAGAAACTCTCTGCTCTATATAACATTTACTCCTAATGTATGAATAATATGTACTTATCTGGGTGCTAAACAATAAATATACCCACAGACATTAGTGCTCTTACTACTTTATCATTATCATTAATATTATTGTTATTATTTCAATAAAGCGGGAATATTTAATCAACCGCCGGAAAGACAGGAACTCGCAGTGCACGCGTACGTGTGCTGTGCATCATTAATACCGAGGCCACATATGCAGTATTATGCACAATTGGAAGCGGAATGGGCAACTCTTTGATCGTATTGAAATACCTTTTAACTCGGTAGGGTAGATACGGTGGCATAAACGGCAGGCGAGCTCTGCATCCTCATATCATGTTGTCCCTATGAAAGTATATTGTGGCACCGGCACAACACTGAGAGTATGACTAGCAAATATATGCCATGTAGCAAACACTTGGTAGAAATTCTAATGGAAAACTACAATTGTATCAACGGTATATACTTGGGAAGGATATCTCCATGGAAACTACACGATGTTTGAAGAGAGGAATAGCAATAAAGGACGATCGAAGCAGTGATTGCTAAGCAATGAGGCTTACCGCGTATGGCATTGTAAATCTGAAATGAAAGAGTATAACAGAATAAAAATGATCGCAAGGAGGTTGAAATTGAATATAGATTGAATATAGGAACAATGGTAGATGCCCCATAAAAGGTCAATATTAATAACAATCAACTTATATCAATTAAGTGGAATCACTTGTGCGCATATACAATTCCACAATGGCTTTCAGAAATTTTTTATATTGTTGAACATGCCTATATGACTATTAAAATCAGCAGCCGCGTTGAACCAGTGTCAACATTTCATCATATAGTCTTCTCAATGGCCGATTTTCCGGATTCTTTGGTAATACTTAACTGCAGGTACAAAAATACGACTTCTTCGAGTTCTGCTATAGAATGGGTAGCCACGACCAGCCCCAAGCTCTGACTCATCCCAACACCTCGAAGCGCTCATCTCAGAAACAGTTTCTTCAGTAGTTAGTTTGTCGTAATATATATAATATTTTAAATTGGTTCAAATTTAAACTACAGCGCCTAGATTTGACAATTTCAGCCCACGCAAGTCACGAAATGGGCGATCAGAATTTCCATTTTATAGGTCAACGGTTAAAAATTACTTTTCCCATTCGTCACGGGCAGCTCTTGATCAGTACCAACACGCCACAAAATGGCTGCAAGACTTTTTCACCATTCAGGCAAAAAGCAAAAGCCTCTTGACTTACAGGCAACACTCTATAGAGCATACGGCTGCTCGATGTTTTCAACCGCTGCACCACATGCAGTGTATACATTTTAGTGAAGGACCAATATCTGCATCAATATTCGAATCCGCGGGCATCTGCACCGTTTTGGAACAACCAAATCTGCATCTGCGGAGGTTGAGATGGTAGCACCCGCAATCGCATCCGCGGAGGTTGAGATGGTAACATTCGCAATCGCATCCGTGGATGTCAGAACTGCAAAATCAGCTTAAAGATCCTCATCCGCTGATGTCCAAAAATGCCACGCGACTCATGACTATAGAGTCATGAGGATAGCTTTTAGATATAGGCGATGTTTACAACGGTAAGCGACTAAGTTGTTTTCGACTTACTAGCAACACTTTACCGTAAACACAAAAAATTATAAATGTATTCAACATCTAGTACGGTAAAATCAAAGCATCCATTGATTTACCAGGAACACCTCTAGTTTATGCATAATTTTTTTTATATATTTTCAACGTCTATAAAAGCAAGCAACAAAGCCCTCATACTAGCACCAACCTAGTTCATACGCTACAAGAAAAACTTTTAAATATTATCGACATCTATAGAAATTAACAGAAAAACTCCCTTATAAGCTTATAAGCAACACCTTGGCGTATATATAAAAAACTTCTGCTATATCCAAGCCGTATAACGGTAAAGAGCAGAGCCCCCTTAGACAGATGAGCAACACCCCGGCAGGGACATCACCGTAATTGTTTGTTCCACAGCCCAAACGGGTAGTATTGCAGAGCATATAGTAAGTAACCAGCGCTTCTAAACTCAAATGCATGTAATTCAAGGCTTAATTTCTCAAGTAAATAGCGTGGGGGAGCGACACTGACGGATGCGCGCATCAGGGCTGAAGGTGTTGCAGCCGCGCTGGTCAGGAGTCGGGGTTGTGCTGGGGGTGGACGTCATGGGATACTGACTCCTGGTGGGGATGAGTGGAGGTAGAAGGTTGATAATGGATGTATACAGGATACTGACTGCTGGTAGATGTAAGTAGACGTAGAAAGTTGATAACATTTACAGGCTACTGATTCCAGATGGGGATAGCTAGAGGTGGAAAGTTGATAATGGATACAGGATACTGATTCCAGATGGGGATAGCTAGAGGTGGAAAGTTGATAATGGATACAGGATACTGATTCCAGATGGGGATAGCTAGAGGTGGAAAGTTGATAATGGATACAGGATACTGCTTCCAGATGGGAATGGCTAGAGGTAGAAAATTGATATTATATACAGGATACGGATTCCAGGTGAAAATAAGTAGAGGTGGAAAGTTATCAACGGAAATAGAATAGTGAATTCAGATATGAGTACAGTATTGATAATAAATCTAGAATAGGGACTTCAAATGGTGCTAGGTAAAGGTAGAAAGTTGATAATAGACCCAGAATAATGAATTCACTTGGGTATAAATACAGGTAATAAATTGATGGGAGATAAATAGCGATTAGTTGTGCGGAACAGGTGGAGGTAGAATGTTAGCATAGTGGCCATTTGGAATGAAACTCAGAGAGGAGATGTAGTAGAGGTAGAAAGTTGGCCCTAGCAGCAGCATAGTTACTGAGGGGCGATATGACTCAAGCAGGCCTCATCGATGCTGTATCCAGGACAGCGATTTCTCGTGGAGTTAGGTAGAATTAAAAAGTTGATGATGGATACAGGATAGTAACTTGGGTGGGGACCCGGTTGTTGCACACTCAGATAAACCACACTCAGAGGAGGAACAACGCATTTGTGGTTGTCACTTAATACTGACTCGAAAAGTGATTACTATCACTGTATACGATAGAAAGATAGTGGTAAACAACGACTATATTAATGCTAGTTTGGGAAACGATAGAAAATAAAAACCTTACGCTGGATCGTGGTTAGTAAAGTGTGTGCGTGTGGGGGCACAGCTATGCACCAGGGTATTTGTAATTTTGTAATAAACCAAGAAATGGCTACTACATAGTATCATAGTACGAGCATATGACAAAGCTGTCGGTGTCGTTCTCTTGTATATATGTGAAAGAAATATCCTACAATGGAGCGGTGTAGCACCTCCACTCTAGCCGCCACTGAGAAATGTGGCAGCAGACAAATCAAAGATTCATCGGAAATTATTCAGGTACGAAATAAACGTCTACAGTCCTTCATAAATGGATAATACTCCCTTCTCTACGAATGTGGCATGTATATATACATCATTAAATTACACAATAGTTTAAAAGACAGGTTTCCAGCACACGAAGTGCTGAAGCGCTTCTTACTGCACCGCAGAGAGGATTTAATTTAGGGACTTCCTGCTCCATTTATGGAAGGAAGTTCATGGAATAATTAGCTACTACATATAGTCAAACCAGCGTAGGAGTCCGATGGGCGTGGCTAAGAACGCAAAACAACTTTGCCAAATCTCACGTAAGCGCGTGGTATAACTTGTCTCAATTGATAAAATTATATTGATATTCGAATACTCAAAGTGCATTAGTCAATCTAATCTAATACTAAGAATGACCGTCGTGTGTCAATAAATATATATATTTATATGTTCGGTGTCAAGCTGTTAACGAAATAGATAGGCGGAATTTAGCCAAGGTTGGAGGCTCTGGTTGTCCTCTAAAGCTCCATTGAAAGTTATGGGCAGAAAATAGGCCGGGTTGCAGAAGATGGCAAACGTATCTTAAGCAGGGACATTTGAAATTCCAGCAATGATGACATCGCAGGCTTAGTCTGATTTGTACGAGTATTAGCTTCTCCATACATCGAATCTACGGCAAAGTATAGGGCGACCTTATGTCTGAATCGTAGCGCTGAAGATATCTGAAGCTTCCGTTGGCACTCTCATGCTTCTTTATTCGTAGTTTCTTCCCACAGATGATTTCGTTGCATGAGCTATTCTTTCCACTTTGATGCAATTGTCAACGAAACCAACGATACATAAGTTTTCACGGGCAGTAGACAATTATTTCTTTTATCTTACTGTTTTCCTCTGACGAAGCAGTTTTCTATTCATAGGTCAAAATTTGAACACCTCAAATGAAACAGATATTTGAGGTGGAAAGACGGTATCAACGGTATCTTTACTACGGAGCAAACACATTGTATATAAGCTGCCATTTTGTTTAGGTTTTTTGGAGTGTTTTACTCAAGATGTTACTTCTGCCTGTCTATATAGAAGACTAGAAGACCTAAGGATGACAGCACGACAAAGGATAAATGAAGAAAAGAAGACAATTAAGAAGCAAATAAGAGAAGAGGAGATTCCGCAACGGCCAGAGGCATTAGGCAAACGTATAGGTTATTGCGTGAATTTTTCACGCACGGGTCCACTAGTAGATTAGATTTGGCACTACTACGTTCAATGCAGTCCCGCCCCTAAAGGACTGCTTACGCTGGTTTGACTATAGCCAGGAAGGATATCAAATTTCTAGTGTCTACCCCCACCTGGAAGTATTCGAGGGAGAAGTGCGCTAGAGATTTGCAAAGATCCGAAACACAGTTCGAATCTTTAAATAATAAACCCCTGGCGCCGTATTAATAGAATTAGAAAAAAGGGAAAGATGTGAGCTTCCCCCCTGGATAATTACAGGTGTGAGTGCGAGTGGTGACTAAAAACCTGATGTATTTACATGATATTAAATACCTTTCTGTAAATAAGAGTATATCCAGCCAACCACTTGCTGTATTTATCTATCTCGCAAAATGGCATGACTGCGAGCTGCTTTCTGTATATATGCAGGTGAGAGTGAGACTAATAATCCGTGACATATATAGGTGTATGTGTATATATTTAAGGATTGGAGGAGGACCCATCAAGGCGTTCTTACTTATACTTCCAAAATAAGTGTATGTATGTACTGTACATATACACAGGATTATAGGTTTCCCCGCGAAAACATTCGAGACTTTTGAATACTCGGTATGAACCATACCTCACGTATGAACCATACCTCACGTATGAACCATACCTCACCTGCCAAAATACTTCCTGAAATGATACGTTGAAGCTTAAACCTCCAGGGCACGCATATACAAGGTATAGAGCTGATATAACTGCAACAGGTCTCGACTTTTTGGATATTGTCGCAGTGTAGCTGCCGGCATAAGACTTGGCTTGACAGGAGGAGGGACAGATCCTAGGAATCAACTCACGGATGGATAGACGGACAAACGGAGAGACAGCTAGCGCTTTTCTTACAATTTATAGTATCATTATTACTTAAACTATCATTGCTACCATTGTCACTGTACCGGTACTGCAACAGATGCTATAACATGAATTTACCTTCCACAAGCTAGCGAGGCGGATGTTAATGAGCAAGGAATTATATCATATGTCAGTGTTCACTACAAAGCGTGCACGAAAGCGTGAGCTGAATGCTCAGCATGTACACAGCGTACGGTACGCAACAGCAGAGCGTGCGGCACAGTGCTGGTGTGCATACACCGCGGCTGTGATGGATCGACAATTTGCGTGATTGTGTCACGACTGTTCTCGTGACTGTCGAGCTGACTGACGATCGAGTTCGACTCAATGCCGTCCGTCAGCTCTGACTGTCTTTCTTGCCTGCAATGAAAAAATTACGGGATTTGAATAAAGTGACAGTTGACTGTTCGATCTGCTCTGAAATTCCTTACGATTTGTGTCCGCTGTTCTGAAGGTCTGTGGCGACAGGCGCTATAATATGCGCTTGCAAACTTTGGTTATTTCAAAAATGATTTTGTGAAGTAAATACGAGATTTGAATAATGGTGAGAGTCGACAGTTTGATTTGCTGTGAGATTTATATATATATATATATATTTTCAAGTCTAGAGTCGTTAGAAACAAACGTCTTTCGTATTAAGGCTGAAACATAATGGCTAGTTTTCTTATATATTTTGAAAGAATCTTTCATTCCAGCTCTCGTATTTTGTATAAGCTATGCTTTCACTTCCGGCACTCTCTAATTACTCTAATTATGTTGCAGATTCAGAATGTGAAGTCATTCTTACAACACAGTACCAAAGTATGTCCTTTAAACTGCTAAAAAATAATTATGATAGCATTAAATAATCCAGAGCTTTTTAAACTGGAGTGTGTCGGGAATTCCCATGGCAAGAATTCTTGAAGCGTCAAATTCTGTGCCCTGCGGTTATAAGACTCAATAAAGATCCCAAGCATAAGTTGCACAAACTGTTCAGAATATTCCCATGGTGCCATAAGTTGCACAAACTGTTCAGAATGTTCCCATGGTGCCATAAGTTGCACAAGCTGTTCAGAATATTTCCATGGTGCCATAAGTTGCACAAACTGTTCAGAATATTCCCATGGTGCCATAAGTTGCACAAACTGTTCAGAATATTCCCATGGTGCCATAATTTAGTTGCACAAACTGTTCAGAACATTCCAATGGTGCCATAAGCTGCACAAGCTGTTCAGAACATTCCCATGGTGCCATAAGTTGCACAAACTGTTCAAAACATTCCCATGGTGCCATAAGTTGCACAAACTGTTCTGAACATTCCCATGGTGCCATAAGTTGCGCTAACTGTTCAGAACATTTCCATGGTGCCATAAGTTGCATAACTGTTCAGAATATTCCCATGGTGCCATAAGCTGCACAAACTGTTCAGAATATTCCCATGGTGCCATAAGTTGCACAAACTGTTCAGAACATTCCCATGGTGCCATAAGTTGCACAAACTGTTCAGAACATTCCCATGGTGCCATAAGCTGCACAAACTGTTCAGAACATTCCCATGGTGCCATAAGTTGCGCTAACTGTTCAGAACTTTCCCATGGTGCCATAAGTTGCGCTAACTGTTCAGAACATTCCCATGGTGCCATAAGTTGCACAAACTGTTCAGAACATTCCCATGGTGCCATAAGTTGCACAAACTGTTCAGAACATTCCTATGGTGCCATAAGTTGCACAAACTGTTCAGAACATTCCAATGGTGCCATAAGCTGCACAAGCTGTTCAGAACATTCCCATGGTGCCATAAGTTGCGCTAACTGTTCAGAACTTTCCCATGGTGCCATAAGTTGCGCTAACTGTTCAGAACATTCCCATGGTGCCATAAGTTGCACAAACCGTTCAGAACATTCCCATGGTGCCATAAGTTGCACAAACTGTTCAGAACATTCCCATGGTGCCATAGTTGCGCTAACTGTTCAGAACATTCCCATGGTGCCATAAGTTGCGCTAACTGTTCAGAACATTCCCATG
>LQNS02277100.1:14901246-14912345 GCA_001587735.2 Parhyale hawaiensis
CAGACAGACAACACGCACATACACTCCGACAAAGGCATTATCTTCTTGGATTAGGTAATTATCGAAAACCATTAATCACTAGCTAACATTTCTCAAGTTATGTTCCAATATCAAACGGTAGCTCTTAATATTTACCAGCTTGTAATCCTCCAACAAACATAAAATATTATTTCCAAATATCTACCAGTTATCTTCATAATGTATAACTCAATATAGGCCTATTCGAAGTTGTGGATAGCTATGCTAGCAGTATCTCAAAATTACCCAGTCTATTTAAAAATCCAAACCGTGTTATTCCATCTAGTTAGCAGTGCATCTTGGTTTCTTTATTAATCAATAACCAACTCAATCCCAAAATCGTTACATGTTCTGTCACATCTTGCATCAACTACAAGTAGATCTATAAGCAGGTTTGATTAGATAGGCGGTAGTAGACGAACCAACAGGCCCATTCTCAAAGAGACACCGACACACACGCCCCAGTCCTCTATGAGCTATTGCCATTATGTCGGAATTAAATAAAGGACTAAGAAAGAAGAAAAAAGGAGGGGGGGGGGGAGAATCTCAGTCAAAGAGACGATCATGCAAGCACGTGAGCATGATCAATACCTGCTAATATGAGAAGGTAAGAGACGTTATAGAGTATCAGTGGTCATTTTATGACTAGCTATAATTGAGTCAGCATCAACAAGATAAGTCAAAATTTGTCAACGATCTAAATCAGAATATAGAACAAGATTAATCGAATTTGTCAGAAATGTAAGTCAAAATTCGTCAACAATATATTTGTAATTCAGACTTCGTCAATAAGATAAGTCACAATTTGTCAATATTATAAGTAAGAATTTTACGATAAGATTGATCGAATTTGTCAACTACAAAAGTCAGAATTACAACAAGGAAGAAAATTTTCTTGCCAGAGTAAGCGGGCTAGAGCCAGGACCTCTACTCCTATCTGGAGTATAGCCCTGTTATATATTCGTTTTGCACAAGCAATATTGAAAATGTTAGCTCTAACATCCAAATGATTAGAAGCATTTCTGGTCTCATTCTAGTTCATGGAGACGGACATTTGCACCAACATTTTAATAGGGAAGGCAAAAGGTCGTAAATTTATTGTTATTTTATTAGTTTTTACCATGCCTAATGAGTTCGCTTTCCAGTATCGTCAACTTGGGCGACAGTCGGTATCACTTGATGAATATTGTTATAAGTCCTCTTAATTCGTCTTTATTAAGTATTTACACTGATCTAATCTGATTCTAACATTGCTTCATCACTAATTTGTAGAAAAAAATATGCTAAAATAACATATTTTATTCAACTCATGGAGTTATCTTTGTACAAAAATTCAGCACCATGCAAGAGAAATCTCTCATTTGACATAAAAATAAGTTGGAGAATATTTGAAATATCTGTGAATTCGGCAAATGTGTACTGGCACACAAAAAATATACCAGACAATCCAGGGAAAATTTAACAGTAAATTACAGTTATTACCGAAAATGCTCGGAATTTGCAGTAAAACTGTTCAAGCGAAAACACGAACGTGCAGAAGAGACTTATTTTAGCTTGTTTCACTAGAGTATGTGAATGAACTACAGTGCTACTTGTTGTTTCTGTTGTTGATAGAAGGATGGCCCTTGTTTTTATTGCGATATTTAACACCTTACTGACAGGCTGAAATATGATGATTTTCCCGATAAAAGATTAAACTGAAATTAGAAATGAATCGCTAATTTTTATTTCTTTTTGCTTTTATTGCATTATAATAAGATAATTGGCCTCGCAATACGACAGTCAAGTGAGATTACAATGGTTTCACATTGAAGAGAATCATTTTCGATATCTAAACAGAATGATATTTATTCCCCCCAATGTTTTATGTTCATGGACAAGCAAGTAAACATTGTAGATTTAGTTTCGTGTAGATATTACAAACGCCGGAGAAATTACCGTACATTCGAATATATTACACTAAAGATTTTATTTTTGTAATAACCATTAGCGAATACAACGTGAAGTATTGCATCTACTAAAATAATAAATAATTTCCACTTCTCTTCACACGTAATAAATGCATCAAAAGTTAACGCTCAGGTGCATTGTCACGAATGAATTCACTAAATATTCCTTTAAAAGTCTAAAACAATATTTTACTTTACACTACATCAAAGAATATTTACAAATAGCATCGAGATTCTGCTTAGATATAAGTGATGATAAAATGATGTATTCTTTTAGGATATATAACTATTTTGTATGCTGCAATTTACGAGAAATCTTGGCTTTTCATTTCAACTAAGCGTAACAATCGTTTTAAAGTATAAAAAACACATCTAGAGAAATATGAATGACTTTATCTATATTTTCTCGAGGAATTTATTGGACGGTCCAAACTGCACCTCGAACATAGAGAACAATTATCTTCTGAAATATAGAATATTTCTTATAAGCTGATATTAGTGAATCTACTTGAATATGTCTAGGAAAATCTCAGGTTAGGAAATATTTCAGTTGAGCAGGGCAAGACATCAAAACGGTCTTTCAAATATTTTTTGAAAGAAAGCATACGTCTGTTTAGATATTCCCCAAAATCTTGTCTCACTTCGCAAAAAAAAAAAAGATATATATATATATATACAGGTCAAACCATGATTTAATTGCATCGTCCAGATCAAACCAGAATAAAAAGTGTAAAAACCAAAAATACATCATATCGTACATATAAAAGAAACCGCACAAAAGAAAAATCAAAATAAAAGATGCGAAATGGACTATATCATATACAATCCAAAACAAATCTAAATCCGTGTATAATTCACATCGCGCAAATGAAACAAACATTTTGAGAGGAAATTTCGTGTTCAATAACATGAATAATTTTACCTACATCTTCCTCCATCAAGTGCAGAAAATAAATATTTCATTTCACACACTATTGTAACAAAAATTAAAATAACAAAGGGTCTTGCTAAATCGTCTCGAAAACAACACTCTCTCCCCGTATTTACAACGTACCTCACTATCCGAACGAACAAAAACGATCCCATCTCGCTGAGATGAGATGTTCAACAAGAACCACCGTCTTATATAGGGGAAAATGCCAAAATGTACAGCAAATTTGATATTTATTACCACCAATTTAGTCAGACTGTCAGCGACGTCCGACTTCGACATCATACAAATTCAAAAACAAGTCGTATTTTTCCAATGCAACAATCGCTGCAAAGGATTAGTTTAATTTGCTTCCATGCCTGCGAAGAAAAGATGATATTTTGATTTTGATAGAAGCGCATAAACACGTCTGTAAAAAAAAACTATGGAATATATCGAAGAACTTTCATGGCGCCTGCCAATGTATTATTGAATAAAATTCGAATGCCTATTGCAGCGGGAAAAATTAACCTTTTGGCGACAAAACAACATGAAATTTCATGACAAAAATATCTGTGTTGTTGTCTGTGGGTTAAAAATTTATTCACTTATTGCAATTTGCGAAACTAGTGTACGAAATGCAAGAATTATAATAATCTCAGTCATGTAGAGGAGATACTTTAAATTTAAGAATTAGCTATTTATCTTTGGTCTTAGTATGTATTGTATTATTTTAAAAATTCCTGATTATTTTGACATTTTCCAAGCGCTAGAAGCCGGAAATCGTATTATTTGTGAAATGAATGTATCCGTCCAACTGGTACTCAGAGGTAGTGCTTTTGGTAATCGTGTTCTGGGTGAAATATTCCGAGAACTTTCTAAAATCCGATGTACATAACATACATATTTAACTCACGTACAGCTGAACGATCGAACACTTGATGACACAAGAATTTCCAACTAGGGTATGTTTGACGAGGAATCCCGTATTTAGAACTGCGCATATCAGCTGCGTAAAATATCCGACTAAGTAGTAGCTCATAAAAAAATTCAAATCCATTTAGTTACATATTCGAGAGCAGCAAAAAATGCCAACGGAAGCGGATATGATGTGATATATATCGGGAGATATAAATGTTATGAGAAGGAATATTTATATCCACACAGCCAAAATTTTATGGCCGCAGCCGGGTTGCTGAAGGACGCGAAAACACTTGCACTGCCATAATTTTGACCAGTCGGTAGTTGTGAAAAAATTTATCGATAGTATCACAAAATCTTTTGTATTCATAAAAGAAAAATAAAAAGTAAATAAAACGAAAAGAGAGGAGCAGTAAATGAAGAAATTATTCAGAATGGTAATAAAACTAGGTTAAATATCCGTAATATGAGATAACCCAGATAGCAAACTTTGTTATATTAATATTAGAATAATGTTATTATGACATTATTATTATTCTAATATTAATGTAACAAAGTTTGCTACCTGGAAATGCGTTGTCTAGTAGTAAATACAAGTACAGTAAAAAGTGATTAAAATCGCCTGAAGTTCGTTGGTGAAATTTACGCTTTACACACGCAGGTCTCCAAGCAGTTAACACACACAAAAAGTAATAATAATAATAAATAAAAATAAAATATTGAAAGCGATCAGAAACTTTTCTAAAATTCTTGAAACTTGCAAGCCGGTTGAGCAAATTATATTAGCAGTTAATTGAAAAAGTAATTCATTCGGAAAACAGATACTGGGTAATATATACATAAAATATGTTAGTCACTTCCCATATAGAATTGGCTGCAGTAGACGAAGAACGACGACCTCACGAACAACTGACAAGGATTTCTGGGTCACTGCACGTGTCAGTAAACCGGAGTAGAGAAGTTAAACTCACGAGGAATGACTTGTCTAGTTCTTCAGTCAAACAGGAGCGTTGGTTTCGCCACTCGGAATCATGTTGCAAGTGTGAGTAACAGCTCAGTTACGCTTGAGACACCTTCAAACTGTTTTCAAAGAGTAGGATTGAAAGACGCCTCAAGGGTATTCCATTGAGGGTTAACACCTGAAGTTCGAACTAGCTGGACGAAGGCAGCGCACCTATCTGAAGTTCCTTGCAAGTCAAGGCTTGTGGGTTTAGCTTAACTAGACTGTGGTTTTCCGATGATGACACTTTTGTACATGAAGCGATTGTGCGACTTAAATAAGATATACTCGAAGAAGGAAAGCCCAATGTCTCAGAAAACTGTGAATTATACTATTGTTTCAGTCACTTGAGCAAAATTTAAAAAGAAAAGAAAGGAGTATGCAGTATGTCGAGACAAACAGGAACACATGCACGGTGAACTACACACACTTATTCTGCAAATCGTGAAAGCAAAGGAAAAACAAAACAAAAATTGTCAGAAGAGTTAGAAAAAAATAGAAGGAAATGAAAAACCCCTGGAAGGCCTAGGTTATGAGAGATCAGGTTCCGTTAGGTTAAATTAGGCTAAGCGAGGCTATGCTAGTTTTGGATAAGTAAGGTTAGGTTAAGCAGAGTTGGGTTAGGTAATGCCGATTAAGTTAGGTAGGAAACATACCGAAGTCAATTTTGATATGTACAGATGAAGTTTGACTTATATAGATCAGGGTGTCCTGGTGAAAGGGAGCACAACAGCAAGGCTTGTTCTCTTTTTTTTTACTGTATTTAGACTAACTTGATATGTGTTTTATTCTTTATGAACTGTATATCTTAACTGTAAAGAGAGCACAATAAACAATATAATGTCAGCACTGTACAAATGCACAAGAGACACTGCAAACAGGATCGACGGACTCCATCGCCGAGTTCACAAGTCATTATCATATTATCATAAATCGATATTTTAAGTTACTATTTGTGCCATGTGGTATGCGATACCAATTTACGACTATCATGCAGAGCCTTTTTTTTAAAGTAATCGCCCTGGATAATAGCAAAGTGTCCAACTGTGCGAAGGATGAATGAAAAACACACTGCGTCTCTCGCAGATAACTGTAAGATAAGACACTTATAAGCACCGCTCTCGTGGCTTGCTGCTATTTATTTGTTTATGTATCAATTTGGTAGGTCCTACTAATATTCTGCTTTATTTTGGATATTTTCTGAAGTGAAAGAACGTGACGAATTTCTAGAAAAAGCAGAAAACTGAGTAGCGGACTGTCATCGAGTTAGATAGTGGATGACTGTCCTGTTTATTTTCCCGCAAACTTTTCGGCCCTTTGTTTCAAAAACCGGCCAAAGTAAAACGAAATATTAGATTATAGACAGTTGCTACTTAAGCATATGAATAGCAGCAGAATACGATGACAATTTATTATTTGTTTATCTTACAGAATACAGACATATATCTGTGTGAGGGTAAGTATGATACACGCCATCCACGTCTCATAAACAGAGAAACAAATAATTATCGACTGGTCGTTCACTAAAAAATCTCAAGTATTAAGTAATACTTAAGTAAAGTCTTAAGTATTAGAGCAGGCAAAATAATATGTAATTTAATTGCGAGGCAGAAAACAAAGACCTCACTTTGTAAATAAAGGAAAAGTGTCACTGATAGGCAGGCTCGTTATACATGCAATCTTATACACCATCTCATGATTTCTAACTTTTTTAAATAGTCACAATGAGGCCATTGAAGATATATATATATATATATATAATTATAGACATTGCAAGATCGCTAATAACTTTAGTAAGAATACCGATAATAAGAAGAATATTAGCATTCTTCTAAACGTTATTATTATTATTCGTAATAATAAAATGCAAAGAAGCACTCTGAGAATTCATATCTCCGCCAAGAAACGCAAAATGAATGAAAAATGTAAATTGGTCTTGAATCCAAGGGTGTGTTTTTATCATCCACAAAATTTAATCCACTGTCCCTCGTAGCCTTTCCAGCAGCTTCTGGGAATTTCCCGAAGATCCATCCATAATTTTGAGAATTACGTTCTGATGAACAAAACGTAAACATACAGACAAAGTCACAAGCGAACGAGTAAATCGTTAACAACATTTCTCGCACCTATGGATTCCTGCACCTATGAATTCCTGCAAATTCAATAAAAATCCGCTTTATCACTCTTTGCATTATGTCGTTTTTGACAAATAGAAGAACTTGCAAAGAGAAAAAGAGACAAACAGACCAGCAAACCATAACAAAAACATATAAATATATATTTCCTTGTACCATCTCCAACATTTCCTGAAAGTTTCATGAAGTGCCTGTTGTAACTTTTTGAATTTTATTACCAGGAAAAATCAGGTAGACAAACTGAAAATGTCTGAACTGATCTCCACAAAAGTTAATCATCTGCTCCGCGAAACATCATAGCATATTTAACAATCAATATAAATGTCAAAGAAGGTCCGTCCATAACTTTATAACGCTCTCTTGGTAGCAGTTACACAAAGAGACAAACAAAAACAAACGTATAGACAGACTGAGAGAGACAAAGTCCGACGAAAAAATAATCTCCAAGGCGTAGGCAATAAAAGTAATAATATAGGAAAAATTAGGGTAGTATTGTTATTATTATTCAAATTATTACCAAAGTTATTCCGGATAATGCAATGAAACATGTTCATATCTTTCATTGTGAATATCTTAGGAAGGTATAAAACTTTGGATGCTCTATATTCTTTAGGATCATATAATATGCAAGACGGACTATCATTATCTCTGTTTTTCTATTTTAAAAATTGAAACATTAATAATAATAATAATGATAGAGCGCTCTGCTTGGAAGAGCGCACATCATTCGCAAAGTGCTCTGAGCCTTAGGTCGCGGGATGTGACCCGGCGCCAGAGTGTAGAGCTGAATTTCGCTCAACCGATCCAATTTGGGTCGTGAAATTCCTCCGATAATAATAATACTAACTAGAAAGAACTCCGAGAGCGATTACCTCCTCCAAGCAAAGTAACGGTAAAGAAAAACTCAGACTGGTTCTGAAACCACGATTTTCTATGTATCAACACCAAGATCTAGTCATTTATAGTAGTAAGAGTAGTAGTAAGTAGTAACAGTAGGAGTTTAAGAATTTCTAAAATTTTCTTGAAGATCAGTTCCTAACTTTTTGAATTGTACTGCTAACAAACCCTATGACAAACGTAAGTCAGACACACCAACGGACCAACCGTTCATCACCAAAATTTAATCATTCATGTCTTTTAGCATTACTAACAAGTCCTTCAAATTTCATAAAGATCCATCCATAACTTTTTGAGTTATTGTGCTAACTAGCATATAAGCAAACACAGTGACAAACAAACTAATAAACAGATCAACACAAAAATTTGGTCATTCACTCTTCGAAATATACCTAACAGCTCATGTAAATTTCATGAAAAAAAAAAATCCGTCCTTAACTTTTTGAGTTGTGGCCTCAAAAAAAAAAAAAAACAAAGCAGACAAACAAACAGATGAAGGGATTTTCGAAAAGTTACTCGTCTGTTACTGTTAACATGCCTAACAATCCCTGCGAATTTCATAAAGATCCGTACCTAACTTTCTGAGTAATATTGGTAACAGAAAAAGTAAATAATACAAACAAACAGACAAACAGGCAGACAGACAAACACGACAAAAACATAACCTGCTTGGCGGAGGTAATACCACTAACAACAACAACAACAATAATGACAATAAAATTATATGCACTAGTGCTTAAGGCTTTTTCCAACATATATTAGTGATGTTCTTACACGATTTCGGACAATAGGATCCACCATTTTCTCTATGCTTTCCTCAGGCAGGGAAAGGAAAATGTCCTGTCATATAAAAAGTAAATAACAGAAGGAGAAAAGAAGAAGCGAACGTAAAGGCTGTATGCTGCCAGCGGATGCAGAGTTCACCCCTTTCCTCCTCTCCCCCAATAATAGGAATAATCTCTATTATGACACGCATATTTTCTAAGAAATAATTTGACAGAGACTTGCAATAGAGCTTGAAAAACTTGCATGGCGTTTTACATGAAATCTTTGGGCGCTGAAAAGCGTCGATAGCTAGCGACCGAGCTACGGCTGGGTGCAGGGGTGAAGGCCGTTCATCGTACTTGGAGTACAGCATCTGGACCCATACTGTGACCAACTATAACTTTATGTTGTAATTTCTGTACCGCTAGATGATAAGCAGGAACTTCATGTGGAGGGTTGAAGGCTCTGACCGCACTATATGCAGTCAATGTATTATATCGCTGAACTCTAAGCGGAAAGCAGGCTTTCAGGTCTTAAAACTACTCGTAGTACAGTTTAATTTATCATAAAACGATCTCGCCACAAGAGGGCATTTCAAGAGCAAAACTTTTGAACAAAGATGCACATGGAAGTACCATGCAATGTACCTGAAAATATAACCTTGGGTTCTGCACAGTCGTACAAAAAATGGAGTAATGAACCAGCATCTGAACCCGTACTGTGACGAAACATTACTCTAGTTTTCTGTAATTACTGCGCCAATGGTAGCAACCAAGAGAACTTCAATTTGAGGTCCTAGAAAGTTGAATATACCGTTCAGTATACTCTAGTAGTTTGGATATTCATATTCACCCATATAGACAAGACCAAATGTAGGTATATTTTCTAGAATAGCATGCACGCTTGGTACAGTAACGACAATGTTTCAAGTTTTAAACTAAAGTGCTGTATGGACCGTCGGTTTTATTCAAACTTAAGAAGCCATCGAAGACTAAAAAAGAATGCTTCGGAGTTTCTGCATGATTTTTGTCGAAACAACAGACATAACAGATAATAATTAACAAAAATAGTACTACAGATTAAAGTGTGATAAAACTAGAATGTAATTTTCATAAAATAGGCTTTACGTAAGTCTTACTATTCATTTCCTTCTCTCTCTTCGTATTTTACTTTTTACATTTGTTTATACATTCATTATATATACATTGTATGTAAACTCACCGGATAGGGAACAATAAATGAAGTCGTGTGACATATGTTTACGTATATAATAGCCTGCACATTAAGTCTATATTGTAATATTATTATGAAACTGGTACTTCCGTCCAATGAAGATCCCATGCAGGGACCACATTTCCAAGTCTGTGTGTCCGTTTAATTGTTCATGTATCGACTTTATCATCTATTCATGTATCTGCATTTCCATACAATCAAGTGTCTACTTCACCACATCTCTATATGTTCATATATCTGCTTTTCACATTCATATATTTGCTTTACTATACATCCATACATCCATATATCAATATATCTGCAAGTGCATTAATTCACAACTGCTTCTTTTCCACCTGATTATTTCAGGTAAATCAGGTACTAACAAACCTAAATTAAATATAAATTTGACATATATATAATGACTAATTTTATTCTGCAGTCGGCGTGTAATATAAGCAGTATAGACGCTTATGTACTCAATACATGGATCTATGTAAATCCTGCACAACACTGATTTCTAAGCTGATTCGAATTTGGCATGCTATTTACCTTGTTTAACTACGATGCTCAATTGCAGTGTGGTACCCACTTATGAAATTGATAAATTGATCGTATTTAGAAACAAATTGTGTAACGTACTAAAGTATAGAAAGGCATCAAGTTGACGTACGTTCTTTGCTAGGTAACTGTCAAAAATAATTTATTTGTAACAGTAACATTATGTACTTGTAATATAAAGCCGCCAATCGTCGTAAATGTAGACCAGAACTGTAAAAATTTCAATACATGCGAAAGTTAAGATAAAAAAAATATTTACTTCACTTTGCGGTAATATCTCACTAAGTAGCCACTGTAATGTCAACAATATACAGTTACGTAAAGGTAGAATAAATGCATAAATCGTATATCTATGCAGATGTATTTGGCAACGTGGTTCTCAAGGTATAAATAGATTCAGATTCGTTTCTTTACGATTGCCCAGCAAATAAATGGCTCATTCCCATAGAGGGATTGTGGCCCAGAATTCGATGCTCTTTCCCCACGTATATCATTAACAAAAATTTTACGTGGCCATTGTAAATGACACAATTTGCATTTTGAAGCGTACGCGAATGACCGGAGAACAAGAAACATCTCTACGTACGTGTCGTATGACCAAACATGAAGCTACCGTACGTACGTGTCATATCACCAAATATGAAGCTACCGTACGTACGTGTCATATCACCAAATATGAAGCTACCGTACGTACGTGTCATATCACCAAATATGAAGCTACCGTACGTACG
>LQNS02277100.1:14914752-14928618 GCA_001587735.2 Parhyale hawaiensis
ATGAAGCTACCGTACGTACGTGTCATATCACCAAACATGAAGCTACCGTACGTACGTGTCATATCACCAAACATGAAGCTACCGTACGTACGTGTCATATCACCAAACATGAAGCTACCGTATGTACGTGTCGTATCTCCAAATATGAAGCAACTGTCACGCAATACCCGGCACCAAAGTTAAGGTATCAAGCGGTAGTTATTCAAGACGAAGCGTGCTCCACAATCAGACTAATCCGTGACTTACGGTGTATAATTGCGGTGCCAGAACTGTTCTTAGTACACAGTGGCACATGATGGAGCTGTGCCAGACTTACTTGGCACTGGAAGGGACTTGGTTTAGCTCTTGAAGTCCACATGATGTCTTGGTGTTGATGTATACGGACAACGGGAAAGCACTTCTAGCTTGTATGAAATTGTTTCGCTGAAGTACGTATGACTTCTTGATACTGTGAATATATAACTTTTACAGGGATAGAATTGAGTTGGCATACGAATGATATTTTGGTGCTGAAGAACATAGACAGTGGGAACAATACTGTATATATATGACGCCTTGAACACGCTCTCGTATTAAGAACTGAAGCACTTGGACAATGGATGTACTCGTGAGACCTCTTCCATGCATGCTTGGTGGTGCTGCAGTTTCTCTTCAGCTATCCATAATAAAAGTTCTTTGTCAGCTGAACAATGCTTGCAGAACAATGATTTGCAAGTGGAAATATTAAGAGAGTATTGATTTAAGTCAATACGAAAATACCGTGAAAGGGACAGGCTTCTTTACATATAG
This sequence comes from Parhyale hawaiensis, assembly GCA_001587735.2. Lineage (NCBI taxonomy): Eukaryota > Metazoa > Arthropoda > Malacostraca > Amphipoda > Hyalidae > Parhyale > Parhyale hawaiensis. The sequence goes on from LQNS02277100.1 coordinate 14,915,542, forward strand.
ACAGACGCATCCCGTACACTGTCACGCAAATTAGTATTGGAAGACTTGTACAGATGACAGCGATACTGCATTTAAACAACAAAGAAATATACATTCATATGTTTTAAGGTTATTTAGAATTTCATTGAAGTATCGCAAAGTGGAGTCTACTCCATATCACTGATGAATGAATTAAATAAACACATATATTGACTATACAGTATACAGTACACGCGTCCCATGCAAGGAATACGTAACTGTGCACAGATTTAAGACACTTTTTCGCGAATATAATGAAAGCTTCCTAGGTGTATCATTTAGTTAGATAAATAATAGACAACTACATAATATATATATGTATCTAATAGCTATAGATATGCATATATCTATCCATCCATCCAATAAACATAATACAAAAATAAATAACGAAATAAGTAGCTGTACATATGTGGTTAGGTGGAAAAAGCCCTGGGCGTAAAAAAGTCCTGGTGGAAAAAGCCACGCGGAAAAAATCCCCAGTGGAAAAAGCCCCGGGCGGAAAAAATCCCGGTGGAAAAAGCCACACTGAAAAAAGCTCGGCTTTCTCTTGAAGATATATTTGAGAGCGCTCTTCATTTATTTGAATATAACATATTTGAGAAAACGAAAATATCTTGTACTAAGCTAAATTTGACCCAAGATTTGCATGTGCAAACGTGGGTTACGAGAACCCCTGAAATAGGTAATGTAAGGTTAGTTTAGATTTAGCTAGGTGAGCTTAGGTTAGGTGAGCTTAGTTAAGGAGAAGTTGGGCTAGGTAAGGTTTGGTTATAGGTGAGATTAGGTAAGATCGGGTTTGTTGAGATCAGCTATAAGGTTAGGTAGGTTAGGTGAGGTTAGTTTTGATTAGTGAGGACTGTCAGGTTGGGTTAGACTAAACCTATGTATAAGAGCCCAATTTTTACATTTTGAACTTGTTCTCAAATCCATCTCGGGATATCCCTATCCAAGAAGCTATAAGGGTGTAATGGGAGAACTCACGGAAAACTAGCATAAAAAAGTGGCGTCAGTAATCGCTGAACGCGCCGGCTAAGCAGCCTAAGAGAATTCTTATCAATTTCGCCTGAAAAATCGTCACCAAGTCTGAATGTCATCCCTTGAGAAAATAAATAAAAGAGAAGAACATATACTAATTGAACAAGAAACAATCACACTAGCCAACAAATTTTACCTTCGTCTTTGCTTCAGCTGGTGTGTCATTAATTTATTACATAGGTGCGCTACATCCAAATCTGTGTTTAGATTTGTACTAGCACGTAAAGTTCTTTAGATACCTAAAGAACTTTACGTGCTAGGACTTAAGCTTCTCGTAGGAATAGCATTATACGATACGTCTGAAAATGTTGCCGGGGGGCGTTCTGCGGGAATAGCTTTGATGAAGTACAGGTTACATTTAGGCTACAGTGAGTCATTACTGGAAAATAGGACGTGATGGACAAAAACGGTCTTCAGATGAGGAATAACAAAGTGGAATTGATTAAAATACAGTTGAAAGAATTCCAGCAGCAAATTGCTTGTTGACCGGTGTTACCAATAAAATATCCAGTGAAGGCTGGTGGAAACTTTCACAGCACTACAGGCAAAATCTAGGCCGGCATGGCCCCCTGATTCATCTCCTCTGAAGTGAAGCCTCATTTACACTTCGTATCTAGTTACAGTACTCTTCACAAAACATATTTAAACATATCGCCATATTTGTTTGACTTAATTCATCCTATCTCTCGCTCCTGACTGGCCAGCTACTTGAGTTGCACCCATGCACAAAACACAGTAAGATCATAGTAGTCAAGTACAGAAAGTTTGAGCAATAAATATTCATATGATTTCTCTCGCGTCAAGATATAGCACTGAATTTATTTTTGGGGTTAGGATTACGAACCTAATTTATGGAGGCCTGAGGACCGACCCCTCAAATATGTACTTCGACTCTTCGGTGTGACGTTATTTGAACTAAATGCATTGCGGTCACGGATAAATTTTATATTAGTCCCAGTGAGTCCTCCAGTAAAACTCTGCTTGCTGGGCCTATCAGGTAAAAGTTGCTGATGTACGAAGAGTTAGGTAATTACACAGGGATTCAAACCATTAGAAAATGTTAGGTGGGCGAGGTCTGTTTTTCTCTTGCTTAATGGCTGTTATGAAAAACGTTAAGGTCTAGTTAGCTGAGGTTAAGTAAGGTTAGGTCGAGTTAGGTGAAAAAAGTTACGAACTCGTAAGTTAGGTTAGAAGAAGCTAGGTAATGTATGTCAGAATACGTTGGGTTTAGTTAGATGTGGTTAGATTAGGCTGCGTTTTATTAGAAAAAGCTGGTCTAGGTTTGGGGTTGGTTTCGTTAGGTAAGGTTAGGTTAGGTTAGGTTAGGTTAGGTTAGGTTAGGTTAGGTTAGGTTAGGTTAGGTTAGGTTAGGTTAGGTTAGGTTAGGTAAACGCAGCATAGTAAACTTAGCTTATTTTAATATAACTTGCTTAAAAATAACTAAACATGGGCAATAAATGTACATTAGGAGACAGGCTGGGGCTTCTTTCCTCCCGGGTATTTTTCCCTATGCCCACATAGATATGTATATACGTAATTAATTAATAATCATATATATGTACGTATCTACCCTATAAACAGTTTTAAGGCAAGTAACTTGCACTAATATAGGTATAGTAAAGACCATTAGAGGAGAGTGTGAGAGTTGTCACCACGCGTGACGGTATCTCAACTTGTCAAATGTTGAATGCAATGAATAAGTCAGGTGCTGCACGATCGATGTCGCCACAATTTGTGGCTTGTACCAAGACAAAGATAATAATACCAGCTATTGGTGGCGGGGACATCGGCAAATTCGAGGTAAAAAGCTCAATTTTCTGTCCGTATGCAGCGAAGTTGACGACAGTTGATTTTGTTTGGTGCAGTTGGAATAATTTAATAAGACGAGTTCACCATGTCACAAGACGCTTTCTGCAGGGCTTAGAACGGAAGGTTAATCTGCGACCTTTGAACAAATAATATATCTTTACATCACGTGCTAATATAGATATTATTTTTATTTGAACAGTCAATAATACGACATGCTCATGTTAATTATAACAACAAAATCATAATGTTTTCATATAGATTTATAAATCATAGGAGAGCTCACAGCATCCTAACATGGAAGATTTATTTCTTTACTTATCATTTATTTCCCACGAGCGGGGCGTGTTCATGGATTATTTTATTACAGATTATATAACAAATGTCATAACATTTATTTCCTAATAATAGTGCAGCTATGAATTAAGAACCCAATCAACAAGGCTCAGTACCATCACCCATCACCCACCAAACTAGTTAACCGCACTAGCACCACAATAGTAGTTGTGTGTAGTTCGCCAAGCAGCTTACAGCCAAGGACGAAACTGACACGTGTTTATTTTTGATCTACTTAATTAGAAGCAGTATTTCTTTTTACCGTGAGTTACCTTGGACATCTTCCGACAAGCTCCAGGTGACGTTACTCACACCACCTCACCTCCGGTTGGGTCTCAGCCTGTATCCAAAGACAGAAGCAGCAGCAGCGAATAATCTCCGCAGTGCGCATAACCGAGACGGTCGAGATAGACCTCGTAACCGAGACCGTAACCGAGACCGATAGACATCGTAACCGAGACGGTCGAGATAGACCTCGTATCGATGGCCTCGACATAACTCCTGACCTGTGGTTTACTCTGCGATTCTATTAAAGCTAGAGTCTAGTAAATTTTTTAGTTCTATAACTTCTATATCAATGCCATTTCGAATGCATCGCAGCATTTTGTTAAACAGCCTTTTGTAGATATATAGGAATATGTAAACGTATTAAATATATCAAAACAAATTAATTAATGGTAGCATTCTCAGCGGCCGGAATAACGATAACAAGGGATTTATTGTAAGAAGTTCAGCAATTTAAAGGAAAAGATAAAAGGAAATATATCTGCGGCAAAGAGTTACTGACGCATTATCTTGATTTTCGAAAATAACATGAATCTTAGAAAATATAGAGAATAGATGCAGGCAGATAATAATATGCAATGTAGTTTATCATAAACAGTTGAATGATAATATACATCTTCACTTGAACTCAACTAAACGTGGAATTAATCAAACCCTTCACTCGTCGCTAACTCAATTTTTTCCTTTGGTAACGGTTGTCTTTTGCCAACGGTTTCCTTTGGGAACTGTTTGCCTCTTTGTGATCGTTTTCTTTTGGTAGCCGTTTTCCTATGGTAAGAGTTTCATCTGGTAACCGTTTTCCTTTGAAAAGTTTGCTAGCGAAATGAATAGAATATGATTTTTGAGGGTCCTAACACTCATAGAAATATTTTCTTTATAACAGTTAAATACTAATGAAAAGTGCAAGCAAAACAGTTCACTTTTTGTTTTGTCTAAATAAACATGCGGAAGAAAATTCCACTAAAAACATTTATGATTTTTTCGGTAACGGAGAAGTTGTTGCATTCTAATTAATAAACGTACAAAGGTGTCGGTTTTCTATGAAATTCAATTTAAAATAGAGTCCTCGCAGGAAAGCACAACCTCGTTCAAATAGAGTATAACAGACACTGAGCTAAGGTGCTCTAGACACACACCACTTTCATTGAGGCCCATACAGACATTACTGACACTCACGGTACTGTTGTCAATCATCCTCGCTTTCTCTCTACCGTGAATAGAGCTCAAGGTTTCAAATAATTTTCTTATAGAAAACGAAAAGTAGAATGCCTATACTAAATCAAGAACGAAACTTGCAGTGAATGGTTCAAGTTTGCCATTTCCCTGAATAAAATTTAATACACTATGGGGTACAATAGCTTATATGGAGGAGCAAAGAGCCATGGTGAGGCGAATAAATACTTTTAAGAACATAATAATTGTGCACATTTTCTAATATCTACTACCGTAACAGAATTGTTGACTCCTAATNATACACTATGGGGTACAATAGCTTATATGGAGGAGCAAAGAGCCATGGTGAGGCGAATAAATACTTTTAAGAACATAATAATTGTGCACATTTTCTAATATCTACTACCGTAACAGAATTGTTGACTCCTAATTTACTTCTTGGGAGGCCAAGACTTCAGTTGGATTGGAATAACTGGTATCGAAAATTGTACTTATTTTAATCGCATATTTAAAACAAGCAGAAATTTACTTTTTACAGCTGAAAAAAGAAGTGAATAATGTATTTTTTTAGTAATTAAGTTTTTTCCTAACAAAAAACACGTCTCAGAAATGGGACGCTGGCCTCTGATCAGTTAGAGAAAATCGATCATCATTCCTGTTAAAATTTTGCTAGCGTGTCAACAAGTAACTTTACAGTATTATAAGTTAACTACTAAACTATGTCTATATTGTATGTACCAAGACATGGCAGTCTACAACTGCACCTATAATTATCATAATATATGCACATAAATTACAAGCTTGGAAATATTTTTTTTAGAAAAACGACAATCAGTCTTGGTGTTTAATTTCTCCCATTGATAATCTTATTTAGAACGGGCAAGTGATAAAAAATAATATTACTTAATATCAATTATAAGAAAGAACTTTTCATCTAAAGTCAGTGAAACACAATTGTTACCTTCAAATAACTAGAGTTTGCCCAATGAATGATAGTATAATGCGATGCAAAATTCAGAACGCTGCTGGAAGTGCTTACTGCGTCAGGAATATAGCTGACGTTTCACTAAATTCAGTCATTTGGGACCAGGAAGCTCGTCTCATTTTCTCTTTGTGTCAAGATAATAATACTGTCAGCGGTGAAATTATGATAAATATTTTAAGAGCTGCAGTAAAATTTATATCATATTCATAAAAAGCTCTTCATATTTAGGTGCTCTGGTCCATAAAATCTTCTGCGTGGCATCGGATTGATGGAATAATTAGTCGCAGCGTTCGAAGAGACGGTACAGTATTAAAAGAATGGTGTTTTAAACGCTCTTCATCGTGGTCCACTATCGGCAATACGGGGTAGTAGTGGACTGTGCTGCGTTATTGGGTTCTATTACGGCTGCGTTATTGGGTTCTATTACGGTTGCGTTATTGGGTTGTATTACTGTTGCGTTATTGGGTTCTATTACGGTTGCGTTATTGGGTTGTATTACTGTTGCGCTATTGGGTTGTATTACTGTTGCGTTATTGGGTTCTATTACGGTTGCGTTATTGGGTTGTATTACTGTTGCGTTATTGGGTTCTATTACGGCTGCGTTATTGGGTTGTATTACTGTTGCGTTATTGGGTTCTATTACGGTTGCGTTATTGGGTTGTATTACTCTTTCTCTTACTGGGCGTGCATTCTTAATGCATTATTAGGTTGTATTATTGCGTAATTAGATTGCATTACTATTCCATTATAAGGTGGGATAAGTACTATATTATTGGGTTGCGTTATTATTGCGTTATGGCTGGGAGTGTATTATTATTGTATTATAGGCTTGCATTACTAGGTTGTATTGCTACTGCGTTATTGGCTAGTGCTATTACTGCCTTGTGGACTCGTGTTTTTTGTATTATTGCGTTGTATTATTTTTGTGTTATTTGACTGCATTTTTATTGCATTATAAAGTTGCTTTATTATTGTGTTTGGTGACAGTGGTGTTGTCCGCAGATGCTTTTTGCTGCTTATGTTGTAGTATTGCTCACCGGTCTGGGCATCAGCTGCTGGCAGTCATTTGCGTCTGTTGGATCGACTTGTTAGTTCAGTCAGTAGGCTGTGCGCAGATAATGATCTGGTGAACCTCTTCCACAAGAGAAGGGCGGATGAACTCTGCATATTTTATAGGGTGTACAACAATGCGAGGCATTGGTTGTATTCTTCTGTCCCTGCTCTCAAGGTCTTCAGGAGAGAAACACGTGCAGCGGTCGGTGCGCGCACTTTCACGTTGGAGGATGTTGGATGTCGAACTAGTCAGTTCAATCTGTGCTTCGGGCACTGGTCTGTTAAGGTTTGGAATTTATTGCCGGCATCGGTATTTGGACACATTGGCCTGCAGGCGTTTAAATCGGCTGTTATGGATTTTTGCTGGAGATCTTTTAGCAGGGATTCTGGCTTTCCTGTGTTGTAGAGTGCTTCATTTGGGTGTACTACCTGTCTGTGGGGGCCTGAGTGTGAAGTTTTAATCATAATAATGATAATAATAATTGTGTTATTGACTTGTAATTTTACCTCCGCCAAGGAGGTTTTGTTTTCGTCGTGTTTGTCTGTCTGTCTTTTACCAAGATAACTCAAAAAGTTACGAACCGATTTGGGCGAAATTCACAGGGTTTGTTAAGTATGTTAGGAGGAACAGATGATCAACTTTTGGTGAAGATATGTCTAATCGTTTCTTTGTTTATTTGTCTGCCTAATTTTTCTCAATGCCATGACTCAAAAATTTATGGATGGATTTTAATGAAATTAGCATGAGTTATCAGGTATATCAGAACAAATAGATTGTCAAATTTTAGTAATGATCCGTTTGTTCGTTCGTTCGTTTGCACTGTTTTTAATATTATGCTTGTTAGCATGATAATTAAAAAATTAATGAATGAATCTTTATGAAATTTATAAGGGTTGTTAGTAATGTCAGAAGACATAAATGATCAAATTTCCGTGCAGATCAGTTAGTTCGTTTGTATGTTTAACTCATGTTTTTCATAACGTTTGTTAGCATTATAACTCAAAAAGTTATGAACGGATCTTCAAGAAAATTGCACAAGCTGTAATTACTATCAAAAAGCACAAATGATTAGATTTTAGAGTTTATACAAAGAAAATCATGTTTTCAGAGCCAATTTAAATTTTTTGCTGCAGTTGCCTCGCTTGGCAGAGGTGTGCGCTCTCAGAGTGCTTCAGTTGATTTATATTATTAGCTAGATATGGCTCCATTATTATTGTGTCATTTGGGTGTATTATAAGCCAGATTTGGTTGCACTGTTATTGCATTTTTGACTTGTATTATAAGCCAGATGGATTATTTCCTCCGACAAGGAGGTCATGTTTTCGTCGTGTTGGTCTGTCACCAAGATAACTCAAAAAGTTCAGAACCGATTTGGACGAAATTTAAAGGGATTGTTAGGTATGATAGGAGGAACAGATGATTAACTTTTGGTGAAGATATGTTCATCCGTTTGTTTGTTTGTCTGCCTCATTTTTCTCAATACCATAACTCAAAAAGTTATGGATGGATTTTTATGAAATTAACATGAATGTTAGGTATATAACATAGAGTAAATGACCAAATTTTGGTAATGATCCGTTGGTTTGTTCGTTTGTCTCTCTTATGTATCCTATGCTTGTTAGCACAATAACTCAAAAAATATTGAATGGATCTTTACGAAATTTATAGGGGTTGTTAGTAATTTTAAAAGACATAAATGATTGAATTTTGGTGCAGATCGGTTTGTTCGTTTGTATGCTTGGCTCATGTTTGCATTAACGTTTGTTAGCAGTATAACTCAAAAAGTGTATGAACGGATCTTTTCTAGAAAATTGCACAAGCTGTTATTACTATCAAAAGGCAGAAATGATTAGATTTTGGAGTTTATACAAAGAAAATTATGGTTTCAGAGCCAATTTGAATTTTTGCTACCGTTGCCTCGCTTGGCGGAGGTATGCGCTCTCAGCGTGCTTTAGTTACTGTTGTGTTATTGGGATGCGTTATTAGCTGGATTGAGCTGTATAATTATTATGATTGGATTGTAACATTAGGCTGGATTGTGTTTATTAATAATGCTTTATTGAGTTTTATTATTATTGTTATTATTGTGTTATTGGATTGTATTATTAGATGGACTGGGTTGTATTTTTATTGCGTTATTGGCAAATTTTATTGTTTCATTTTGGGTTGTATTTAAAACTGCTGAAGGATTATACTAGTAGTGCGTTCATGGGCAGGATTACAATACAGACTTGATGAAACAAAAATAAACTTTGTAATATATGTATATATAAAAAGCTGGTCAAGCAATAAATACTGAACCCTAACAGACTTTGTGCTCACCCCAGAAGCAAAGACAGCAATAGAGCTACAGGAAAGACCAAAGTAAAAAAAAAAAAAATCATAACGTTGCATCTGAAGGGCCAAATACGTATTCGATGTACTAGTAGAATTGTGAGGTTAGAAACTGATAATTACAGCAGTATAGCGCTGCTATACCGTAGCTACATTTGCTTCAGTGTTGTCTTGTATACTGTTGTACAATATGTAATGTACATTTTTGAACGTAATATAACAATATGTAGTACATTACAATATTATTACACTATACAATACTTTTATTGATCGCAAAATAACAATATGTAGTATATTACAAAAAAATAATATCATTGAGCTCTTGAAGAGACATGGTGTAATAAATTATAATAAATGCTTTGACCATAACAAAGCAAAATGTAGTACATTAGAGAGTCTAATAAATTTAATACATTTCTTGATTATAACATAACAACATGCAGTACATCACAATATGTAGTACATTTATTAAAATGACTTTTGTTGAGAGCGTTACCGAATAATCTGTCGAGATACAGAATGTATCCTGTATATAATCGTTTTTATTTTTATAGTTTGAAATAATTGGTAGCTGAGAGCAAAAGTGCAGTAACGCTCACAAAATCGAGGCAATATCGTCGATAAGTGCCGTACTTGTCCAATTCGTCATTCAACTCATACACTTGAGTGACGATAAGTACAGAATTTGGAGAAAATTCAATCCGTTTTGGGCTGGAAAAGAAAAACTAATTTCTCCATTAGGAAATACCTAGCGCTTAGGAAAGTGCATTAGCAGCATTTCGTGCCAGGTGCTGAGAGGAATAAGCGCGGAGTGCATTAGGAATGATGTTATATATCACTATACACATCCGCTGAGCGAAGTCTTCTCGGAACACCTGATCATTTCGGAAGCTGTAATTTACGATGGCATGTAAGTGCTACTGCACAGGCTGTGCATAGTGTTGTATTTTTGATTTTATTGCTCTAATTATATTTGTGTTTCAGTGTTTTGCCGCCGCAACCGACGGAACTGGTTTATGTTGCATATCACTTCAGTAAATTTCGCGTATGGTAGGGTTTGGAATTAAAAGTTATATATAACTATTTATACGGTACATATGGAAATGTAGCTTATGCAGTAACTGATATACTCATGACAGCATTTTTTTCTCATGAAAATTAGAGGGTCACCTAGCATATAATTCCTCTGATCGGAAATAGTTAGCACAATGGCAGAAAATTGCCGGCGTTTTAGTGTTTTTTGAGCAACCTTTATATTTTGTACAATAAACATCAGTTTAAAGTGTGTTGAACTAAAAATTATCCCTCGAGGTGAATAAAACCGGTGTTGAACATAGCCGTGCCTGTTAGGTCAACCTTATCCGTTGTCTTTCGTACCCCGACTAATTGACATCATCGGGCTATGTTAATCTACAGCAGTTAATTGAGCTAACGCGATCCGATTAACTCGTTGCCTGACTTTAGTCTTCCTCAGAAATATCCATGGTTCATAATGGGAATAGCTCATAGAGGGCCGGGGCGTGAGTCCCGGTTGCTCTCTGAGAATGCGCCTGGTGGTCCCACGACACCCAGCTATATCATTTAATGCTTCTTTCCATGCTACATTTAATGTGTGTTGTAAGGTACCTGGCTACCGATTTGAAATATGTATTGAAATAATACGCGAGCTGCAGATCAAGGAGGTCATACTCTATTAAAGCTCCTTGCTGCACATGCTAGCAACCAGTTCGGCGTGCGAATGCATATTTGGCTTCGGCATTAACACAATAAACCATATCTCGCTCCGACACACTCTGAAATAATGAGTTTGCCGAATATTATTGGCAAGATATATGGGAGTAATGCCAATAGTTTTTATTATTAAGATACAGCAGACTGGCGATGTGAGAACGGAAGAACCTCTATAAGGAAACCATCCCAGCAAAAATAAAAAATGAGAAGAGAAGATTAGAGATCACAGGACCTCTCTGTTTACTGATTGCTTAAAGCTGCCAATACCTGCACCTATTATACCATCAAGACCATTCCAAGCTTCTCCATATGATGGAAAAAACGAACTAGGATTCTGGCTTCTACGGCATCGTACCGACATCCTATGTTGATCAGTGTGTTCTCTTGTGACTCGTTCGGTATGATATTATTATCAGCAACACGGAGAAGTGTTACCAAAATGTCTATATATTTTGGCCGAATTTCCTGGCAAAAAAAAAAAAAAAAAAAAAAATTGCCATTCGCACGAGAAGAAGGTAATAAAAATACTTTAGTGAATAGCTTATGTTCTGGAAAGAATAAGGTTTTAAAAAATGTACGTATTGACAAAGGAATATATTTCTTTGTTGCGTTTAGATGTTTCACGGCCATTGGGAGCAAAGTGCAAGGCTCGTATAGGGAAAGGGCAATGGTTACTTAATGGCTTTACTAATTACGTCCAATGGATGGTTCGCAATGATAAGCTAACCATCAGTCAGTCATTGCTTCATCCTCAGATATAAGTTCGATGTTAGACCGCTTGGTAGTTAAAAAAACAGTCCATCAATTTTTTTGCAGATTTTGCAACGTAAAAACATTTTAGACTACTTAAATACTAAAAACATGAAAGAAAAGAGTGCGATGATATTTTACCTCAATCTCATTTCGATTTTATCAAGTACCTAAATTTAATGGAAGTGCTATAACTCTTTTTTCTAGTTCACCAACATCGGAGGTCCGACTGGGAGGGTGAGCTATAATTTGGCTGGCCGGACTTTGAGATACTCAGAGATAATGGCAGTCGCGCGTCACGAGTTTCTTATCGAAACAATCGTCACCGGGACGACGACGCTGCGGGGCTGGTGACATGATATGAATTCGAGATGTGGCTTAACAACGCTGATATTTCTGTACAAATCCATTCGATATAGTGTAAAATTTACTTGGTATAGTACAAAGTCTAGACGACATAGTATAAAATCTAGTCGGTATAGTATAAAATCTACTCGGCATAGTATAAAGAGTTAAGTGTGAAACAACTGATATATATTAATACAAAGGAGTTAAGATATTTTAAGGTAGCTAATTAATCTATACTACTAGATGGCTCTCCGAGCTGTCACTAAGCGACGGGTAAATTAATGACTTCAACGAAACATTCGCTTCCTTCATTCCTGCTCGTAGTTTTATTATTAGGAGTATCTTTCTCTTCACTGATTATATATATGAGTATATTTTTGCATATTTGTTTGTCCATCCAATAAGTGGTCAAAGGAACTGAGCAATGTTCATTATTTTTGTAGGGAGTTTGGTGGGTTTACCTATATGTGACCCAACGCCAAAAAACTAGACCTAGCTGGCCATAAAAAATGACGGCGTTGAATTTTATCCAACGCGTTGAATTTGTCTCCATTGCTTCAGATCGTCGAGACGTTCTATTTTTCCTAGGTTATTAAGCGCCCCCATGGTGCGCGTGCGCCCTTACATCCACAAAAACGGCGATCTAACAGAGGGAGAAGCATAGGACATAATTATGACGATAGAAACGGGGAACCCATGCACGAAGGTGTTCTCACACTGGACGTGACCCGTGCAAAAAAAAAAAGAAAATAACTAGGGTTAACTGGCCATAAAAAATGACGGCGATTAAATTTGCTCCCTGCGAGGGTGATGGTCTTGCGCCACGAGGCGTTCTAGTTTTTTCCTATGTTATTATTAAAGAGCTAGCTATTATTATATGCACTAGCTTTGTGCCTCCGTGTCTCGCGGGTGATGGTCTAACGCCACGAGGCGTTCTAGTTTTCACTTAATTTAAGCATGGTGAGCTCAAAGCAAAATTATTATTATTATTAAAACTTCACGCCTGAGCTCACACGGACAGGTAATACAACCCAAATGAAGCATTTGCAACACCGGGAAGCCCAAAACGCTGCTAAAGGAAATCCAGGAAAAAACCATTCACAGCTGACTTAAACGCCTGCAAGCCAATACGACCAAAGGCCGATGCCGGCAACAAATTCCAAACCTTAACCGACCAGGGCACGAAGCACCGACAGAACTGATTAGTTCGACATCTGACAGC
>LQNS02277100.1:14929118-14959389 GCA_001587735.2 Parhyale hawaiensis
CAAACCTTAGCCGACCAGGGCACGAAGCACCGACAGAACTGATTAGTTCGACATCTGACAGCCTCCAAAGTGAAAGAGTGCGCTCCGCACGCAGCACGAGTCGCTCTCCCAAAAACCTTCAGGACAGGGAGACAAGAATACAACCAATGCCTCTCATTATTGTACACCTTATAAAACATGCATAGCTCTGCTACTCTTCTGTGGGACAGGTATTAGTTTACTTTGAGCACATATTTTTAAATTTTTTTTCTTCCTTTCTTCCTGTTGATGAATGAAATACCTGAAAATTCTTCATTTTTCAATCAAGCTTCTGAACACAAAGCAGGAAGGAAGGAAGGAAAAAACTGGAATCTAGTATCTGCGCGGCCACAGAGAGGTACTTCAGAAGTCTGTAAAGCTTAGAGTGCTGCCATATCGAGTTGGGCATATGTATGAACCTATTATGTTATTAATAATAGTTATTTTTATAATTATTTTTTCAATTATTATTACCATTAATAAAACTATAGATGTACTTCAGAAGTCTGCAAAGCTTAGAGTTAAAAGAAAGTATACGGCCTCGCTGTTGTCTAGTAGATAAATTTTCTCTTATTTAATTTTTTTACACCGGAAAGTAGAGATCAACCAACCAGGCCAGCAAGTAAGAAAAAAAGTAACTGTGCATTTATTACACTATATTGTAATTATTCAGCATGCGGCTACTTCGATCCCTTTGATTATCAGGAGCGTGCATAATCTGGATGAGATTATGAAAATGGCGGCGTAGCTTTGGTGCGTGAACTGGAACATAGTTTCCCATATCGTAGCCGCAATACCTACGGGGTCTAGGGAGCCATGATGAACGAAATATTTCTTCCATGAAATTACCACAGACCTTGGCTTGTATTTAGCACCGGTGATTCTGGTCAAGAATACGGAACTTTTAGGTATTTCATTCCTCAGCAGAAGTTATCAAGCCTTTGCAAAGGAAACACAATATGGAGTTTTTGAATTTCCACATCGAAGCTATCATATAAAACGAAAAAAAAAAAAAAAAAATTTCAAAAAATTTAGAGCGTTTTGTGACCGCATATTAATGGTCAGTAAAATTTCTGTGAAAATACTATCGGAAATTGTATAGTTTATCTTTAGAAACTGCAAAAAGTGTATCTCTTTATTCCCTCTATTTAAAACTGAAATAAGTTGCTAAATTTTAAAAGAATCCCTCATAACAGGCAATGCTGTCCGTCATGTACTGTGATATCATTCGCAGACTTCGTAATCATCGTCTCACAATTCTTTTACTGGGTAGATAGAATATAATCCTCGGTAAAATTATAGTAGGAAAGAAGTGCTGGTCTACAATTAGTATATAATATACATCATTAATGCATAATATAATTAGCGTATAATGAGATGAGATTTTACATACATTAAGATGAAAAATGATGAAGGCATTTTTAGAGGACTTTGTCAGCGAGGTTTGGAATATACGGGTGATACCATAGTCTATGCCGAATAAATTTCCTTATATGAAACAATGCGACACCGTACTGAGTGAATAAACAATTTGAGACTAGCATATAAAGAATGTACGAACATTAACATGCAGTATATTTTATAATGATTGAAGGACTCAATACGAATTATAAATCAACTTCTGTATAAAATCAAGGTAAGTATGTAGCTGGTCTTGGCTTTTTCCTCTATATACGGATAGCATCCTTCAACGGATTACATATTCGTGCCAGTGAGCAAAATGATTGCAAATAATTTCCTGTGACATTTATTTCTTGCTGCAGCTTGTCACGATGTTGCTGCTAAGAGTATTTACATTCTGGATTGGCTAGGGTCATCGTCGGCATAATAATTAAAAACAAGAAAGCCAGAGTGGATAACTTCACTGCGGCCTCCTCTCCATGCTGCAGAGAATGCAAGCAAAAAATAACTTCTATTCTGCCCGCCAGATATTTTGAAATTAATATTTTGACTGATGGTTCGCAGGCCTGCAAAAAGCAATAAATTTCTTTCCATATCACAGAATAAAGACTTTCACTGCTCAGCAGTCGGAAACGCTAATCTCTTATGTTCCTTTAAGTTGCCAGTATTAATGAAAGTGTGTCAGCGGACAAATATCACGAATTCTCCGCCGTCATTTTTGATGGCCGAGTACACTGGAACAAACTAACTAGCTGAAACACTGAAGGGGTGCCAGCGACCCTAGGACGACGGGCGTAATATTTAGAATCATTACATTACCTTATACATGCTGAAACTAGACGACCATTGCAATATTTCACATACTATCCTGGCAAGAGCTAATAAAAGGCTCGCTTAATAATATTTGATGAACATATCGTGGGAGACGCTAAAGCCTTCAATCTCTCAAGGGAATTATTGTAGACTGGAAGTCCTTAAGTTGTAATTATACATAACTGCCTGAAATAAATAACAATTTTTGTAGAGACAACACTGTAATAAGCAGGGCTGTGAAGTCGGTTGGATCAAGTGCGACTCCGACTCGTAGTTTGAAAGAGTATCCGACTCCTCAGATTGCAAAAATATCCTACTCCAACTATTTTTCTTAACAAAATAGGCCCATTTTCACCGACTCTCGGGACAAGCGGTTTTCCGACTCCGACTCCTAGCCCTCAAAGTGTCGGACTCCTACGCTGCGACCGTCACTATACGTTCGTCAGCTAGCAATTTAGTGTCTGGACTAAACGTCATCTCTCTCCTAGCATCGGCATCCTTTGTAACCTAATCGAAGGAGTTTATCCAAACAGCCGAAGCCCAAAAGCTTGAACACTGCATAGTATAAAGTATTTGTCTAAAATTTTCAGCTAGAAAGCATCCACAAGTTTGCAATGTGGAAGTGAAAAGGCAGAATGTTAAGGACTGCTCGCAAATGTAGCGCAGTTGGCGTATGCACATCTCGAGTACCTTCAGAGTCTTCGGATGAAGTCCAGGTGACGTTGCGCACATCACATCACGTGTGTAGAGTCATGATGCTAGGTGTCTTCTGTTAGGTCGCAGTTAGTGACCAAAGAGAGAGCCAGCAGCGAATTATCTCCACAGTGCACGTAACCGCTGACCGCTGGTTTATGTTGTGTGTTTCGTAAGTGAGCTGATATCATCCTAAAATCTTTCCTATGGAAATTGGTTGCTTAATCAAAATTTCTGATTGCATTATAAATTGAGCTATTCAAACAGAAATGATATTTAGTTCAGGTCGTTAAGAGCAGCATGATGAGAAGTGCATTCATTCACATATCTAAGGTATTGCTTGGCAGGGTAACATGGCTTTCTACCCACAGCTGTTGAACATGGCTTCCTACCCACAGCTGTTGAACATGGCTTTCTACCCAGAGCTGTTGAACATGGCTTTCTACCCACAGCTTTTGAAATCGAATTTTTCAGTCATCAACGAAGTCTAACATCAGAAACTTCCTTGGATCAGCTTTAAACAACAAACTGGACATATTTAGAAAGACATAAGATATGATCTTGGGAGGCATAGATGCTTCAGTTGCTTCGAAAACCTTTCATGTTGCACAACACCAATTAAGTGCTAATTTCGCAGCAGAAACTAACAAAACGAGCTAACTTCCTTTGTAAGTCAAGGCAGATACCTTACTCTACCATGAGAACGACTCCCATTCGCGCAATAATTAACAACCGATATCAAGATAAGACTCATCATCAGACCGTACCTACCGACCCACAATGGTCATGACAGGTACGACAGAAATTGGTGCCTCTGATGTATGACAACTTCGTGACATGTATCAAAGCTGCCATTACTGAAGTCCCAGGCCAATATATCAAACAACAAAGTAGGCGACATATGTCATTATTGAGTCATTATAGATTCTGATAAGATCTGTCCCTTGCAAGGTTGTCCCGTGGAACTCAAGCGAACTGCTCAAGTCGTATTGGCGGGCGTAGTTTGCCCGTAAGTGGAAATTGTATAACAAAAATA
The DNA here is from genome assembly GCA_001587735.2 of Parhyale hawaiensis. Taxonomy (NCBI): domain Eukaryota; kingdom Metazoa; phylum Arthropoda; class Malacostraca; order Amphipoda; family Hyalidae; genus Parhyale; species Parhyale hawaiensis. The sequence goes on from LQNS02277100.1 coordinate 14,933,080, forward strand.
ATAGTTTGTACATTGTTATATAAATTTGAGCTTGGCATATCTTTTTGAGTGGAAAAATTATAACTATTACTCATTGGATTGTTAATTTATTACTGATCTTATCATTAATGAGTCATTCAATGTCAGTGAAAATAATTCTATTCTAATAAACTGGCAAGCAAAAATGATCCAAAATTAAATTTAGTTTTGTATGATAAAGGTAAGCTGGTTAATGGGTCAGGTCTCATTGAGAAATTAATTTGTTGATAATAAAATAAAAAAGTTTGAATATTACGTTAGATGCAACATGAGAGCTTGTTAGGTAGTGAGTCTTCTTTTGAAATTTAATTTAATGACGATTGAGCATTTTCCAATAACAGCTCACATATTATGATACGTAATAAAAAGTTTAGCGTGGGGGGGGGAATAGATTCTCGTTTATAGGCTTAGTGCGACGAAAAAAAATTTAAAATAACTGAGATATTTTACTTATAAGACACGTGAAACGTGAACTAGCGTGGTTATGATTTCTGTTTTACTAATTGGTTTCAACGAACAGTGATATCGTAGCATAAAGTTTTACTGAAATATAAAATTTTATTAGTAAACGTTAGCATATGCATCTAACAATTGACATCGAAACGAAATCTTAAGTTCTCTCAAGGAGACTTTATTCCTCCTAGTTTTTAGAGCATAAACAAGCGAGCATTTACCGTGAAGCAACTATTGGTGAGCAATGTAATTCGTGAAACTTATTCGAAATGACCTTTGATTTCAAATCGTCTTAGTCTGAAGGGACAGCGCCGTGCAGCACAAAACAGACAACTGACGAATTTAACGTCACACATCTTGCAAACTGGCAGATTGAATATCGAATAAACCAGCCTAGTGAATATCCAGCAAACCAGTCTAGTGAATATCCAGCAAACCAGCCTGTGAATATCCAGCAAATCGTAATTTTCAATTTGGACAATCTCGGCTGCACTAAAAAATACCTGACTTTTGCAAACGTGCTCTAAGCTCTAGAAAACGCAGTCGCCGTACTGTATGAGCACCCTTAGGTAAGCACTAAACCTACAACACGGCAAAACTAGCTGAACCGGCACGCGTTCGACTTTCTCGTAGATTTTCCGCTTGCAAGCCAAAGCACGAGGCGGGTTCGACCATCCCCGGTTAGGAACTCCATGCTTTAGAATGATAGATTTTGCTTTTTCCTGTCTTAGGATTTCCCATGTCCATATGTAGCAACTTGGAAATCATTGTCTGATTGCCCTTCTATGTTTTATGATATGAGTATTTTACTAGTTGTACAAGTATCAAGAAAAAAAAAATACCTCCACGCGTTGGAAAAATAAATGATTTATTATTATTATGTTCCACGCCCCTACGCGTACAATCTTCGGAGAAAATATGCAGTTGTGTTGATGTCAGTGAGGACTATTGATTTTTCGGGTTGAATTTCAAGTGATATATTGTATGCTTACATACTGCAGACACCCCACATAAGTAGGTATAGATGTCATGGGCAGCAAACTGCGTCTTTTTTCAAACTGCTTGGCACGTACGCGCATCCAGAGATGCGCGAGCCTCACTGCCCATAGCACCCGTCCAATATGAGCGTGTAGAGCACGCCTATGTGTGTAATTAGTGCACGCATGTGTGCGCTGGTTTTGAGGCAAGCTTTCGGCACGTAGTCACGTGCGCTTCTAGCACGCCTGACTTCTCTCAGTGCCAGGGAGCAGAAACCCAAACTCTGTGCTCTCACTCAAGACTCAAGCACATTGAAATTCAAATAAAAAATGCAGTTGGAAAAATTTCCCTGCACGCCAGCTCACTCGAAAATATCACTATATATACTCAATGAACTTACAGCATCGATTTAATACATATCACATGCTGTAGCACAACACATACGGCCATGACATGAGTCCCAATTAACACAAAGAATCTAGAACAAACTAAAAAAAATGTAATATCATTGGTAATTGTATAAAGTATATATAGCTTAGCAAAATTACACATCCATTATTTCGTGGCTACCAATAGGCGACGCGTTATGAAAAAGGCTTTGCCACAATTTAAGTCTATAAAAATTTGTATTTTTTATATCAGTGCGTTCCGTTTTGACCGATATGAAAAAAAAAAACTTGACACGTATTAGTTGTTCTTGCCCGTAACTGTAGCTGTAGTATTCCTTATCTAGTCCTTGCATCTGCATGAATGATCTTTGCGGTAGACTGTAGAAAGAAGTGAACACGAGAAAGTCTACAGTATTGATGCAGAGTATTACCTACTCCCTTCAGGTGCTGCCCAAAGCTAAGGTTAAAAATTAAAAACCATTAGGCGAGATGGCAAGATATCTTGGATAATATATTCCAGCGAATAAAACGCGTCAGTGATATGATTTTTTATCGCAAAATAGAGAGGATGCAAAATTTTTGCAGTAGCAATTCTTTATAGTTATAAGGTAGACAAAATTTAAAGATAGATTTCACGAAGTCCAGCATAAGTAGAGTCACGAAATTTGAATCAGAGTGCATTTGAAATAAATTTATTCTTCTTCCGACGAGTGAAGTTCATCTGCATTATGGCATCACTGAGGCAGGCGGACGTTATCCTTCTTCATAAAAATGAGGGGCATCATTAATGAGAGTGCAAATGTCCCTCATTCTAGTTATAGAGGAAAATTAATTAAGCAGAGCATACACAAAATCGCCGAAAGATTACCTTTGTGATCGAGCAGGAGTACGTTTACTGAAAGTATACAGAAATGCATCTTAGTTAATAGAGAAAAAATTCAGTTAGTTGAGGGTGGGGGCTGTCGGCTATGCACATAAATGTTGTCCCGCGAAGAATTACTACTGTAGTAAAATAGACTATAGCATAACGGAATTAGAGCAGACTCTTTTTCGTACAGCGGCGGAAAGCAGACTTGATAGATGAGACGGGTAGCATAATGTTTTCTTTAACGACAGCGTACAAGAGACATAATACAATATAATAACTGAGAAATTCTCTTGTTTTAAAAACAGCGGGACGGTTCTCGTCGAGTAGTTAGTGCCTTTACGATCGAGAAAATATTGTAAAACATTGTTTTGATATCAAAAAATAAAAAAAAAATACCGATATGCTTGTGTGAGCCCAGATGAATTGGTGGAAAATTTTGCTAAAAGACGCCATATTTAGCGCAACGCAAATAAAAAAAATTCCAGAAACTTAAATGAACTTCTTCTATAGCTATAGTGCTACGCTTACTCGTTGAAACTTATTTTTTTTCCGATGGGAAATGTAATTTGTCAAAAATTCCTGGTCGTGTAATACTACATGTTCGTATGGTACAGGGTTAAAATCTACCACATTTTCTACAGCCCACGCCAAGAAAATACCGTGACAGTTGGGTGTGGGTTGAAAAAGACGTGTCAGAAAGTGCAGCTGTGAAACAATTGAAACAACTGCACTCGAGCTTTTACGACCGTCCTCACACCTGCTGCTGTAATATTCTCTCGCACTGCGTTGTGCCGGGCGAGAGGACAGCGTCTGTTCAGTGTCGAAGCGACTTCTGGAGCTGTGCGCTCTAACGAAATACGTAACGTATATGTCGATGTGTTCATGAGGCGCTATCGGGAAATTGATATTAAATTTTTCTGTTTGGGTCAGCGAACGAGACTGTGAAATATCTAGAGAGAACACACCTCAGTGATATACCTCAAGAGAACACACCTCAGCCAAATACCCAAAGAGAGAATACACTTCAGTAAAATATCTAAAGCGAACACACCTCAGCCAACAAGAGAACGCACCTCAGCAAGATGCCTAAAGAGAACACACCTCAGCGGTGAAATCCTTAAGCAGAAGTACGTCAGCGAGATACCTAAAGAGAACACACCTCAGCCAAATATCTAAAGAGAACACACATCAGCTATCTGCGTAAAGAGAACACACCTCAGCCAAATATCTAAAGAGAACATATCGCAGTTAAATTCTTAGGGAGAACACACCTTAGCGAGATGCCTAAAGAGTTACACCTGAGACAAGTAACTAAAGAGAACACACCTTAGTTAAATTCTTAAGGAGAACACACCTCATCGAAGTAAAGAGAACACACCTCATCGAACTTCTTAAGGAGAACATACCTTAGAGAAATTCTTAAGGAGAACACACCTCATCGAAGTAAAGAGAACACACCTCATCGAACTTCTTAAGGAGAACATACCTTAGAGAAATTCTTAAGGAGAACACACCTCATCGAAATTCATAAAGAGAACACACGATCAGCGAAATAACCCTTACGAGGCATTGATATAGGTTCCGAGTACCAATGGGACACAGTAGTACGATTGCTACATCCAAATGTAAAGCCGGTCTACTCTCACCATACTTTGACTCCTACTGCGGGTATTGGTCACGTTTCCAATTGAGTTTTCCCTAATTTTTTTTTTTTTTGAACTGAGACCTTACAAGGTTGAGCCTACAATACTGAAACAAAATTTGGTTTCGCATTGAATTAACATTGTTGCAAACACTCTGTTTTGTTGAAAATGAACGTTACAGGTTATGCTCACATTTTTTCCTGGGATGGGGGGGGGGCGCAGTCGTCAAGGTCTGAGTCTTTGATCCGAAGTAACTGCGACTGCAGCCAAAATCAGCACATCCATCGATCGAATTAAATCACTTGAAGAGTTCGCTGCAGTATAACCGCACAAACCAAAGTAATCACGATGGCATGTATTCATAATATGGCACAGAAGAAAAATGCAACTTACAGTATATTTCTTACGCGGCCCGGGCCTCATATATATTAATTATATGATATATATATCAAACGTTCTCTATAACATTTTGCAAACGCATTTCACTACTCTGTAGTCTATTCTAATAATTTTTTAGATTATGTGGAATAAAAAGTTGTATAGGTAACACTGTATGGAAAGTGAATGGTTGGCTAATCTGTCTATAATGAATTATCGCGCCACCCAAATCCATGTCGACTATAAGCAGTGTAGAGATAAAAATATTCTATACAGCGTGACTTAATCTTGAAACTAATGAGCAAGCTGAAGCTTTTGCTGCGTGATGTTTTTTATCGACTAAGCCAGGAGGGAAGAATAAAACAATCGCTACACTAACAGGTCGGCAACGTGTAGCTGAGTTTGGTAGTATACAATTGTGCAATATTCTGTAAAATTAGAAATAAATTGGATTCATGTCTCTGTAAAAATACAAATAAAATTATTTTATTATTATATTAAACAATAAACCAAATCCTGCAGTTATCTGTAAAATTGAAAATAAATGTTGCATAACTTTGCAATTTACAAATGAAGCAAAACATTTTTCTTTGGCATGGGGAATAAAACCATACAATTCTCTATGATTGAGATATAAAATCGCACATTTCCAGTAAAACTAAGCTATTACCGTTCACATTAAGCAAAAATTTTCATAGGAATATTGTTTTGTGGCCGAATACTTCCTTTTGTCGGTAGTTAAAGAGTTAACCTTTACTGCGTGGTTGAAAACCATCTTCGTAAGAATAGCATATTGGAGGTACCTACATATATGGTCACCTGCCCGGTAAAGTGTTGATGGTGTCAGAAAGTGAAATGAAAAAACCTCATTTCTTTACAATGTCGCTAGCTTAGCGCAAACGCAGCAAGTACCTGAAGTAACCGTCCAGTTCTCAGTAATATTGTTTAAGGGAATTGTGTGGAATTTGCTGTAAAACCCTATAGTCTCACCAAGGAGAATATCTTGAAATGAAATAATAATATTATGTAAAACTAAAATTAGTTCTACTTATAATTTTTTCCAACATTAGCAACGCCACTAAACAGTTGCAGAGCAATAGCGTAATATAGTCGAATATTTCTCTGCTAAACTGAATATTTAAAAATAGGAAAGTAATTGTGATTTCGGAGAACCAGTTCTATGCTTTCAGAGTAAAAAAAAATAGTAAAACCACAAATGCCACTGGGTTATCTGCCAACGTCTTTAAATCGTACATTTTCGGTAAAAATTGCATTAATGAATCACATATTTCTTGTAGAATGAGCCATATGTCGCCTCATATAGAAGTAGAGAATGTCCCTTCATAATTTTGTATTTCTCATTAAAATAAAAAGTTTATGTAATAGAATATTGAAAAAAATATTATCACCAGAGCAACAACCATTGAGATAGCATCTTATATTGCTAAAAAAACAGAGATGGATCGTAAATTTTTTCCGTAGAACAAGTCATGTCACTTGAGAACAGCAGAAAGTGATAGTAATATAATATTGAAATCATTAGTATTATTATAGTCTTGGTTTAACCACGGTACCTAATCAGCAAGACAATGATATAACATCGTTATTTATTTCTTTGACAAACCAGAAATAGAAGGCATATTTTTTCCGTAGATCAAGGTATGTCACTGGAGACCAGCATAAAGCAGACACTGATATCACATAATTATATGTGTCTCATCGAAACCAAGAATGGATTGTGTATATTTTTTTGTAAATCATGCCATATCACCCGGAGAGTAGCAGTGAATGACAACAAACCATCTGATATTTCTGAGCAAAACTAGAAACGCGGCTGCTGATACGGAAAGAAGCCGGAGCGGCGCCTGGCACGCCCGCGATATACATAAAAGTGTCCAGGCGTATGATTGGAGCCAACCTACTCATCAGAGGAAATTATTTGTGTCATTATAACACGAGCCTCGTTATTAGGACTGATAAGCCTCAATTTGTCGACATTTTGCCGATGGTAATAGACGAGACGGATTTCCGAACGGGGCAGGGCGTTCAACGGACACTTATATAGGCATCTTTCAGCTACGGCGTGGTGATGGACGGGAGCATTTATCATTTTTTTATTCTTTTATCGATCTCGCTTAGAAAGCATAACACACTGGAGATCATTGTCATTTTTACCAGTGGTCAGTGAGCATTTGTCAGGAAATAAGATCTGTAACTGTGACAAATGATAGAATTTATCGCTTTTATATTCTTTTATCGATGTCGCTCGGAATGTATAACAAGTTCATGATCATTGGCGATATGGCTGGTTGGCAGTATGCACTAGTTGGTGTCGGAAATTATGCGTGGAAAGCGTCACTTACGCCAGGTTAGCACATCTATATTATTGCACCGACTTTGTTGAAAGAGAGAGAAAGACCGACCTGAGGACAAAAAAGGCGAAAGTAGACGGTTGTAACTCAAACAGAAATTGGCGAAGAGACGTAGGAAGAACACATGGAAGGACAGAGTCTCAAGATTACTTTGAATTACAACAAGTGATCGAAAGAATAACTCATTACCGAAAACAACGGTTAATAGTTTTACTTGAAATGTTTCTCACAGTATCTATATTGCTGATCCTGAAAATAAAAACTTTTCCACCTTGTTTCCACTACTACGCGACGGAACATAGTAGTAAGTAAAATGCACCAGTCGAAGCACCTATAATACGAAAATATGAAAAAATTCAGGACATAGCCATTCCCGAGTCTTGTTTCTTTCAGATTCGTATTTTAAGTAGCTTTGATTCGGAAGCACTTACTATTTTCAACCAGTTATCTCCGTGTTGCCTCGTAATACACTTTAATTATCACACGCATTTTGCTGGCATTCATCGTTACACTTCCGACAGTATTCATTATTCTTTTTTAAATTCATTAATCAATTCTACGATTCGTAAGTGATTGCCCTCACTCTTTTTCAAACTCCAAGTCGGCCTCTCAATAGACAATTACAAAAGAAAACTGCAGGGAATGTGGCCAGTTATAGTGCAACGCTGGTGCACAATTAAGGGTCATTCCCAATCGGAAACTTATAGGCGTTTATCAGATGTTATCCGATAGCTCTCGCCATTTTGTCGTAGGCAGCCAATAGATGTCTATAAACTTCCGATTGGGTTTTTATTCAATTATACTTGGAAAGTATTGCACAGTCTCAAGCTTTGATAATTTTACCAAGTATCAAGGCCAGGAATTAGTGAGCAATGGCCACAAAGACAACCTTGGCTCAACGTCTTATTTTTACTTCATCGACCTTATTAGGTCTCGTTCGTTATCATCAGCATCTTGACCATCAGTACGTGCGTATATTTATCGGTAAATAACGTTAGCTTATGAGACGAACAGCCACATTCATATCAGCTGTATTGATCTTACTGAGAATCTTGGAGGTTGGAGGAAGATCTTCGGAGCAATCAATATATCATCATCATAAACAGTAGAGCTCTCCGTGGCCTTCTTCTGCGGCACTGTGGCACCGGTCCTGGTCCTATTTGGACGTTTTTCTGTCAGCGGCCCTTCAGTCCTTTTCGGCCAAAAATATATGCGGTCACCGCCTTCTTAGTTGAAAGACGCCTGCTACTGCAAGAGCTTCAAGTCAAATTACTCCATCAGGGGCGCACTCGACTGGGCGCCGAAATCAAACCTTCAATGCTTGACTTGCCTGAAACTTCAGAGGGAAGTTGTGGCTCCGTTGTCTGGAATCGCGTTGCAAGCGCTGGAAGCAACGCAAACATTACACAAGCTAGAAACTACATTAGACTACACCAAAAAAGCTAAAAAAATCGATACTACTGTATGGCAATAGCTCAAAGAAGCCGGGGTGTTAGTCCCGGTGTCTCTTTGGGAATGGGCCTCTTGGTTCGTCTACTGCCGCCTATCTAATCTAATCTAATCTATAGGCTGAGTTTTAGAAGCCTTAGGACTAACTGTTCAAGTGCAAACGCCTGAACATCATGCAATGCTACAGGCCGAAGCCAGCGCGCCTGCCTGGAATTTCGGACAAGTTAAGCCTGGAAGGTTAAAATTTGGCGATCAATCGAGTATGCCTTTAGTTTAGTTAAAAATGTTGATCCATTTAATTAAAGATGTCTGCTACTGAAAGAGCTTCCGGTTGCAACTGATCTGTTTTTGCAGCTTGAGTTAGACAGGGGATCCATTTGAATAAAAAGGCGCCTGTTACTTTAAGAGCTCTTAGGCGGAATTTGAATATTTCTTCTTAGTCTAGAAGTGCCAAATTTGATAATGCAAATTAAATATAGAAAAATAAAAAAGAATTAATACAGTTCCTTAGCAAGCGATTGTATGGACTATGAGCNTTTAAATAAAAAGGTGCCTGTTACTTTAAGAGCTCTTAGGCGGAATTTGAATATTTCTTCTTAGTCTAGAAGTGCCAAATTTGATAATGCAAATTAAATATAGAAAAATAAAAAAGAATTAATACAGTTCCTTAGCAAGCGATTGCATGGACTATGAGCCTCACAAGCAGCCGGCAAGCTCTTGAGCTAAACAACCAAATTTCATGAAGAGTGTTCTTGCCAAGAAAATTTGTAGTTTGAATTATTTTTCAAAAGACAAAATGCGTTTACCTGAAATATGACCATAATTTGCAAATTAAATTAATTAACTAATTAATTAGCTAAATAAATTATTTAGAAGTTAGATTTGTCGCGGAGAAGCACAGCTTAGCACAACCTCACGGGACAACAGCATGCCACACACTTATTTAGACACTACAGTCGGAGATCGGACACACAAGTAGAACACCAAACTGTCGGGTACTCGTACAGCCATGCTTTTATGTCGATATAAAGAGTACTAAAAACGTTTCGCTTGCATTGCTCCAAGGCACTTTCTCCTCTTACCTATTAAATACCAAATGAAAAGTATGTTATTTTCTGCAATATAGATTATGGCAAAAAATAATCTCACTGCTACACTTAAACTCACAGTTGTTTTGCAAAACAAAAATCATATTCATCTTTTTTAAGCTAATAATTTCTGACAAGTTGTGGGAAGAAACCAATCAAATTCAGGAAAATGCTTCCTTTTCAATAAAAAAGCGAGAGAGAGAGACTAGGTTTTATCAGTTTGATGCTACTCGTTAGTTACCTACACGAAATTAAAATCACATAACCGTTCTTTTTCTAACTGAAAAATCGTGAACTCCCATTCAGTACATGCGAGTACACAGCGTATAACACTGCGTAATTTTAGATAATTGCCTCAATGCTTGGATAACGTCTTACAATATGGGTGCGAGGGTAAAGCTGGGAATATTATAATAATAATAATAATAATTTGATTTTCGCCTTAAATATTCATGTTGCGATACAGTACGAGTAGTGCCACATCTGTCTACACTTAACGCCTTAAATTCATTCTAAGTAACGGAAGAAACTTGCTCTAAATTTGCGAGGGTCAAGACAAATAACAATTTTTATTTTGCAAAATCGTCTCGAAAAGGGCGGGAAAAATAGCCGCAGAATTTTTCAGTTACAAGGCTTTTGATTTTTTTCGTAGGTCTGTCTTGCGTCCCCGAGCTGTTCTGGTTTTGCGTCCTGACCTCAAGGCCGCGCAGCCGCCTCTCATTAGCATATTATCATTTGATGGTTTGGTAAAATCGCCAAACTATACCTAGTCGTTTGGTATCTCCAACTGATAAAATCACCATAATGACAACATTCTCGACTAATCCAACAGTATCTTTACACAGCCATCATTAATAAAATTAATCTAATAAACAACATGTATCTACTTTTAATATACATGCTCATTAATTTATGTATTCTTATTCATGTATTGGCATTCTTCGTGGCACCCCATCATGAAAAAAATGTAAATATTAGACCAGGTTGGAGAGAGTGGCTCTCAGTTGAGTTACAGAAAACTTCTGTAAATGGATTGCAGCGTGGATCGCGTCTCACTCTGGTGAATATCGGTAGGTTAAAATTGTATAAGGTTAGAAAACTTTTTAAAAGCAAGGAACCTTAAAAAGAAGTGAAAATGTAGCTGTTGCTTGGTACAGCTAGAAGTGACAGCATTGGACACAACTGTCGTAATGCTTAGCAGTCGCCCGGATGTGATTAACACTTCATTTTTACATCAAAGTTACAGAATATTTTGGCTCCAAGATTACAATGAGCAATTGAATAAAAGATAAACGAAGTCTATGGTTAAGAAAATTTTCAGAGCAGACCTAAGAATAAAAGGAAAAAAAAAACTGAGACTTCGGTCATTCTTTTTCCCTGGCCAAAGGTTGCCAAGTTGATGTCAGCTTCCTATTGTAGAATAAAATCTGAACTGAAGTGACACCGACAAGTATCCTTGATGCAGATGCAGTTCACGTGTTTATTGACGCTTGACCGCCTGCGCAGCGGAAATATTTCGTTCTAAGTTAAAGAACTTGAGGAAAGTAAGCAGATCACAAAAATGGATATCGGCCAAACCTGGACTCTTTTAATTATTAAAGTTGAAGGTTGCAGGATATTCTTCATATCCCAATCTGCACAACCAGTATAACTCATGAGAAAATATCGTCACAATTTCTTTGCCGTCATATTTTACGGCTGATTGCGTTTCTATAGTATAATCATAACAGAGCACATGTCATATAATAATTATTATGTGGTATATAACCTTCCTCACTTTTGGTACAATTATTATGATATTATGGTACAAGCTCCATATGACATAATATTCTTTATAAAATGTACTTTTCATACTAGGGTTTATAAGTTCCGTCAAGGGGTATGATTTTCATCATAGGCAGTAATTATCATGGCGCGACACACTCACCGTGGTATAACAAATAAATATTTATTACAGCAAATTTAGCAAATACCTAGAGTAGGGGAAACCCTCCTTTAACAGTTAGTGTATGTGGTGTCTTCAATTAATAATCTGATTTTCTTAGTCTCAACTTGCCAAGAATTACAAACGTGGGGTTTCAAATCCCCAGTTAAGAACGAGTATCAAGCGATAATCGCAAGCCGATTACTATGGAGACCGGCCGAACACTTAGTCCTGGTCGGCTAGGGATAAAAGAAAGAAAAAATGCGCAGGCTGTTTTAAAATAACAGTAGATTTACATAAGCGCAGGAAAATCCAGGGGAAAGTTTTGAAACCACCGCGTTTGCCAGGTGAAGCGCTGTAAAAATATTTTTGAGATAGCAATTGCTGCGATAACAACTTCTGAGATAACAGCATATGCTGCGATAACAACTTCTGAGATAACAGCATATGCTGCGATAACAACTTCTGAGATAACAGCATATGCTGAGATAAAGACATATGCTGAGACAACAACAAATGCTATAATATGCGATAACAGCATACCCTGAGATAGCAACAAATGCCCAAATGATATTTAGCAATTTTTTTAATGCGTGGGAATCAATATTTATGCCCCCAATACCAAAAGCTGCTTAAACTACCGAGTGTAAGTAGGCTGAAAATTTACAGAACAAGATAATAAAATAAATCGCACCGTCAATTAACTTAGTGGTACGCCTTCTCTAAGAAGAACTATTAATAACAAATTAGACCTGAATTCCAGCCATACCCTATATGAGTAAGGGCATGGGCAGCGTAATAATAAGAAAACTCAAAAGAAAACTGCAAGGAAGGCTTGCGGGTGCTAATAAAAAATGAAATATTGGAAGCGCTAAGCATGGAGGATGTCTAAAGTACCGCTTAGCGGTGTCATTGATGCTGAATTTAACTTTTTTCGCACTTCAAAGCTTTCTTCGCTTTGAGCTTGCGATGCGTAGTTTGAATATAGGTCCTACTGAGGAAGAGAGCAGGATTTCCTTTAGAGCACAACTGGAAAAAAATAGGAGAATTGTTCAAGAATTGAGTTTTTGCCGTTAACCAGTATGTCTAATACCTATGTTTTACTACGCAAGTTCACCAACTCAATTTTTCGTTAATCAGACACACTTCGTCTAATCTTTAGCAGCTCGGCCTTATTTCAACTGCGGCGTGTACCTGCTAGATTATACACTAAGTAGGTGCACTTAAAGGATTAGAGAGTTTATTCCAAAAATGCGTATTGCAACCGTGCTTTTTCCAGCAGCCGCCACCACACCTGCGTGATAGCACATCTGTGGACGCTCGGGTTCCAGCTCCACAACGGGTGCGTGGATGTTAGCCTGCATGACACACGTGCGCTCATTTCGGGCATACCTGCAGCTTCCAGTGAGATGGAAGAACTTTCCGTGGGTGGCCTGGCGCTCATTTGGCAGATTCTTTTAACTTAACATATTTGATTATAAGGAGTAAAGAAGAAAGTTGTCAATAGTAAATATAATGCAAACTGAGAACTCTCTACTTAATGCACTAAATTTACAAATAAAATTTCGGGGCCAAGATAACGGGTAATGTGCTACATTAGTTGGTAATGTTCTTTAAAATAATTGGTTCTACTTCCTCGACTTTTCTCTGTCCACAATTAATTTCCTAGTGAATAATGGTAAAGCATAAAACTGCATTGAGCGTGGGCGAAGTTTAAATGCACTTGGGTGCCTAGAACCATAAAATTACAACAACATCCAAAAACAATTACTACCACTGCTGGACTAGCATTCTGCTGCTAGTATTCTTCCTACTGAATTTTTATCAATTTCAATTCTTTATTCAATATAACTTATGAAGACCCTGTCTATGCAACTGGTTCTACTTTAATGGCAATAGCTCATAGAAGGCGGGATGAAAGTTCCGCTGTCTCTTTGGGAATGGGCCTCTTGGTTCGTCTACTGCCGCCTATCTAATCTACTTTTAAATAAACCCGTGCTGTCTAATTGGACACTTGTAGGCGAATGTTCGATATTCCAGTTATGCACGTCGGATATGGACAGATCTTCCTGAAATTTGAAGGAAATATAGAAATTTTGCGAGGAATATAGACGATTTAATTTTGGTGATAATCTGCCCGTCCACTTGTCAGTGTGATAGCAATATAATTCAGAGAGGTATGGAGGAATTTTCATAAAAATTACAATAACCAACCACGGGAATAAAAGTTACGAGGCACAGATGATTCAATTGAATGATGATCCGAAAGCAGTCCGGGAATATTTACATATTTTTGTTTGCATTGCGTGACTTGAAGATGGTATACGCTTATGGTGTGCTTTTCTATCTGACTACCGGCCAAGTTGCAGTTCCTTGAAATTTGCTAGTGTTATTCCTGCAGAACGCTCACTAGGAGCATCTTCTGACACTTTGTATGGCGGTAATCCTAGAAATATTTAGCTAAGATTAGATAACTTCAGTAGACGGACCAACAGGCCTATACCCATAAAGCATCCGGGGCTTACACTTTGGTTTTGCATGCGCTTTGTCATAGCATATATTTTAAATGACTGAGAAAGAAAGAAGAGAAAAACTCATGGAAAGAGATAATCTTGCAAGCATGTTTTATTCATGCAAATCGGCGGAGCTTGGAAACTTTAAGTCAGTTGGGGCGGGAAAGATAATGGATTTGGGTAGCCTCCGAAGCTTTGGCCGTTAAGAGTTTGTGACTCTTAGAGAAAGCATTCGTAGCTGTAAAGGGTGTCGCTCCCAAAGTTTTTCAAGACTGTTTTTAAACGCGTTGACTGTCTCGGCAGTGAAGTATATCAATGGCGAGTATGTATTTTAATAATCCTAATTGCTTGCCAAGTTTCAGCTGCAGATCTAACATCAATATCCAACACTGGATTAGTAGCCGTGTTTAAGTTCGTGACAGCAGGGAAAAAACATATTAAATGAGTGTTATTTCGTAAAAACCTATCGATGCAGTTCTTCTTTGCCATGCATGGTAGTCTGAAAAAAAGTAGGCCAGTAAGCTTAGTGTTTGTAAACCATAACGCATCGTGTATGTGCTTCATATTTATAAATGAAAGGGTTACCAAACCGTCGAAAAAAGACGGAAAGTCAATTGTGCTGACACCCCATGCTCATGCAAATCCAATCGTGACTTGCGACTGACAAAGCTCAGTATTCACTATAATAACTTCTGGGATAATTGTCGGCAGTATACAAAGGAAGACGGCAATTGTCTTGTTGAAGTGAAACTAACGCCTCTATCTCTCTTGATAATTATTCAAATAAAGATTAAGCAAGCAAGTACAATGTGCCAACCACAGACAGCAAGGATCATGTCTACAAACATGAGCAAAATAATTTTTCTCATATTTAAATGGCAGCCGGTAAGCCAGTCAATGCACGAAAATTACGTAAATCATGTTCCTGCTAATGTATGTATATAAATCTATGTAGTTGTTCACGCTAAGAGTATTACGTTGCAAATTGACAACGTTGTCTACCGTCTTGTTAGGATTTTTAGTATGTTTTCTTTCAGAGCGCACAGCATAAAGAACGCATAGCTTTCAGAGCGCACAGCATAAAGAGCGCATAGCTTTCAGAGCCCATAGCTTTCAGAGCGCATAGCTTACAGAGCGCATAGCTTTCAGAGCGCACAGAGCGCATAGCTTTCAGAGCGTACAGAGCGCATAGCTTACAGAGCGCATAGCTTCCAGAGCGCATAGCTTTCAGAGTGCATAACGTACAGAGCGCATAGCTTACAGAGCGCATAGCTTTCAGAGCGCAACGCTTTCAGAGCGCATAACGTACAGAGCGCTTAGCGTACAGAGCGCATAGCTTTCAGAGCGCATAGCGTATAGAGCGCATAGCTTTTAGAGTGCATAGCTTTCAGAGCTCATAGCGTAGATAGCGCATAGCTTTCAGAGCGCATAGCGTAGAAAGCGCATAGCTTTCAGAGCGCGTAGCGTAAAAAGCGCATAGCTTTCAGAGCGCATAGCGTAGAAAGCGCATAGCTTTCAGAGCGCATAGCGCAGAAAGCGCAAAGCTTTCAGAGCGCATAGCGTAGAATGCACATAGCTTTCAGAGCGCATAGCGTAGAAAGCGCATAGCTTTCAGAGCGCATAGCGTAGAAAGCGCATAGCTTTCAGAGCGCATAGCGTAGAAAGCGCTTAGCTTTCAGAACGCATAGCTTTCAGAGCGCATAGCTTTCAGAGCGCATAGCGTAGAAAGCGCTTAGCTTTCAGAGCGCATAGCGTAGAAAGCGCATAGCTTTCAGAGCGCATAGCTTTCAGAGCGCATAGCGTAGAAAGCGCTTAGCTTTCAGAGCGCATAGCGTAAAAAGCGCTTAGCTTTCAGAGCGCATAGCGTAGAAAGCGCATAGCTTTCAGAGCGCATAGCGTAGAAAGCGCTTAGCTTTCAGAGCGCATAGCGTAGAAAGCGCATAGCTTTCAGAGCGCATAGCGTAGAAAGCGCATAGCTTTCAGAACGCATAGCTTTCAGAGCGCATAGCGTAGAAAGCGCTTAGCTTTCAGAGCGCATAGCTTTCAGAGCGCATAGCGTAGAAAGCGCATAGCTTTCAGAGCGCATAGCGTAGAAAGCGCATAGCTTTCAGAGCGCATAGCGTAGAAAGCGCATAGCTTTCAGAGCGCATAGCTTTCAGAGCGCATAGCGTAGAAAGCGCTTAGCTTTCAGAGCGCATAGCGTAGAAAGCGCATAGCTTTCAGAGCGCATAGCGTAGAAAGCGCATAGCTTTCAGAGCGCATAGCTTTCAGAGCGCATAGCGTAGAAAGCGCTTAGCTTTCAGAGCGCATAGCTTTCAGAGCGCATAGCGTAGAAAGCGCATAGCTTTCAGAGCGCATAGCGTAGAAAGCGCTTAGCTTTCAGAGCGCATAGCTTTCAGAGCGCATAGCTTTCAGAGCGCATNAGAGCATTCAGAGGCTCAGAGCATTCAGTGGCTCACAGCATTCAGTGGCTCACAGCATTCAGAGGCTCACAGCAATCAGAGGCTCACAGCATTCAGAGGCTCACAGCATTCAGAGGCTCACAGCATTCAGAGCCTCACAGCATTCAGAGGCTCACAGCGTTCAGAGGCTCACAGCATTCAGTGGCTCACAGCATTCAGTGGCTCACAGCATTCAGAGGCTCACAGCATTCAGAGGCTCATAGCATTCAGAGCCTCACAGCATTCAGAGGCTCACAGCATTCAGAGGCTCACAGCATTCAGAGGCTCACAGCATTCAGAGGCTCACAGCATTCAGAGCCTCACAGCATTCAGAGCCTCACAGCATTCAGAGGCTCACAGCATTCAGTGGCTCACAGCATTCAGTGGCTCACAGCATTCAGAGGCTCACAGCATTCAGAGGCTCACAGCATTCAGAGGCTCACAGCATTCAGAGGTTCACAGCATTCAGAGGCTCACAGCATTCAGTGGCTCACCGCATTTCTCAACGACGTATGTAATTTATCGCGACGTTGAATCATTTCAAGTAGCAGCCACAGTCTCAATAAAATAACGTAATCGAATACGGTATGTTCGATTGGGCGCAGTAATTAAGCCCTTAAGAGTTGACTTTCCGGAACTTCAGAGAGAAGCTTCGGCTTCACCGCTCTGAATCGTGTTGCAAGTGCTAGAATCAACGCGATGACGCTGAGGCTCCTGAAACTCCTTCTTATGAAGCAAGATTGAATTTTTTGAGGCCTTGAGAGTAACCGATCAAAGATCAGTGCCTGAAACTCAAGTCAATTGGTCGAAACCAACGCACCTGTCTGAAGGGCCGGACAAGTCAATTCTCGAAGTTAATTATCGGACGTAGCCTAAATTCGCTCAGCAAGTAATGCCAAGTATTGCAAAAAAAACACATATTGCCTGTCTCAGTAAACTTGGAGTTGATTGACACTCAAAAAGTGTGCACTCTCTTGTCTGGAACGGGCCCAGCTGCAGATTGATATGCGGTGAAGCGTGAACAATTTAAGGGGTAGAAGACTGACTTGTGAACTGCCCGTTGCGATTATTATTGGGTAGTTGAAGCCTCCGTTTTCACAAATAAGGCGATCTCAAAGAAGAAGAAGAAAGAAGGGACATATAGTATGTAGATAGAAGCGTGGAACCCGTGCACGAGGGTGTCCCTACATAGGCTCAACACGCATGAGAACAGCATGTCGGGAACGAAAAGAGGAAGGCAACATCACTAGAAGTATGAAAATGGAAGGAAAGAAAGTGGGCACGTCAGACAGACGTCCCGAAGGCCAAACTAATGGCTAAAGTAACCTGCACGAACCCCCTGGGGGCGCTGCTTCCCCTAGCATAGGATGGAGGAACCTAGCCCTATGGCCATCCTATGCCCCCTGCGTGAGGGGGAATCTGCCTTTACCGACACAACCTTCTATCAAATGACATTACAAAGGCCCTTATGGCTGTTTTATTCATGCAATTTTTCAGCATGTATTTGACTAGAGATAATTTTTGTATACTACACATAATTCTAGATTCATACCCGTCATTTAAACGACTGGTTGTTATTTATATAATGACCACCCTGGAAATGCACAGTTTGATAAATATAAATTATTATAAACGATACTTGTCACTTCTGTCACAAAGAGTGTGTGTTTTTTTTTAGCGAAAACTCATCATAAATTTAGCTTTCATACATATGTCGATTAATCAACTCCTGCTAGCAAACCTAAATTTATCGAGAGACTAGAAGACAGTCTTGCCCAAACGAAATATGTTCATGACGCTTACTATCACGTATGTCACGAGAAGTCATTTTTGTACACTCCGCGTAAGTTTTTATTTCATAAGCGTTTTTTCAACAACTCGGCACTATCAGATCTAGTTTTATTAAGCGACTAGATCATAAACCGTGTGCAAATGCCAGTTTTATTCATAACGCTTTTTTGTTATTATTTTCGTCATGCTCAGCTGTAAACAAGATCGACTGCGCCGATAAGCTGCACGATACCAAAACCCCTGCAGTTCTGATTGCCACAGGGCCATTTTAATTGCGATCGCACTGACCAATGGCAAGGCTGCGTTTAATTACGAGTCCGACCAATGGGAAGCCAGCAAGACTCGGGCAGGTAACATGGGGAGCGATGGGGGCGCTCGACCAGCACACCTGTCCAGGTCTGGACGTACGTACCTGGATACGAGAATATCGACCCTACGAACATACGTACCTACTCGCTTCTTCTGACTCAACTCTGGCGAGTAAATATTGATCTGCTACAGAGGCTACAAAATGACACCTGAGCTTATTCTCTAGAATAGATCAAAGGTGGGATATGTTGGGGATGCGGAGTAACGTAAGAAAATGTGGCAACTGTTGTGTAGTAGTAGTAGTAGGAGTAGAAGGAGGAGGAGTTTTACTAGCGTCTCAGGGGCACACTGCCTATATCGCACCGAACTATTTCTGTGTTTTTCCCCAGGCTCATGCGCCACCAGGGCGCGAAATATGTCTCATTTTATATTAAAAAGCAGTGGTAAGGAGGATTGTCTAGATTAAAGGGGTTTTTGGGGGGCGCGAAGGTCCGTAAGAAATGTGGTAACACTTGTGTATCGCAACCGTGCTGAGTTCAGTTATCAGAAGTCGAGAAGCATATGGTCACTGGGACTGTCCCGCCGGGGCTTTCGTCAACTCAACGTCTATAGTTTTCTTTTTTTCTGTAGGAATACCGTGGGACAAAGAAAACTTGTAACAAAACAACTCACCCTGTTCAAAACGATCCTGCACAGCGCGATGCTGAAAGAGAAGTAAAGGATACGCATAAAATATATACTATGGAACAGTGGTAGAGTGAATTTACTTCCTCCTGAGCTCTAGAAATGAGCGAAGGCTTCAATACTCTGGACCGTGATCATCTTATTTGCGTTAATGTTAGTAGCTAGAATGAGATGCGCTGAAGCTTGTCACTAATAGACGCACACGTGGTGAGTGAGATTCGATGCAATAAAATGATGCACATGTAAATTAATTAAGTAGATGTAACGAGATGCGCACAGAATGCTAGAGGTTTCGACTACTAGGATCACACGTACGTGGTACACATGATATGCTGCAGCGATCATGCGCAGCATGGACATTGGTTATGCATTGATAGCTTATAAAATGTCAACTGCAATAGCTATGGCTGCAACCTAGCGGAAATCAACAGCGTATGCCTTGATGAGAACGACATGTAAAGAAATCATGTATAGGAGTCGAAAGTACCAACATGATGACGTATGAGAACGCCATCAATTTTACAGTGGCATTCTTACGCGAGGACTGGCTAGCAGGAACTTATAGTTTACCACCAAGAACTTTCGTGGTACACCTGCATTGCTGCATTGCAGCGATACATACACCTGCATTGCAGCGATACATACGCCTGCATTGCAGCGATACATACACCTGCATTGCAGCGATACATACGCCTGCATTGCAGCGATAGAAATAGCAGAAAATACTGCAAAGACTTATAGCAGTACAGCGTTGCGAATTTGCAAGGACTTGAGGCTGACTGATTGTTCAATGCGGCTCGAGCGTGTGGGTAACAGTTGTGTCTGAGAGTTGGAGCGCCGCGGTTTCGTAAGCACACAGAAAATAATTCAGTGAAATCAAGGAATGGGCAGGGCTTTCAGTCTCGAAAGCAGGACAGAAAAAGCAGCTAATTCGCTGATAAACGTGGTTCGTGATGGCCCTTGCTACAGACTGTGAAATATATATAGCCGATGGCAGCGCATACTCTTACCAAACAGAGGCCAAACAATGAGCCGCAATGCAGTGCAGCGTGTACGAGTACGAAGACTTTCAACCGCTTTCTGCATCTAATTTAAATCTAGTGATAATTAAGCTATGTTCAATATATCAATTTTACCATCCCCTGTGCGATTGATTGTGTTGTTATTTGTTCAACTCTCGCTGACGAGCCATGTCTAATTCATCTCATTTTGAATTTTTATCTTATTGTCATATTTCTGGGGTTTTACAGTAAGGTCTCAGATAAGCAGATTATCTTACACTTACAGCTACCTTTATATGGTCTAACTAATAATTATCTGTGAATTCCATGCGTTGTAGTGGCAGTTTTCTGAGTGCTGTATTGGTTTACAGCGTGTCAATAAATATTAAACCTGCTGTTCATTATCTGCTAATCAACATTGCATCGAGAAAATGTTTGTCTAAAAGAGTACTTCACCATCACTGGTTTCATAATGCTTTCCTCTGGGTACCATACGGATCGATGATAGCAAACAGTTATCAAAGTATGCATTCCCACCATTGATGACCCTCCGAATGACGCTCTTCATTTTTCTTGAGCCAGATCAGAGAATACTGATATGTATGTTTAGTTTTATACGGACAAAGAGAAATGAAACGTTAGTATTTTGTCCACTACGTTGTTGATTATGCCATCAGGGAAGCATACACCCCCCCCCTCAAACGTACATATTGGACCGTTTTAGATGAAACTTGATACACGTATGTAAAATTGATATATAAGATCATTTGACTCATGTCTTTTTTCCTATTTTCGCCTTTGAAAAAGAGTTATTCAATAAAACAATAAGGGGGGAACCTATCTAGCCCAACAATTTTTGAGCTGCACAGATGATTTTTGAAATCAGATGAAGCTTAATTTGATTCTCTACTAATTCGTTATTGCTTTTTTTATTTTTCAATGCTTTTGAAAAAAAAAATGAGAGAGAAATTCAATTTTTTTTCCAAAATGTTAGCTGACACTCGTCTCTTTATTCGAAATTAAAAAAATAAAAAAAAAACGAATTAATAGAGAATTAAATTCCACTTCGTTCAATACCAAAATCATCTCTGTAGCTCAAAAACCGATGGACTATAGTTGGGTTAAAGATATCGAAAAAATTACCTATTTCACGATAACCTGCATTCCCATTTTCTCTGAATAACTCGTGTTCTATGGCGAAAATAGGAAGAAGCAAATAAACCTAACCCACATTTTTTTCGATTTGACATATCTTTAACAAGTTTCATTGAAATCGGAAAAAAATCAAATTAGCACTCTTTTGCGGGAAATTTCTTTACATAAAACTCGAAAATTTGACTCACAGAAATCTTTTATTTATGAACCGATTTGAATGAAACTTGGCATAAATATGTAAAATCGGAAAAGAACGTGGGTTAGGCTCATGTGCTTATTCCCATTTTCGCCACAGAAAACGAGTTATTCAAAGAAAGCGGGTTTTTCGTTTTCTGTCAATAACTCTGTTTCTGTGGCGAAAATGGAAAAAGTACATGAGTTGAACCCCCATTTTTTTCGATTTTACATATTTCTGTCAAGTTTCATAAAGATTAGACGAATAATACAAAAATAGGTAAAAAAATGAAGTGTTTCGAAAGGCCTCGCCCCGCCCCCGGCCCCGCATCCCACTTACTTAGGGTTACACTGGCTGCCTAAAATTTTGACTGAGTGTCCGTCTGATGTATAGCTACTGATTAGTAAAAACGAATTTCGGAAAATTGAAGGTTTCCGGGATGTATGCTCCCTTTAAGCTTGCTGAATAAATTCCATCAGTTACCCTGTATAATTAATGTTTCAACATTCTAGTATCTGACAACATAGGACTCTGCCTACCTACCTGGGCGCCGCGTCTCCTGCCTATACGGGCGGGCATAAGGTCGCCTTTCCGCCCCATGCACGAGGGAGTTCCCAAGGTTCGGTGATCTCGCTGCTTGTCAGCGACTTTCCCCAGGTTGGTGACGTCACCTCTTCGTACGCAGACAATTTACCGTCCTATCCTGGGCTACTCTCTTTCCGGATGCAGCCTTGACTGTCTATGACTCTAAAACCTATTCCGAACTGTTTATGTCCGAGTACCATCAATCCAGGACGGTCTCAGCAATCAAAATGGGTGCGTCGGGCCTCACCTTGGAGCGCAACCCAAAAACCTTGGAAGTGGTGTTTGACTCACACCTTGCATTGCTGTTCAAGCGAATTATGTTGATGACAGATGCTACTCCTGCTTGCCGATTCTCGGGCCCTCATTATAAGTGTCATCCTATACGCAGCCCAGGTCTGGTTTCCTAATGTCTCAACAACTGCCGTGAGTAAGCTGCAGGCTGTACAGATTGCAGCCCTGCACATAGTCAAGCCTCAGTTTTCATGACAATGAATTTATCAAAAGACGAGACGCATTGTCGATAAAAATGTGGAAGCCGTGCATGAATGTGCTCCCACATAAGATTAAACGCACACGGAAACAAAGGCGGAACAGAAGAAGAATAAAACAAGGCATCATCAATATGAATATAAAATCGGAAGGAAGCAAAGTGCACACGAAAACTAAACGTCCCAGGGGCCTAACTAATGGCTAATTGTTAACTTACACTATCCCCTTGGGTTGCTACTCCCCATAACAGCATTTTGGGCTTCCCGGTGTTGCAAGATATTTTATTTGGGTTGTATTACTTGTCTGTGGGAGCTCAAGCGTAAAGTTTTAATAATAATAATAATATGAACGAACGTAACCCTATGGTTATTCTATGTTTCTGAGGGGAATCTAATTTCTAGTATAGCTAGGTCATAGACAACACCATACATTGATTGGACATGACCACTAAGGCAGATTTCAGTCACGCAATTGGACCTGACTGCACGGTGCCGTAAATGCATTCTTATATGTTCTTCCATTACTCTTTCATGCTTTGTTTAGGCTATTTGACTTGGTTATTTTACATTCAGTAGGTAATGAACAGCAAACCTGTACGTGCTAAAAAAACTTCTATACTCAACAAATTCACAAAAATATCAAGGCTTGAAGTGTAATTACGTAGAGCAACATTACTGTTTATGACATCCTTTGATTTTTTTGCAGTAAACGTATTTCGCAAAAGTTAGTGAAATAAACAGTCACATTTTGTTAAACAGAAGTTCCTTAAATTCATGGTATGCTCGAATTGTGATAAAATGCCAAGTAAGCAGCTGATGAAAATGTTAATGAAACATATTTGGCATACGAAATACGGGTACAGCGATAATCAGAACAGATAGAAGAGCTGAAGGGTGAGTTGGAGCAGCTGGCAGTCATGAAGTGATGGAACCCGGCCATCACTGAAGTAACGGAGCACTGGCCGCCAGGAAGTGATCTAGTATCGGAAGCAGTGAAGTGCTCTAACATTGGCGGCCGTGAAGTGATCTGAATGATGAAGCACATGCCGTCATGACGTGATGCAGTACTGACAGCAGTGACGTGATTCAGCATTGACAGGTGTGAAGTGATATTGCATTGGCAACCGTGAATTGATGTAGCTTTGACAGCTGTTAAGTGATATATCATTGGCCGCCCTGAAGCGATGTTATGTAGGCTACTGTGAAGTGATTAAATTCCGGCAACCATGATGTGTTTCAGCTTAGGTAACCAAAAATAAATGCAATATAGGAATGCATGAAGTGAGATAACGTAGGCAATCACAAAGTGGTGTAATGTACGTAAGCAGTTATGTGAAATGATACTGGCAGTCACGATGTGCAGCTTTAGGTGGTTCCCGTAATGAAGGGATGCATCAGCCATAAATTGCTATGTTTTAATATCATTTACCGGCTGTCTTGGCACCTTCAGCTCATAGTTAAACATGTGTAATTAGTTCATTGGTAGGTACCATGTAGTATCACTGTGGTTCTAATTCATCTTTTCAACATTACAGGTTTTTTTAACCTCACTTTTGTTGCGGCGGATTGAGATCAGGTCTACGAAAAACTCTACACACAGCAATTTCTGAGGTTGTTGCTCCAAATCAGCAATTGGATTATTACCTCCGCCAAGGAGGTTACGTCTTCGTCTGGTTTGTCTGTCTTTCTGTCTGTCATCAAGATAACTCAAAAAATTATGGACGGGTTTTGATAAAATTTTCAGGGATTGTTAGGTATGATTTCACCAATAGAACGATTTTTAGGAAATCTAAAACTAAGAATAAATGAGAGAACCAAGTTAAAAAGTTATTCTATAACACGCAAGCGTTTCCGAATGCCAAAATTCCATCATCAGTGCTGAAATATGAACAGATATATAATCAAGTAATTGAATCACTGCAAAGAATTCAAAAAAGTTCTAATGGTATAAAATCATTAAAAAAGAGCGAAGAAAAAGACTTTCCTAAAATACAATACACACATTTACCTATTTCACGATAACCTGCATTCCCATTTTCTCTGAATAACTCGTGTTCTATGGCGAAAATAGGAAGAAGCACATAAACCTAACCCACATTTTTTTCGATTTTAAATGGGAGAAGCTATCATGAGGGGAATGCAGTTTAGTCAGTATCTAATAATGGTCTTTCAGTAATAATATACAAGCTTTCTAAAATGCGGAGATTGTTCTTCATTTAGGTCCTACCTAAAACCGAAAGGTTTGACACTTTAAAACGATGATTTTGATCTATACAATGATATCTAATAGAAGACTGCGATGGAGTAGCAATGTGTCTACCGGTACGGTAAGAGATGCCTGCATGTTGACTGCGCCTGACAAACTGTTGAAGCGAAGAACTTCCAACATATGAGCGCTGGCAGCGGTCACACTGATACGCATAAACACAGCCACTAAGCAGAGCATCATCTGACTTGTCTTTTCTAGGGAAGAAAGAACCAATTTTAAAATTATTCCGATGAAAAAGTGACGTCCAGGGATGGAAAAAACTGTAATTGAGAGCAGTAGTTTCTTTGCGCAATTCCCAATTCACATAGCCAATAAAAGGTAATCCTATTACATTTTTTGCTTCGGTACAGTAAAATAGATCTCCGTATTTTAGAAAGCTTGTATATTTTTACTGAAAGAACTTCGTTAAATACTGACCAAACTGCAGTCCCCCTCATGATAGCATCTCCCTCTTAACCTCCTGTGTTTATGTGTAAATATGTGTAGATGTGTGTACTGTATTTTAGGAAAGTCTTTTTCTTCGCTCGTTTTTTAATGATTTTATACCATTAGAACTTTCTTGATTTTTTTTGCAGCGAAAGTGATTCAATTACTCAACAAGAGCACTCTGAGAGCGCATACCTCCGCCAAGCGAGGTAACGGTAGCAAAAAATTCAAATTGGTTCTGAAATCATATTTTTCTTTGTTTAAACTCCAAAATCTAATCAGTTGTCCCCTTTGATAGTTATAACAGCTTGTGCTATTTTCTTGAAGATCCGTTAATAAATTTCTGAGTTATCGTGCTAACAAACGTTAAGACAAACAAACATGAGTCAAGCATATACAAACGAACAAATCGATCTGCACCAAAATTTAATCATTTATGTCTTTTAACATTACTAATATCCCCTACGAATTTCATAAAGATACATTCATTATTTTTTGAGTTATTGTGCTAACAAGCATCATATTAAAAACAGTGACGAACGAATGAATCATTACAAAAATTTGGTCATCTACTCTCTGTTATGTACCTAACAACTTTTATTAATTTTATAAAAATCCATCCATAACGTTTTGAGTTATGGCATTGAGAAAAATGAGGCAGACAAACAAACGGATGGACATACTGTATGCCATAGCTGACGATAGCATTTATCGGGGTGGATTCACATCTGATAAGAAAAGTCTTGAGGGCATTTCTGTTGAACTGGCCCAGAGGTGCTTCAAAACAAACAAACAAACAAACAAAACTCATTTATTTTTCTCATAAGGTACTGTGGCCAACAAGATTAGGACACAGCGCCTGAGGTTTTCATGATTAAAACTAACTTAAGAATAATACTAAACACTAGCATCA
>LQNS02277100.1:14969646-14996564 GCA_001587735.2 Parhyale hawaiensis
ATCGCACTGACCAATGGCAAGGCTGCGTTTAATTACGAGTCCGACCAATGGGAAGCCAGCAAGACTCGGGCAGGTAACATGGGGAGCGATGGGGGCGCTCGACCAGCACACCTGTCCAGGTCTGGACGTACGTACCTGGACACGAGAATATCGACCCTACGAACATACGTACCTACTCGCTTCTTCTGACTCAACTCTGGCGAGTAAATATTGATCTGCTACAGCAGCTACAAAATGACACCTGAGCTTATTCTCTAGATCAAAGGTGGGATATGTTGGGATGCGGAGTAACGTAAGAAAATGTGGCAACTGTTGTGTAGTAGTAGTAGTAGTAGGAGGAGGAGGAGTTTAACTAGCGTCTCAGGGGCACACTGCCTATATCGCGCCGAACTATTTTTGTGTTTTACCCCAGGCTCGTGCGCCGCTAGGGCGCGAAATATGTCTCATTTTATATTAAAAAGCAGTGGTAAGGAGGATTGTCTAGATCAAAGGTTTTTTTTTAGGGGCGCGAAGGTCCGTAAGAAATGTGGTAACACTTGTGTATCGCAGCCGTGCTGAGTTTAGTTATCAGCGGTCTAGAAGCATATGGTCACTGGGACTGTCCCGCCGAGGCTTTCGTCAACTCAACGTCTGTAGTTTTTTTTTTTTCTGTAGGAATACCGTGGGACAAAGACAACTTGTAGCAAAAACAACTGAACCTGTTCAAAACAATCCTGCACAGCGCCATGCTGAAAGAGAAGCAAAGGATACGCATAAGGTACCTACTATGGAACAGGGCTAGAGTGAATTTACTTTCTCCTGAGCTCTAGAAATGAGCGAAGGCTTCAATACTCTGGACCGTGACCTTCTTATTTGCGTTAATGTTAGTAGCTACAACATGATGCGCTGAAGCTTGTAACTAATAGACACACACGTGGTGAGTGAGATTCGATGCAGTAAAATGATGCACATGTAAATTAATTAAATAACTGTAACGAGATGCGCACAGAACGCTAGAGGTTTCGACTACTAGGATCACACGTGGTGCACATGATATGCTGCAGAGATCATGCGCAGCATGGACATTGGTTATACATTGATAGCTTATAAAATGTCAACTGCAATAGCTATGGCTGCAACGTAGTGGAAATCAACAGCGTATGCCTTGATGAGAACGACATGTAAAGAAAACATGTATAGGAGTCGAAAGTACCAACATGATGACGTATGAGAACGCTATCAATTTTACAGTGGCATTCTTATGCGAGGACTGGCTAGCAGGAATTTATAGTTTACCACCAAGAACTTTCGTGGTACACCTGCAGTGCAGCGATACATACACCTGCATTGCAGCGATACATACACCTGCATTGCAGCGATACATACACCTGCATTGCAGCGATACATACACCTGCAGTGCAGCGATACATACACCTGCAGTGCAGCGATACATACACCTGCATTGCAGCGATACATACACCTGCAGTGCAGCGATACATACACCTGCATTGCAGCGATACATACACCTGCATTGCAGCGATACATACACCTGCAGTGCAGCGATAGAAATAGCAGAAAATACTGCAAAGACTTAGCAGTACAGCGTTGCGAATTTGCAAGGACTTGAGGCTGACTGTTCAATGCGGCTCGAGCGTATGGGTACCAAGTGTGTCAGAGAGTTGGAGCGCCGCGGTTTCCTAAGGACACAGAAAATAATTCAGTGAAATCAAGGAAAGGGCAGCGCTTTCAGTTTCGAAAGCAGGACAGAAAAAGCAGCTAATTCGCTGATAAACGTGATTCGTGATGGCCCTTGCTACAGACTGTGAAATATGTATAGCCGATGGCAGCGCATACTCTTACCAAACAGAGGCCAAACAATGAGCCGCAATGCAGTGCAGCGTGTACTGAGACTATCAACCGCTTTCTGCATCTAATTTAAGTCTAGTGATAAGCTATGTTTAATATATATTGTACCACCCATGTGTGATTGATTGTGTTGTTATTTGTTCAACTCTCGCTGACAAGCTATGTCTAATTCATCTCATTTTGAATTTTTTCTTATTGTCCTATTTCTGGGGTTTTACATTAAGGTCTCAGATAAGTAGATTATCGTATACTTACAGCTACCTTTATATGGTCTAACTAATAATTATCTGTAAATTCCATGCGTTGTAGTGGCAGTTTTCTAAGTGTTATATTGGTTTACACGGTGCCAATAAATATTAAACCTGCTGTTCATTAACTGCTCATCAACATTGCATCGAGAAAATCTCTGTCTAAAAAGTACTTCACCATCACTGGTTTCATAATGCTTTCCTCTGGGTACCATACGGATGGTAGCAAACAGTTATCAAAGTATGCATTCCCACCATTGATGACCCTCCGAATGACGCTTTTCATTTTTCTTAAGCCAGATTAGAGAATACCGATATGTATTTTTAATTTTATACGGATAAAGAGGAATGAAACGTTAGTATTTTGTCCACTACGTTGTTGATTATGCCTTCAGGAAAGCATACACCCCCCCCAACCTACATATAGGACCGATTTAGATGAAACTTGATACACGTATGTAAAATTGATATATAAGATCATTTGACTCATGTCTTTTTCCTATTTTCGCCATTGAAAAAGAGTTATTCAATAAAACAATAAAGGGGGAACCTATCTAGCCCAACAGTTTTTGAGCTGCACAAATGATTTTTGAAATCAGATGAAGCGGAATTTGATTCTCTACTAACTCGTTATTGCTTTTTTTATTTTTCAATGCTTTTGAGAAAAAAAAGATAGAGAAATTCAAGTTTTTTTTTCCGAAATGTTAGCTGACACTCGTCTCTTTATTTGAATTTCAAAAAATCCAAAAAACGAATTAATAGAGAATTAAATTCCACTTCTTTCAATACCAAAATCATCTCCATAGCTCAAAAACTGATGGACTATAGTAGGGTTAAAGATATCGAAAAAATTACCTGTTTCAAGATAACCTGCATTTCCATTTTCTCTGAATAACTCGTTTTCTATGGCGAAAATAGGAAGAAGCACGTAAGCCTAACCCCCATTTTTTTTTATTTTACATTTCGGTTACAAGTTTCATTGAAATCGGAAAAAATAAAAAAAAATAAAATTAGCACTCTTTTGCGGGAAATTTCTTTATATAAAACTCGAAAATTTGACTCACAGAAATCTTTTATTTATGAACTGATTTGAATGAAACTTGGTATAGATATGTAAAATCGGAAGAGAACGTGGGTTAGGCTCATGTGCTTATTCCCATTTTCGCCATAGAATACGAGTTATTCAAAGAAAGCGGGTTTTCCGTGTTCTGTGAATAACTCTGTTTCTGTGGCGAAAATGGAAAAAAGTATAGGAGTTGAACCCAGATTTTTTTCGATTTTACATACTTTTGCAAAGTTTCATAAAGATTAGACGAATAATACAAAAAATAAGTAAAAAAATGAAGTGTTTCAATAGGCCTCGCCCCGCCCCTGGCCCCGCATCCCACTTACTTAGGGTTACACTGGCTGCCTAAAATTTTGACTGCGTGTCCGTCTGATGTATAGCTACTGATTAGTAAAAAACGAATATCGGAAAATTGAAGGTTTCAGGGGTGTATGCTCCCTTTAAGCTTGCTGAATAAATTCCATCAGTTACCCTGTACAATTAATGTTTCAACATTCTAGTATCTGACAACATAGGACTCTGCCTACCTACCTGGGCGCCGCGTCTCCTGCCTACGGGTAGGCAAAAGGTCGCCTTTCAGCCCCATGCACGAGGGAGTTCCCAGGGTTGGGTGATCTCGCTGCTTGTCAGCGACTTTCCCCAGGTTGGTGACGTCACGTCTTCGTACGCAGACGAATTTACCGTCCTATCCTCGGCTACTCTCTATCTGGATGCAGCCTTGACTGTCTATGACTCTAAGACCTATTCCGAACTGTTTATGTCCGAGTACCATCAATCCAGGACGGTCTCAGCAATCAAGATGGGTGCGTCGGGCCTCACCTTGGAGCGCAACCTAAAAACCTTGGGAGTGCTGTTCAAGCGAATTATGTTAAGGACAGATGCTACTCCTGCTTGCCGATTCTCGGGCCCTCATGATAAGTGTCATTCTATACGCAGCCCAGGTCTGGTTTCCTAATGTCTCAGCAACTGCCGTGAGTAAGCTGCAGGCTGTACAGATTGCAGCCCTGCATATAGTCACTGGATCCCGCTGCATGGCTTCGGTGCATCACCTCCATCAGGAGCCCTCAGCTCTACCAGTTGGCGACAGTCCGGGGTTACTGTCAAAACAGTATCTCCTCAGCGTATCGCGGATACATCATCTTGCCTACAGTACTATCACAGCCCCTTCCGGCATTCGCCGTATTCGACACACTCTTCAACCAAAGTTTGAAGGAGACATTGCTCCCCTTCTCACAGATGGGAGTCTCCCTCTGTCCTCTGTCTGGAGGAGTCTCTGCACCCCAGATCTTTCCAATCTATCTTTTCCCAGCTACGCTCTGGTCACTGTACGGACTTTGTAGATTATAAGTTCCGAGTGGGACGGATCGATGATTCCTCCTGTCATTGCTTTCAACTATATGGACTATACGAACAGTCTGTTCGTCACTTCTTCTCGTGTTCTAGTCACTCCATTGATTTTTCGGTGAGCAGTCTCTGGCAGGACCCGCTTGGGGCTGCGCGTTTCCTCGCTTCTCTTCCTCTCTTCGACTTTCTCCCCATTCTGCCCAGGCACCCTCCGGAGCCTCCTCCCGGGTTGGCATTGGACCCTAACGACGGCAACGAACAACAACAACAACACATAGGACTGAATTAAACATAGGTAATTTTTACTTCTGTTTATATGAATAATTGAAGCCTCAGTTTTCATGACAATGAATTTATGAAAAGACGAGACACATTGTCGATAAAAATGTGGAAGCCGTGCATGAATGTGCTCCCACATACGATTAAACGCATTAAACGCACACGGAAACAAAGGCGGAACAGAAGAAGAATAAAACAAGGCATCATCAGTATGAATATAAAATCGGAAGGAAGCAAAGTGGACACAAAAACTAAACGTCCCAGGGGCCTAACTAATGACTAATTGGTAACTTACACTATCCCCTTGGGTTGCTACTCCCCATAGCAGCATTTTGGGCTTCCCGGTCTTGCAAGATGTTTCATTTGGGTTGTATTACTTGTCTGTGGGAGCTCAAGCGTGAAGTTTTAATAATAATAATATGAACGAACGTAACCCTATGGTTATTCTATGTTTCTGAGGGGAATCTAATTTCTAGTATAGCTAGGTCATAGACAACACCAGACATTGACTGGACATGACCACTAAGGCAGATTTCAGTCACGTAATTGGACCTGACTGCACGGTGCCGTAGACGCATTCTTATATATTCTTCCATTACTCTTTCATGCTTTGTTTAGGCTATTTGACTTGGTTATTTTACATTCAGTAGGTAATGACCAGCAAACCTGTACGTGCTAAAAAAAAAAAACTTCTATAGGCAACAAATTCACAAAAATATCAAGGCTTGAAGTGTAATTACGTAGAGCAACATTACTGTTTATGACATCCTTTGATTTTTTGCAGTAAACGTATTTCGCAAAAGTTAGTGAAATAAACAGTCACATTTTGTTAAACAGAAGCTCCTCAAATTTTTCATGGTATACTCGAATTGTGATAAAATGCCGAGTAAGCAGCTGATGAAAATGTTAATGAAACATATTTGGCATACGAAATATGGGTACAGTAATAATCAGAACAGATAGCAGAGCTGAAGGGTGAGTTGGAGCAGCTGGCAGTCATGAAGTGATGGAACCCGGCCATTACTGAAGTAACGGAGCACTGGCCGCCAGGAAGTGATCTAGCATCGGAAGCAGTGAAGTGCTCTAACATCGGCGGCCGTGAAGTGATCTGCATGATGAAGCACAGGCCGTCATGACGTGATGCAGTACTGACAGCAGTGACGTGATTCAGCTTTGACAGGTGTGAAGTGATATTGCATTGGCAACCGTGAATTGATGTAGCTTTGACCTATATTAAGTGATATATCATTGGCCGCCCTGAAGCGATGTTAAGTGGGCTACTGTGAAGTGATTAAATTCCGGCAACCATGATGTGTTTCAGCTTAGGTAACCAAAAATAAATGCAATATAGAAATCCATGAAGTGAGATAACGTAGGCAACCACAAAGTGGTGTAATGTACGTAGGCAGTTATGTGAAATGATATTGGCAGTCACGATGTGCAGCTTTAGATGGTTCCCGTAATGAAGGGATGCATCAGCCATAAATTGCTATGTTTTAATATTATTTACCGGCTGTCTTGGCACCTTCAGCTCATAGTTAAACATGTATAATTAGTTCATTGGTAGGTACCATGTAGTATCACTGTGGTTCTAATTCATCTTTTCAACATTACAGGTTTTTTTAACCTCACTTTTGTTGCGGTGAATTGAGATCAAGTCTACCAAAGCCTCTAAACACAGCAATTTCTGAGGTTGTTGCTCCAAATCAGCAATTGGATTATTACCTCCGCCAAGGAGGTTTTCGTTTTCTTCTGGTTTGTCTGTCTTTCTGTCTGTTATTCTGTCTGTCATCAAGATAACTCAAAAAATTATGGACGGGTTTTGACAAAAATTTTCAGGGATTGTTAGGTATGATTTCACCAATAGAACGATTTTTAGGAAATCTAAAACTAAGAATAAATGAGAGAACCAAGTTAAAAAGTTATTCTATAGAACGCAAGCATTTCCGAATGCCAAAATTCCATCATCAGTGCTGAAATATGAACAGATAATCAAGTAATTGAATCACTTTCACTGCAAAGAATTCAAAAAAGTTTCAATGGTATAAAATCATTAAAAAAGAGCGAAGAAAAAGACTTTCCTAAATACAATACAGACATTTACACACAGACACAAGAGGTTAAGAGGGAGAAGTTATCATGAGGGGAATGCAGTTTAGTCAGTATCTAATAATGGTCTTTCAGTAAAAATATAGAAGCTTTCTAAAATGAGGAGATCGTTTTTCATTTAAGTCCTACCTAAAACCGAAAGGTTTGACACTTTAAAACGATGATTTTCATCTATACAATGATATCTAATAGAAGAATGCGATGGAGTTGCAATGTGTCTACCGGTACGGTAAGAGATGCCTGCATGTTGGCTGCGCCTGACAAACTGTTGAAGCGAAGAACTTCCAACATATGAGCGCTGGCAGCGGTGACACTGGTACGCATAAACACAGCCACTAAGCAAAGCATCAACTGACTTGTCTTTTCTAAAGAAGAAAGAACCAATTTTAAAATTATTCCGATGAAAAAGTGACGTCCAGGGATGGAAAAAACTGTAATTGAGAGCAGTAATTTCTTTGCGCAATTCCCAATTCACATAGCCAATAAAACATAATCCTATGTACGTTTTCTACTTCGGTACAGTAGAATAGATCTCCGCATTTTAGAAAGCTTGTATATTTTTACTGAAAGACCGTTAAATATTGACCAAACTGCAGTCCCCTCATGATTGCATCTCCCTCTTAACCTCCTGTGTTTATGTGTAAATACGTGTAGATGTGTGTACTGTATTTTAGGAGTCTTTTTCTTCACTCGTTTTTTAATGATTTTATACCATTAGAACTTTCTTGAATTTTTTACAGCGAAAGTGATTCAATTACTTAACAAGAGCACTCTGAGAGCGCATACCTCCAAGAGAGGCAACGGTAGCAAAAAATTCAAATTGGCTCTGAAATCACAATTTTCCTTGTATACACTCCAAAATCTAATCATTTGTGCCCTTTGATAGTTATAACAGCTTGTGCTATTTTCTTGAAGATCCGTTCATAAGTTTGTGCGTTATCCTGCTAACAAACGTTAAGACAAACATGAGTCAAGCATATACAAACGAACAAATTGATTTGCACCAAAATTGAATCATTTATGTCTTTTAACATTACTAATATCCCCTACGAATTTCATAAAGATACATTCATTATATTTTGAGTTATTGTGCTAACAAGCATTAAATTAAAAACAGTGATAAGCAAACGAATGAATCATTACCAAAATTTGGTCATCTACTCTCTATTATATACCTAACAACTTATGTTAATTTCATAAAAATCCATTCATAACTTTTTGAGTTATGGTAGTTAGATAAATGAGGCAGACAAACAAACAAACGGATGGACATATGCCATAGTTGACGATAGCATTTATCGGGGTGGATTCACATCTGATATGAGAAAAGTCTTGAGGGCATTTCTGTTGAATTGGCCCCGAGGTGCTTCAGAAAGCTTTGCTCTGAGGATGGAGTCAGCATATTTTTTTGAAGCTACTATTTTGTGCCGTCATGTTATGATGCCGAATGCCACCATGTCAATTAAGACTGATGCTGTGGAACTCCAAAAATTTAGAACTTTCTAAGTTACAAACGAAACAAGCTTAAGCTCGTTCCGGTTTGAGAAGGCAAGCTCTGTAGCATTCCGTTAAACACCACAGCCAATCGTGAAGTGGTACTGGGATTATGCGCAACCAAACCATCAGTTAAGATTCACTGCGCAACTATTATTATGTTACACAATATGGCATAGGATATTGCTACAGATTAGATTACTGAATAGGTTAAGCCTCCGTTTTCACAGGTAAGATGATCTAATAGAAGAAGAAATATGGAATATACGGAATGTCGATAGAAAGGGAGACGCATGCACGAAAGGCTTCCCAGACAGGATGAGAACAGCGCATGTCGGGAAAGAAGAAAAATAGAAGAAGGTAGTATAATTAAGGGTATGAAATCGAGACGGAAGCTAAGTTTTGGCTCGAAGGACAAACGTCCCGAAAACCTAGCTAATGGCTAAAGTAACCTACTGGGCCCCCTTCATTTGAGCGCTGCTCCCTGAAACATAGCATGGGCGAACTGAGCCCTATGTCCTATGGTCCATCTTATGTTCCGGAAAAAGAGGCAAAGAAGAGAAAGGACAAACTAAAACATCATCAGCAGGAGGACGACTGTGTCAGGAAGTAAAGAGGGCACGACAGACAGGGGTCCTAAAGGCCTATCTGGCTAATGGCCAAGATAACCTAACCCGATTTCACCACTAACTTAAAATTGACGGTACCGAAATTGAAAAAAGAAAAAAAATTAGGAAAACCAGTCCTTGCCCCCCTAACTTACCCGAAAATAGGGGGGCGGCACCCCGTCTGACCCGAAAAAAATTCGGGTTTCCGCGATATACGGCCTAAAACGTGAAAAATAGGTCTAACGGTCAATTTTAGTAACAGGTGACGTTACCTATAGAATTACGCCGGGTGCGCCGCCGCCCCTAACACAGATGGGTGAACCTAACCCTATGGCTCATCATATGCCCCCTGAGAGGGAGGGGTGGGGAACTAGTGCCACAATTCCCTGGAAGTGGCGCTGCATATACGCTGTATATGTTTCTGGATTTTTACCGTTCAACGGCCGTTCTCCGTTATAGCAAGTCTCCTCCACTTAAGGAATGCAACTGTACTTCAAACTAGAGCATTCTGAGAGCGCACTATAGCCTACCTCCGCCAAGCAAGGCAGAGGTAACGAAGTATTGAAGTTGGTATTGCGACCATAATTACCTCCGCCAAGGAGGCTAGATTTTCATCGGGTTTGTCCGTCACCCGGATAACTCAAAAAGTTATGAACGAATTTTTATGCAATTTTCAGGAGTTGTTCAGCAAATCACGAAGAGTAAATGACCAAATTTTTGTAATTATCCGTTAGTCACTTTTATTTTATGCTCGTTAGCACAATAAGTAAAAAAATGAATGGATCTTTATGAAATTTATATATGTTAGTAATGTTAAAAGACATAAATAATTAAATTTTTGTGATCGGTTGGTCCGTTCGTTTGTTTGACTAATGTGTGTCATAATGTTCGTAAGCAGCATAACTCAAAAAGTGTTGAACTGATCTTCAAGAAAATTGCACAAACTGTTATTACTATTTTATTGGTATTGTCCCGCTATTTCTGAAACTTAGACAATCAATAGCGATCTTACATTGATTTACTCGGCTTACAGCCGGAACCACAACGTTGTGCTCAGGTGGCAAGAGATGGACGAAAAGAGAAGAAGACAGAAGAAAGAAGCGCCCGTGCGGACGGTCCCTTCTGTGGCTCTCCACATGGGCGAAGATAAGAGCCCCGCAGAAAAAGTCTGTCACCTCCATCGGCGGCCCACCTCGCAGGACAGAAAGGAAATATAGAGAACCTACCTAACTTTACAAATTACTATTAAGAGGCACAAATGTTTAAATTTTGGAGTTGATACAGCGAAACTCATGGTTTCAGAGACAATTTGAAATTTTCGTAACGGTTGTTTCGCGTGGCGGAGGTACGCGCTCTGAGAGTGCTCTAGTTTTCCTTGTATCATCATTAAATTCTAATCATTTGTGCCTTTCAACAGTATTATCAGTTTCACTAAATTTCTTGAAAATCTGTTCATATTTTTTAGTTACCGTATGCTGCTAACAAACATTTGACAAACATTAGTCTAACTCACAAAGAGACCCACCGATCATCACAAAAATTTAATCATTTATGTCTTTAGCGGTGCCAACAACTCCTGTAAATTTCATAACGATCCATTGATAACGTTTAGAGTTCTTGTGCTAACAAGCATCAAATCAAAAACAGCGATGAACTAATAAACGAACAAACAGATCATCACAAAAATTCAGTCATTAACCCTTCGTCACATACTTAACAACTCGTGTAAAATTCATGAAAATCCGTCCATAACTTTTCGGAAAAATGAGGCAGACGGGCAGACAAACAAACAAAGAAACAGACGGATGAACTGATATTCACCAAAAGTTGATTATCTGTTCTTCCTAACATACCTGACAATCATTGTAGATTTCGGAAAATCCATTCATAACTTTTTGAGTTATCTTGGTGGCAGACAGGCAGACAGACAGACAAACCCGCTGAAAGCATAACCTTCATGCCGGAGGTAATTCGGTCGATAGGACTCGGTTACGACCGCGTGGTACCTATGGTGCTGGCAGACGCAGGTAGTGAGACAACAGTCAAACAAATACCATTTATTATCGCCTTCAGGGATCGAGACAATCGAATTAGCTTAGCTTTAATTTGTCTGGAACTTCAGCCATGAGTGTTGGGACTAGCATCTTTGGATCGATTTTCAGGTGATACTCTGCGATTACGGCAGCCTGAATGTCAAGCCGAAGAGACGAACCCAACGATTGAAGTTTCGGACTAATTATAGAGCTCACAGCGTCAGCAAACCTCGCTCCATTGGGGTAAACTCAACACATGTGAACACTAGCGGGTTGTCCAAGAGATGGCGTATGCGAAGTATTTGTAAAATAAATAAAATTTCGCTGCAGAACACAAACATGGTTTCTCTAGAGATACGCGGGTAAGCTGAGCACATGGAAGAAAAATGAAATTATATTATGCTAGAAGTCTAACGTGTTGCCATGTAATGCAAACAAGCTACAAATTTCATGAAATTCCAGTTATTTTCGCCACAGTCGCATCCCAATGAAACACCTGAATTGGGTTCCCTATGAGAGGTGTCAAATCTACACGCCAACCGCTAAATCACTTCCCGTGTTAGTATAAAGCTTTACTAACTCAGGGCGCTGCGCTCTTAATGCCATAATAAAGGAGTTTGTTTGATGTTTATTTACAGCGATTGCGGGAAATTCAGGATAATTTTTTCGGAGGTTTAACGATCCACCCGAGTATGGGAAAGTTCTCTATAATAAAAGAAATTTATGGAGACCCGTTAATTTTACCGGTTTTTCCATTTCCGCTATAGTGCACGATATGACAGCAGGAAATGCAAAGGGACGTAAAGTATTAAAAAGCCCCTCCTCCTCGCCCCCCCCCAAAAAAAATAATAATAATAATAAATAAATAAAAACCACTCAGTGGAACAAGTCAAGAAAGTGAGAACAATTCACAAGTGTGAGAAATAACAGGAAGTAAAGATAGCCCAGAGGACAATTGAAACCCAAAGCAGGCTTGAAAGTTAACCCTGAACAGACACGCCATAGAAGGCGTTTCGCAGCAATAGCACTGTTTGAGATTATTATTACATTGGTATTGTCCCTTTATTTCCGAATCTAAGACGATCATTAGTGATCTAAGATGATTTACTCGGCTTACAGCCGGAACCACAACATTGTGCTCAGGCGGCAAGAGATGAAGGAAGAAAAGAGAAGAAGACAGATGAAAGAAGCACCCATGCGGACTGCCCGCTCTTTGCAATGTAAAGAAAAGTTGACACTGCTGCGGTACAGGGTTAAGGACGAAAAGCAGCAAGTTCTGAGACGCAGCTAAAGGTGACGATCATTTTTTTTTTCTCTCTTCACGTCGACATATTTCGGGCACCATGTTCAGTTTGGTATAGAATAACAGACATAATATTTAACAGAATATTATGTAAGCAATATTTTTATACAAACCCGGTGCCGAAATGCACCTCATGGAGAAAAAAATGCAATAATACTTTGTCCACTCTGTGCCGCAAGCCACGTCTCTAGCAACAAGGAACTAACATCTATCTATCTATCTATATTATACTAAAAGTCTGTGAACCGGTCTTGCTTGCTTGTGTCTTGCTTGTGTCTTGCTTGTGTCGTGCTTGTGTCTTGCTTGTGATCTTGTTTGACACATCTTCTTCACTTTTAGATAGGGAAGAAATNATCAACGCGCATGGGAACAGCAAGTTGGGAAAGAAGAACAGATGGAAGAAAGATCAGTATGAGTTACAGGTGAGAAAGAAGCAAAATGGGTACGAAAGGCAGACAAGACGATCGTGATGACGACCCAACGGGTCACGGGTGGTCTAGTACTAAGCTAAAAGTAATGTAAGCTAACTCCCCGACTGGCGAACTAAAACTAGACACTACTAGAAAAATATTTCTTCTCGATTTTCTAGAACACGCAGTAATATACATAAACTTAGAACACAAAGAAGAGCGATCTGCAGTAGCCTATGATATTCGGCGTGATTGGGTGGATGAAGCGGTTGTATAAGCTTCTGTAGACACAACTGCGGTCAAGAGAGGAAGGGATATGTATTATGTCGATACTTACAAAACGGGTAACACATGCACAACAGTGTTCCCACCAGGGTTTGCTGGTTTAAACCAAATAAAAAAAAAAAAAAAAACATGGTTTGAACCAACCAAAAAACATGTTTTCTGTTTTTATTCAACTTTTTTGGTTTTTATTCATAAACATTGCAAAATAATCAGTTTCACTTCTAGAAAGTACCAAATTTTAGTCATAGAACTGAAAGGATGATTTAATGTAATGAGTTCATTACTCTTATCAATTAGCTAGTAGCTTGCTATTTCTGTCAAGTTGTATTTATAATTCGAAGTGTTTTCCAGTTTTTCAAAGGATTTTACATTGTAGTTATAATTATAGCATCTCTGTAGTTTGCATATTAAATGTAGCCATAGCAACAAATACAGGTACTCTGCTAACTGACTGAGATTGTTGATGATTAGCTAGCTACATGTGTCTACACAGCAGAAACCCATTTAAATGTTGGATATAATTCTTAAAACTCTGGAAAAAACAACAAAAAAAAAATATTCAAAAAACAAAATACAAAAAACAAGATTTTTTTGTATCAACCAAAAAACCATGGTGTCTGGCTTAAAAAAAAAAAAAAAAGGTTTTTTGCCAGCCCTGGTTCCGACACAAGATTACCGGACATGGGCGCAGAAAGTCGGAAATAAGAGCAAAACCAGAATAAAGTTTCATCAGAAGGAGTAGGTATGACAATGGAAGGAAGCATAGTGGGAACAAAAGACCCATAGCTCGAAAGCCTAACTAAGGCTAGGGTAACCTAGGGGTTCAGAAAAGAAACGGGGTTCCAAATTAATGAAAAATATAGACGATAATTAACCTAACTAATACATAAATGCACGAATTTGTAAGGTCAGCTCAACTACATTTCCCAGCTGAAAAATTGGAAAGCACTTGTTCGTGCTGCCAATACATGTTAATGGGCCCCAGGAAGAGTGTACGGCTGCCGTCGACCACAAATCGTCAAGAGCTATGGTGCCAGTGAAGATAGGCTCTTATTTCGACGGATCTGCGACCCCTCACCATTCCCATTCCTGGTAAAGTCAGTGCCCCGTAGTAGCATCCAGGCACCGAATGCTGACTCAGCGAGCAAGCGTTAGATCTTCGCTACTAGTAACAGTTTCACATGAATGAATTTTGTGTGTGAGAATCAATACTCAAGTGCCCTGCTACTACGGGTAGAAAAACAAGCATATTATCAACTTTATATCGACAAGTTTAAGCCCAATTTCACCTGGAGTGGAGATAAAATAGAGGAAGAAAAAAAAAAAAAAAGAGACGTAACTACAGTATATCGGCAGAACCGTGGAACTCATGCACGAGGGTGTTCCAATGTTGGGTCAATGCATGGAGGCACAGCAAGTCGGGAAAGAAGAGGAAGAACACAATCCTATTCTATAACTATCTGTAATATACACGTATATATTAGCAAATAAATAATTCTTGGCAGCAAAATAACAAAGGAATACATAGTAATTACAAAGGTCTTAACATCTCTTGCTATCGTATAATTTAGAAATTGGTGAACTACTTACTGTTCGGTTATATAAAATATTCGGAAAATAACTGTTTATGAAACAAAAACACGTAGCTACGGTACCTGACATAAAACCGTTCGTCAATACTTGAGAAAGATTACTATTCCTATTATTAATATTATCATACCCCAGGTTAAACCACCGCACCAACATGATAGGGTACGCCAAGAAGGGTTGTACGGAGAAGTCTCCGTGTGACTGAAAACCAAGGACAGTCGACATGCAGGCTCGTGAAGAGAATCCATAATAAATAGGAAAAGGTTTGTTAAATTACATCAGTTACATAATTAGGTCTGATATAATACTGAGGGTTTAGATCTGGTGATGACAGTCAGTTTATTGTAAAAAATTATATGGACCACCAACAAAAAAGGCATCGAGCCGTCGTCACGAAGATCCGACTCCAGTAGCTACTTAATAAAATTGCAGAGACAAATGACAGGCAACTACGAACTGGGATAAAGAAAATTGGCAACAGAGTTATTAGAATACTGTCACTTTTATGTATAACTTTCAGAATTATTATAATATCAAAGAAGATAAATTTTCTCTTCGTCGCTTTTATTTCCACTGCAATGGCGTTGCGGTATAATTATATTCAGAAGTTTGAGTCACCGTTTCCACAACAAAGGCGATATGAGAGAGAAAGAAAGAAGGGAAATACCATATAGTATGACAATAGACACGTGGAGCCCACGCACGACGGTGTTTCCACACAGATTCAACGCGCGAGGGAACAGCAAGTCGGGAAAAAAGAGGTAGAACAGATCAGTAGGATCAGTAGGAGTATGAAACCGAAAACACGAATTGGGTAAGAAAGACAAACGTCCAGAAGGACTAGCTCATGCTTAAAGTAACCTACAGGGCAACCTTGGGGGCGCTGCTCCCGATAACATAGGATAGACGAACTTAACTACGGCCCATCCTTTGCCCTCAGAGGGGGCGGCGTTGTAGTACGCTCTGCCTAAGTAAGCCATTAGAAGCGTGGAACCCATGCACGAGGGTCTTCCCACAGCGGGTCAATGCAAACGACACACAAAAATAGTCAGGAAAGAAGAGGCGAAACACAACAAAGCATTATCAGCAGGAGCATGAAACTGACCCAATAAGTTTATTTTAAGTTGTTCTGAACGGTTGACCACGCCGTTCTTTCATAAGCTATTGATAAAATATACTCCTAAAATAGGTACTTAATCTATGTAGTAGAGAATAGGCTTCTTAAATATTATATACCTATAGCGACACAAAGTTTACACAGAACTTTACAGGTAACGAGGATCATAAAAGTATCCAATAATAAACATCAGTAAAGACATAACTTCACAGTACATAACTGATACACTGACGATCGTAGCAATTTTTATAACCCTTCTCATAGTTTAAACAACACTGAGACCTATTGATGATCACAGTAACTATTACTAGTATTTTTAGAAGTACTGTTGTATTCATAAAAGTTTCTCTACCCACACAGATCCAAAGACACATAATAAATTGGACATTGCCTATGCCAAACAAATCGGAAAGCAGATAATTAAGAAGTTAGAGGAAGCTAAAAAAAACCGAGACAAAGACGAACGAAGGGTGAAACTCAAGATAGGCTATGGAGGGTACGGAGCCTGAAGTAAGATCGCAAAATAACTGTAGTGAAAAATAATCCAATGCAGGTAAAAAAGTATGTCTCGTATTTCGAGAAGTCGCGTATTTATCAAAATAGTAGGTAGTACTGAATAGTTTAAGGCTTTGTTTCCACTACAGAGGCGATCTCAAAGAGGTAGAAATAAGGGACACATAGTAGGTAAGTCGATAGAAATGTGGAACCCCTGCACGAGGGTGTTGCCACGCAGGATCAACGTGCATGGTGACAGCAAGTTGGGAAAGAAGAGGAAGTACAGAAGAAAGTGACATCAGTCAGAGTACGAAACGGAAGGAAGCACTGTAAGTAGGCCTACGAGGGAAAAACGTCTTGAAGGCCTCGGTAAAGAAGCATAAGATAACGTATAGCATCCCCTAGGGAACGTCGTTAAATGGCTTATGGCCATCTCATGCCCCTAAGGGGTGGCTCAGAGCTCACGCTCCGCGAAATCTTGGTAGGATGCAATTCAGCAAAATTAACTTGAAAAAATTTTTTGTATGAATTTATCATCAAATTTTTTTTTAAACGATTTATTACTGATGCAATGTGCGCGATGAGATATTAAAAGAGTTTTCTGAAGGTGCTAGACATAAGAAACTGTTGGGATCAACGACGCAACAGCGCCGACGTAAGATTTTGTTTCAAGTGTGCACGGCGCTTAACAGAGACCACGTCAGCCAAGTACGAGACTCCTGAGAGTCGTATGTTGTTATTATTATAAATTTGGTGTAGCCACCACAGAGCTGCCGTTGCTTTAGCCAGGTCTTCGGCATAGTGCGACACTTGTGCAGGAGCGATGCTATTAAATTTGTAGACTATAGGGATCCTGGCGTAAGATGTGGTGGGGCTGAAGTTGCTATGGGATACAAGTATGTTGGTTACGTGGTAGCAATACTTGTGGCTGAGGGGGTTTAAAACCCCTACCAACCTTTCTCTTTAGCGCCCCCAAACATTTGTGTGGGCAACGACATACAAAGAAAATTAGTCGACGAAAATCATCCCTCTGCAGCAACAAAATATATCAGTGCACTATATACTGTATTAAAAATCTTAGTTAAAACATTATTGCAGCCACTGCAATATTTACCCAAGATAGAATCATACCGGGAAATTATAGGCAGTAACCTGTCGTCTAGCAGGGCACATCGGTTGACATAGTTCCACTGCCTAAATACATACTTCTGACTGGGTAGCACAAGAGTTCCCTAGTATCGGAGGTGCGGTTTGTACAACGGGCCTAGTTTGTGCTAGTGCGTCAAGCCTGGTGGTGCTGTTCTACAATTAACTGCATGGCCCGTTATTGCTGTTGGCAGAGCCCTGATGATGCTAGCGCAAAATGTTTTGCAAGACGCATCATTCTCCTATAAATTTCGGACGTATTTTTCTCTTTACCGTGCAGAAGGTAAGAGCAGTTCCGATAAAACCTACACTGCGCGGTTTGTAATAGATGATGCGCGCATCCTTCACATCTAAGGAAAGACCAAGATTAAGACTAAGTATTGCCTCTTCTGCATGAATAACTTTGGTAAAAAAAAGCACAGGTATACTATCTATGATAAATACATAGAACAGCGAAGGGTTAATAATCACCATTCCCCATTTCTTCAGATGGGCTATCCTTTACATTTTTCAAGAAGCTAAATTAACTACGTACTGTAATATGCAATTTTGGAAAAATTGTTGCAATTAAAAGTACAGCTCTAAGACAAAGGGGAGACACCCACCAAGATACTTCCTCCGATTGACGATCACTAACAAAATTGGAACTTAGTTTTGGAAAATGTTGAAGTAGAAAGGTACTTGCAAGTACTCAGAAGTAAAATTTGGTTTTGATGAAATATAGTTGGTGA
This sequence comes from Parhyale hawaiensis, assembly GCA_001587735.2. Classification (NCBI taxonomy): domain Eukaryota; kingdom Metazoa; phylum Arthropoda; class Malacostraca; order Amphipoda; family Hyalidae; genus Parhyale; species Parhyale hawaiensis. Next base: position 14,987,750 of record LQNS02277100.1, read on the forward strand.
GTCAAATTTTCTTGTATTTCTAGAGTGTCAGACATCCGTCGGCCCACGCCGCTCACGGCAGGCGGTCTAGACGCACACGAAATCATCTTATGCTGAATATTGTGCAAACAATTGTACAGTGCAGATCTCAAAGTCCGTCCACTTTAGCACAACATACCGTACAGTTTATTCTATCGTTAGCGCTTGATACTCGAGGAAAAATAGGACCCACTGCTGAGCCCAATCCTGTGTTGCACTAGAAAACAGAATCTCTTGGTTCTGGCTGCACTAGAAAAGAGAGCCCCCATGATCCTGGCTGAGCTAGAAAAGTGTTTTATCTCTCTCTGACCCTGGTCCCAGCCGCTCGAGAAAGGTATGACCCAATTACTGCGCCCCAGCAAGCTGACCCTGGTCCCGTCGCTTTAAAAAAGTAGTTACGGCCCATTACTGGGCTCCATCGTTCCAGTCCTGGTCCCAGTTGTCCCAGGTATGGCCTGATTTGGCAGGAGTGGAGCTCGATCCGTCGTCAAGATTGAGAAGATCCGCTTCTTGGGAAGTGGTCGTTTTATTCTGGAGAAGAAAATACCTCTGTTTATTACTTACTTCTATACAGGGGTATTGTCTCGTTACACCAACTACTAGATAGCTACTTTATTTAGGTATTTGTACCGCAAGGGCTCAGGATTTGAGGCGAACTTATCTCGGTGCGTTCACGCCCTTCAACATTTAGCCAAAGCGCTACCCTTGGCCACGTAATGAGATGCATAACATCACACAGACACGAGAGACAGAAGAAAGAGACACTCGTGCGGAGGGTCCTCAGCGTGCCCCTCTCACTCACACGAGAGCAAGTTGGAGTTCCGAAAGATAGGTAGCTTGTGACTACCTCGAAAGCCGAAGGAGAAGCATAAAAGACCAACCTAACTTTAAACACTAGCCCTACGAGGAGGAACAGCAACAACACCCGCAGTCGCAGCAGACTAAGGTTCTGACAATTACTCTGAATACCGCAGGTTCAAACCTCCCTACCAAGAAGGCAAGTTTTTCGTGGCGCTTGACGTGATCAGTCAGCATCCGGTCTGCGTACTGCTTTGGGTTTACTGATCTTTCCCAGCATTGGGGAGGGTGAAGGGCGCATATTGTCGTATGGAGCCTACCGCCAATGACGCCATAGCTATAGACGGTCGATGGTCGCCATAGCTATCAGTGATCGACTGCAGCCGTATACGCTTCAGGGACCTGTTGGCCTATTTCTGCAGCACAAACCAGTGCGTATGTGTTTCCCCAATTTAGGGTACGGTCAAGTTGACTTTACATGTACCTGCGGTAGGGCGCTCGGGTTAACCCTTGTGGGCGTGTAGCTCCTAGATATTCCGACAAGAAGAGGGTCAGTAAGAATATGTCCCCAGGGAGTCGAGGACTGCTATTTCGTAGACTTTCCACACGCAAACTCACCGAAGGTTTACAGCCCGTCAGGTGAAGTGAGGGGTCAGAACCAGGCACCACACCTGAAGGTCCCATTAGCTATTACGGTACGGTACTGCTAATGTCTGTTGTACGTCTCTGCAGGACCGTACGGGTGGTATCCGTATCAGCTCATCTGAGGATCAGTTGACCACAAGTTCATACAAACAACCACCACCAACTTTGGGTCACAGCTACGGAGTCGGACACTTTCAGGGACCAGGAGTCTGATTTGGGAACTGGCTAGACCCAGGAGTCGGACTTTGTCCATCATCCGATTTCTGCAACCCAGATTTGGGTAGCGAGGATCTGGCTCTAGTATATCAGCCAAGTTGCTGTCGATAACTTCATAACAACGTAGCTACCGGCTGCAGCAGTCACAGGTACATAACGTAATATGAAGACTTTAAAAGCAAACCTTGGGTTTGGAAGAAGACTTTTTGGATGTGGAGTCGGTCACTTTGTCCTCAGGCGTGGTAGGCACAGAATCGAAGCCAGCAAAAGACTTGCCAGCGTCTTCAGCATTGCTGTTGTTATTGTTGCCATTGGTGCCCCAGCTGTTCCAAGCGTCATCTGCCCAGCTGTCCTTGCGCCTGCAATAGTAACGCTAGTTAGTTATAGTCAGCGGAACGATATCACAGAGGAATGAACAAGGGACATATAGTACGGTATGTCGATAGAAATAGGGAACCCACGCACGAAGGTGTGTTCCCACACAGGATCAACGCGCATGGGAACAGCCAGTCGGGAAAGAAGAGGAGGGGCAGAATAAAGCATGAGCAAGTAGGAGTACGAAATAGAGAATGAAGCAAAGTGAACACGAAAGATAGAAGTCCCGAAGGCCTAGCTTATGGTTAAAGTAAGCTACATGAACCTCCTGGGGTTGCCGGGCCCCATAACATTAGATGGGCGAACCCAAGTAACCTAAGCCTATGACCTATGGCCCATCCGATTCCCCCTGAGAATATTAACGCTACATAAGCACAAATAATGGGATATTCCCATTGCTCACGTCAGCTGTAACTGGATCGAATTATAATAATTATTGTACTCGAAGGTCAACCACCACACGATAGTGTGATGCGAGGCACCGTGAGGCTGTCGTATTGAGAACATCAAGGGCGACAGAGGAGTATATATGTATGCAATAACACATCATTATTACATTATATAGTTTGAGCCTCAGCCTCCCCAACAAAGGAGGTGTATCACAGGAAGTGGTAAAGGAAACGTAGAACCCATACACAAGGGTACCGTACCTACTCCATACAGGATCAACGCGCTTGACAACAGCAATTTGAGACAGAAAAAGAGGAATTGAATAAAGCATCGTCAATACGCGCACGGAAGCGAAAGGAAGGAAACCGGGCAAAAAGAAACGACGTTCCAAAGGCCTTAGCTGTGGGTAAGGCAACACGGGGGGGGGGGGGTCCTTCTGTGGTCGCCGCTTCCGTAACATTGGATGGGCGAACCTTACTTCCTACCTTAACCCTATGGCCCATCCTACGTCCCTAACTGATCTAGACTGCACAAGTACATGGCAGCTACTAGAAGAAGTTTTACTAGACTGCATAAGGGGGATCGAGAGCTGCGCTACATATGAAAAAGTAGGTAGCAATATTTTCAAGTGGCTATCCATATTTTTTTTGGGGGGGGGAACTGGTATATGGCTAGCTAGTGTCCAATAGAGTGGCCTCCCAGATCCCCAGATCTCAATCCTCGTGTCTTTTGTTTTTGAGGACGGGGACAACCGCAGCAGCACCACACACAACTTCACATAAGCTCCTGCGTGTTCCGAAAGAGAAAAAGAAACGTCCAGCAATAGGGTTAAAAAAAAAAAAAAACGGTAACCACACACAGCATGTTATTTCCCGTGCCCTTTGGCAAAATTCCCCTATGGTTTACTCAGCAGCGCCTGGAGTATGAGCTTCGAATTTAAAATTTCAATTTTTAATTAGCAAACTAACCTACACAATTTAGAAGTAAAGTAAGTTAACTTACCCAGACTGCAACTGCTGATATCCCGATCCTTCACTGCGAGCAGAGCTGAGGAGACCCGACTTCTCAGCACCGTTCATGCTGGAGGTTTCTCTCATTCCTGCCAGGGAGACACATATTGCAGAGTCAACTCAACATACATCGGCTGATTAGTCATAGGAACAAGATATGGAAATGTTGCAGCCATGGCTGTAGACCAGGGGTTCTCAAACTTGGGTGCAGGTAACCGCTAGGGGTTCGAGAGGACCTTTTCAGGGGCGCGAAATGCTGTTTTCTTTCACAGCCAGTCATAAATTAGCATAGAACTTGTGGCAGAAAAGTTGGTATACATTTGATTTGACATCATCATATGGGTACTTAATTCTTTAGGTGGTGCGAGAACATACAAGAAGTTCTCCAAAGGTGCCAGGCATCGCAAAGTTTGGGAACCACTGTTGTAGACGGTGCCTATTGAGGCAAGTGCTTTTCATGGGTGTATATTGCGAGGCATACCTATTTCGTAGCTACAGTATCCAACTACAGAATAAAGCACAATTTAGGTATACATTGTTGATGGGTCTGACCGTTGCGGTCATCCGATGGTAAACTTAAGACACGGGAACATTCACTTGCACATTAATACGAGGCCCATTACCTTGCCAAGCGTAGGTAGGTAACAAGTGAAGGGCAGAAACCCTTAGTGGACAGTTTGTAAGCTCCAACAGATCGATCATCTTGTAAACAAGATAGCGTACTGTAGTCTACTGTAGCCAGCGATTTCAATTGCAGCTTCGGTGCTATCAAGTAGTCCCTAGTCTGTCGTTGCTCACTTTTTTTTATGTACTTGGAGCTGTATCAGAGTATGCTGAAAGGTAGCTCTGCTTGTTGATGATGAGGTTCCAAATTAAAAACCGTCCTAGGGTCGTCCAGTCAAGTTTCTTGCCTTCCAATTAGATGTTGCAAATTTAAAACGGTCTACGGTAAGCCATAAGCCATTTCAGTTTTCTGCCTTCAATAATAGAAAGAATAAGATAGGATATCACCAGGTAACTCACCCGAGTCTGTGCCCTCCAGACGCTCGTGCTGAGGCTGCATCAGTATAGACGAGATGGACTGGCCAGAGGATAGAGCCTGGGCGGCTTTGGTGACCTGCCCAACACGGGGACTCATCACAATCATTTGCATAATCAAAACCAACACGGACTGTTTACGGCACTATTGCGGAGTCGGAGAGGGGATTGTTCGACTGCAACTCCTGGGACCAACAGGGGTCCGGCCCCAACGCCAAGTACCCTATGATTTCAACTAATATTCTTGAACATAAATTGGACTGCCAGCAAGCGAGAAGCAACAACTTTCTTCCGACTCTCGCTCCGGCTACCAGCAGGTGATGGACTGCGACTACCGAGACCAGCAGCTGTCTGCTGCTCAACTCAGTACACTCGAGCTCGTTGACTTTTCTTTGTCGTGTAATTCCGCCTTAACCCTTTGCTGACCAGCAGGAACAGGCTCTCTTTAAAATAGCATTAGAGAACAATGATATACGGTTACCGGCATGATCAAGAGTTACCGTGTTGATGCCTTAATGTTGTGTGGTTTGTGCAAATAACATTTCATAAGGCGGCCTACAAATGGAAGGCAAGACGCAAATTGGTTAACAAGAACCAAAAAAATGAATAACTCCTACTGACGTAGGAAGTAGCAATATTTTTTCTTCATGGAATGAAAAATTGTGTAAGCACACCCAAGAAAACTACACTGAAAACAAATAAGCTTCTGAAGCGTGAGGTTATCCCAAATCATGCTTTGACTGTCGTTGAACTAAAAATCAAACGCCCTGAGCTCCTTCAGAACGTCGCAACAAGGACAATTCACGATCGCCTGCAGAAGGAGCTGGGTCTTCAATGTTGGCATGCCGGAACAGAACCCATGCTTTTCACGTTTCAGTCTCCCTTTCTAGCATAGTTAATGCAAGGGTTTACTCCTTCATTTGAAGTGGCCCAAGATATCGAAGAAGTTAGACCACTCTGACTTACAGTGCCGCGGTTCAATGGCACACGCCCTAAGTGAGTCTACTGTCCAAAGGACGCTCCTGATGGCTTGCCCTTACCTTGCTGCCAAAAGCAGACGCCTGGTCGCCGATCTCCTCCAGCAGCTTGCCCTCACGGACCTACAAAGCAACATGGCCGCCAGAGGCGGGCATCAGCTCGCTATAAACACCAAGCAGGGGGGGGGGGGGCAGCAACTGTGCCGTGCAGGAGAGCAATGCCAGTGCAATAAGGGTACATATTCCAAATAATGACAGCAAATAACAAGACAGGTAGAATAGAAAGAAAATTTTACAGCAATCACGGGTGACAAATAGACAAAGATTACCAGGTATCCAAGAAATTTCGTGCATCTCTTTACTACACAATAGACTTTCGTGATCTTCAAAGATGATAGCTATGTGTGTGAAAAAACGACCATCAAAACGCAAAAGAAGTTTCTTGAGTACCTGCTATCACTGACAAATAATGGTACTGATGGTAGTAATAGAAAGTATAATATCGAATGATAAAGAATACGTAAACACTAACTACAATAACTAGCAAGGTCTGGGGATGAGAGGATCAGCGCCCTACATGGCTACAGCACAGGACACGCTACCTACCATGCAGAAAAGGTAATAAACAGAATAAATCTTGCACAGTTTATGTTGGGAGCCATTGACACAAATCACGAGATAGCAACGTTAAACTATTCTCAATCATAAACTCAGTTTGACAGCTGCTGGGGTGAGCTGCCAAAACACAGTTAAGGCAGGGATTTCTTTCTACTAAAGTTCAATTGACATAATCCCTCTCATGATTTCTTATTTTGTGATGAAATACAACACTGTACTTAAGTAAAAATGAACCATGTACGGTAGTGAGTAAATATTACAAAGAACGTAATGTGTGATTGCTTAACCAGTGCAAAATAAAGTTCGCGTATTTATGTTTTTTACAACTACGTCACTTATCACTTCGTTTCGGTATTAACCTACCTACCTACCATCTCTTTCATGATATACCGTACCGAAGTTCTTCCAAAATATATCTAAGCGGGTGCTGGGTACCATTTGGAAATGATAAATTTAGACACGACATGCAAGTTAGCGAGTAACACACACCAGATGGAGTGCGTGCTGTCACACCCCAACTGAAGTAATGCTGAGACAAATCAAACAAAAGTGCCATGTGGCACGTAACTAGCCACTCCATCATTAGAACTCTGCAGTGACTATGATATTGAAACTGTTAACACTAAACGCCCAACAAATACCTACCTTTGAAAGTTGGACAACTGGTCTCAGCTTGAGTTTGTTCGTAAATACAATTTTGAAAACTGAACAAGACAGGGAAGGAGAAGTTTGAAAATAGCTAAAGACAAGAGAGAGGAAAATTTGAAGATGCCTATGAAGCCGGCACGTGCCGTCAGGGTTGGCAAGGTAGGCAGTGCCTACCCTGCAGGAAAGAAGCAAGCAGTTACATTTCACAAGATAACAATTATGATGGTAAATTAGTACATTCATCACGCAGAAACCCATATTATTGCATTTTTAGGTAGGCATCATTTGCCTGTGCCTACACATTGCTGTGAGACAGCTAAGGGTATTATTGTGCATCGCACGTGCCGTCGCAACGAGCCGCAGCGTTGAGAACCAAGGGGCAGTAAAGGCAGAATTCTGTGTGCCTTCAGGCAAGGAAGTTTAATATAGTAGTAAACCTCCTTGCATTTAGTGCAGTTGCCAGTGTGTGCCAGTGCTCACACTGTCGCTTAAAAGTTTTATTGACCGTTTATGATCAGTTACATCCCATTTTTTTTAAATTTATCCGTTATTACAATAAAAAGTATTTGTCAGAAGATATCTTCAATGCTAGGTGAAGATACACCAAAACTTAACGATCTAAAACGAAAAAATGAACGAAAGCTGTTACAACACGTGACAGAGTAGGGTATCAAAAAAAGAGTGCTTGCGCTAGTATCTATACGGCACTTTATTTAAATAAGGAAAAAAAGAATATTCTGAGCAGTTGTGCGAACATTAATAAACAAAATAACAGAAGGATTTTTCGTTTTCAAAAGGCTACAGTATATCTCATATTGCTTGATTAACTTATATGAATACATTTGAATGTTGAGTAAAGAGTTATAGAAACTTTTTCGTCATTATAAGTTAAGATGCAAATTTGGGTAAATTAACAATGCACTGAGACTGAGAGGTAAATCTGTTTTGACTTAGTAAGGTTAGGTTTTCGAAAGCGTCCACCAACAAACGCTTCCCAGGGCTGTGAAATTTCTGTTACTAATGTTACTGACTAGAGAAGTCGACTTCTGCAATGAAAAGTTGCACTAGGAGCAGAATGGCTAATAAAAGACTTAGCTACATCACTTACTTTAGTAACTATCCATTGAAAAAGAAAGACTAAAGAAATTGGTCCAAAATCCATGTTTCGAATTCTTATGAGAAAGTAACAGATTCTTTGCTACTATAAAGAGAGTACCCATAGATTTCCTTTGCAAATAGCCAAATATAATTTTCAGTGCGCACAATACCTAGGAATTTTCCACATTATTTCAAATACAGTATTTGGATAATACCTAACCAGAGCACATTCTCACGGCACGTGCCTGCTTTGCGCAAAGGTACAGCCAACTTGATCGTATGTCCCAACTGGGATAGTTGATTGTCCAAGTGGAGTGGACAGCTGCAGTCGACTAAAAATATTAGAACTGTGGGAGCTTCTGTGCGGAAGGTTCATGTGAAAACGGCGATCCCTGACAGTCCTGACTTCCTGTAGCTGTGTACCAGTGACCCGCGATGTAGTGGGCAAGCCAAAAACGTTGACGCCCATTCTAGCATTGCAACCATTTACTTGTTTGGCGGGGATGCGAACTCGGCAACTAGCTATAGTAGGTAGGTATGCAAAGACAGCACTCTAGCATTACGCCACTACGGGTAGCTATATGATATGATTTTAGTACGATTAAAATAAATAGCGGCACAGCTACAAATGAAGACAGTTGGGATGCAGTTGGACTAAATAAAATTACCCAATGTGATAACAAAGAAAATGAACAACTACAGCGTTTGTGATGACTTCAAGCTCAAAGTTCCTGAGTGTCACAAGCAACATCAACAAGTAAACTGGGTAACAAACCTGAACTTGGTTGATCATCAGCCCGCCAAGCGACAGGTACGGTACCTATTCTTGGTGCCTACCCCAAAAACGAACAAAAAAACAAATATCATTTAGTTTAGAGCCTACTGGAAGTTCAACTTCCACTAGCCTCTTGCCCCCTGTGGGCGGGTGGCTCTCACCCACTTCAGCCTGTCTGGGGTCAACCAACCGGTGTCTAGGAGTCGGAG
>LQNS02277100.1:15061534-15076065 GCA_001587735.2 Parhyale hawaiensis
GGTACCTTGCAATTTTTTTCGGCCATCTTCTACAACCCGGCCTATTTTCTCCTATCTTATTCCCATAGAGCGTGACAGGAAAGATATAAATATATAAATAAATAAATAAATAAACAAAAACACGACGTGAATTATTATATAATAGAAGATTACTTTACTTCAAATGAGCTCTAAGACTCTAACCTTTTTGCGACAATAGTAGTTTTGTTAGGATGTTTCAAGGATTCCAAAACTACCATTTTTTATAGCATGAAAACTATTTGAGTTCTATTCTTTTGAAATTTCCAGAAATACGCATAGATTTAAAAACTAAGGCATAATTAAAAAATGCAAGAGCAAAATGTGCATCTTTTCCAATGATACACATACTGTTCAAGTTTCAGAACAATTGGTGCACAATCGCTAAATTTACTCTACCCCCTATGCCCCTCTCAAATGTACCAGGCGTGAAAGTTCTTCCAACTTTTTTTATTGTCCTCATCATTTGGAATAGGAAAATTCATGGTGAAGCTGTAGAAGAGAACTGTACACAGACACCCCCCCCCCCCGCCAGAGCCAGGACGATTTCGCTCAAGTTCCTTTTAACGTTCATATTTGTTTCAGCAGTTTTCGGCGCTTTTTAATCGACAACTAAGGCCTGTTGTAATCAGCGAGCTTGGTAGCCCCGGGTTACCCAGTGTTACCTCGAGGGTAATTCCGTTCACAAAATCCGTGTCGTATTGAGCCATTTTCCGTCATGGAGACCCGCCAGGGATACCCGGTGGCATTACCGTCGTTCACGACACCTTTGCGTATATTTAAGCTTTCCTGCGCGCGCCACCACTAAAATAAACACTACCCAAGCTATCCTAACCTAGCCGAACCTAACCTAACCTACCCTTACCTAATCTAACCTGCCCTTACCTAACCTAACCTTACCCCAACCATACCTAACCTAACCTAACCCAACTTAATCAGCGATACAGCGAGCAGTGCGGCGCTCCAACTTGAACACGCACACGATTTGCGTACACAAACACGCACACATCTCCGTCGTGAGAGACGACAGCGCTACCCAGTGGCTCTATCGTCTCTCACGACGATTTGTGTGCGTGTTTGTGTACGCAGATCGTGTGCGCGTGAGCGGCGTTCAAGTTGGTGCGCCGCGCTGCTCGCTGTATCGCTGATTAAGTTGGGTTAGGTTAGGCTAGGTGAGGTTAGGCTAGGTAATGTTAGGCAATGTTAGGTAACGTTTGATAACGTTAGGTAACGTTAGGTAAGGTTAGGTAAGGTTAGAAAGGTTAGATTGGGTTAGGTTAATTGGGTTAGGTTAAGTTAGGTTAGGTTAGGTAAGGTTAGGTTGGGTTAGAAGGTTAGGTAAGGAGGTTAGGTTAGGTAAGGGTAGGTTAGGTTTGCCTAGGTAGTGTTTATTTTAGTGGTGCCGCGCGCAGGAAAGGTTACGTGAACGCAAAATCGTCGTGAGAGACGATAGTGCTACCCGGTGTCACGGAATCTCGCTACCCTTCGAACTAGTTGGGTAGCGAGTGGAGTAACACCGTGTTGATGCCAAGTCTCGCCACCACATATGCATCGAATAAAATAATATGCCTATTATAACGTTTTGTGACCTGCGAAGACGTATTTTTCCTCTATATGCGTCACAAGTACTATTATTTTGTTACTAGGTTTATTCGTCAGAAATAAAACCAAATATTTATTTACTTATTTCACTGAGTGTTTAGATCTTTTCGATTACGCTTGTTGGTTTGTTTTACGTTTTGAGCTCTCTCGAAGTCGGTCTATTGAGTTTATGGAGAAAATCCTTCAATTGGTGTAATTCATCAGTTTCTTATGGAAGAAAAATCTGCAAGGACCTATAACGAAATTTTTAGAGGCTCTTTTATCATTAATAGCCATAATTATCAATCAACGTCTGTGTTTACATTAGGTTTGTTTTTGGTTTGGTTGTTTCGGGATTACGCTCTGAGAAAACCTGTCTCATTCACCTCTATAATAAAGTAACACCTCGTAAAACAGAGTAACTCGGAGGTCATCTGATTACAACAGGCCTCGCGCTTTCGTTTGCGAAAATTCGGCGGAACGTCAAACTGAAAGAGAATTAAAAACTGAGTCAAATTTTCAGCAAAAATTGTTGCCGCGAAGTAGTTATTTGCGCATATTAGATTAGATTAGATAGACGGCAGTAGACGAACCAATAGGCCCATTCCCAAAGAGACACCGGAACATACGCCCCGGCACTCTATGAGCTATTGACATTATGATAGTAGGATATAGAGGACAGGAGAAAGGAGAAAAAGTTGGAGCGGGAAAGAGAAGGAGACGGATTAAGGTGGCCTCGGAAGCTTTGGCCGTTAAGAGCTTGCGACTCCTAGAGGAGTTCTTAGCTGCGGAGGATGTCTCTCCCAATATATGTCAAGACGATTTTTAAACGAGTTGACTGACTCCGCATTAACAACATTGGAAGGGAGTCTATTCCAAATGCTGACTATGAAATAGGGAAAGAACTGCTGACTTGAGGTCGTTCTTCGAGCTTTATGCTTGAGTTTTTGACCGTTGTTTCGCAAGCGATCGTTGAGGTCTCTTTCAAAGAACCCCGTTGTAGGTACGTCGTTGAAACCGTTCAAATACTAGAATGTTTCTATTAGTTGCCCCTTGAGACGTCTTTGCTCGAGAGAGATCAGACCCAGTTCTTTAAGGCGACATTCATACGACTTATTTCGCAGCTGAGGTATCAACTTCGTTGCTCTGCGTTGGACTCTTTCCATTTGATCGATATCTTTACACAGATGTGGCGACCAGAATTGAACAGCAAATTCTAAGTGTGGCCGCACTAACGCCTTGTACAAGGGAATGATTAGGTAATGATTACAAAGCAGTGTAGTAGGCCTAACGGAACGACTTCTCTACAGTAAAGCGGAAAAAAAATTAATAAATATGTATATGGTGATAGTAAATACTCTTCATCGTTTTTTTGCACAAACAACATACTTGCTTTATGGAAATTAAGTTATAAAACAATGATATTATGCTTTGGGGATTAACAAGTACGAAAAGTATCGATGTAATGCTGGTTTGTGTACCATATGAGAGCTAAGAGTAACTGAAAGCTTAGGAAATTCACCAGAATCAAAGCATTGGTCTTCAATGGTATCTGTCGCATGGAAACAAAAAGCAAAAATGTCTTTAAAGTCAAAAAGCAAATCCTCTACATATGGCCTGCATGCAGCAGCAGCTTAAAAAATGAAAGCCTGACTTTTTCTTTTTCCTGCCTAGACAACAACCAAGATATTCTAATTTTTCCCGATTTAATACTGGGAGCGTAACAGTCGAATTAACTCAGGAATGAACAAACTAAAGAAATTATTAACGAACTAAGGAATGAATGTGGGGAGGAGCAATTAATTAGCAGAAATATTACATGAATCATTTCTATAGTTGTTTTTCTGTCCGATTTCTGTCACGCTTAAAGAAAACGGGCAAAAATTAGGCCAGGTTGCGGATGATGCAGAAATATTCGGTAACCTTTTATCTGAATAATTTGTTTTTCATTGCCTACTGTGAAATCGAAGCACTGAAGATAATCTGACCTTCTGTCTGCAGTCTCATGCATCCTGAGTCTTGTATTTTTTCACACTGAGTTCGTTGCATCGTTTATTCAATTCCTTTTTGATTTCCATCGTCGACGATACATTCAGCTTTTCACTGAGTCAAAAAATAGTCGTCGCTTATATATCCTGGCGTATCCCTGATACCGATTCGAGATTCACATTTAGAGCGATGCTTGAGACTGCCTGCTTAAAGTAATTAGTTTTTATCACCCGCGAATAAAGTGAGAGAGGTGATAATGTTTTCGTTGAAGACTTAAGTTTATGTATATGTAAATTGGTATATTTGTATATTTGTCTGTCCCCCCAGAAGTGGTCCAAGGAGTTGAGCAATGTTCATAATTTTTTGCAAGGAGTTAGGTAGGTTGACCTAGATGTGACCCATACCAACAAACTAGACCTAACTGGCCATAAAAATGACGGCTTTGAATTTTTCTCCACCGGGGCGAATTTGCTTTTACTGCGGCAGATCGTCTTAAGCCACAAGGAGTTTTGTTTTTCCTATTATTATTAAGGAACTAATGTAGTAGAGGCGTAGAGCGGTAATCTTGTTGGACACATCGTCCATATAAGAAATTAGGATTAGCTGGCCGTCAAAAAAGACGTCATTGAATTTGCCCCCTTCCCCCGTGGGTGATGGTCTTGCGCCACGCGACATTCTAATTGTATATATATTTGTAAATACAGCTCTTTGTATGTACATAAATACATTGGATATTTGTCTGTCCGCCCAATAAGTGGTCGAAGGAGTTGGGCAGTGTTCATAATTTTTTGCAGGGAGTGTGTCGGGTTGCCCTCGGTGTGACGCATGCCAAAAAACGGGGAATAGCTGGCCATGAAAAATGACGGCGATAAACTTTGTTCTTCACCCAAAAACAGCTAGAAGGAGTTGAGCTATGTTTGTGATTTTTGCAGCGAGTCTGGTGGGCTGTCCTCGATGTGACCCATGTCCGAAAACTAATGATTAGCTGGCCAATTTTTTTTTTTTTTTACTGCCGCTACTTAAGACGAGGGTGGCGGGGTAATGGTCTTACGCCACGAGACAGGCGTTCTCGTTGTCCATGTATGAGAATGAAAAGGAGGGTTTTGTTGCTCAGCACGGGTAGAGCAGAAAATACTCATCATTCTTTTTTCTTTAAGTTGACGATTGAATTTATGAACGTGTGGTAAAAAATGCAGTAATATCTTAGGGAATTATTTACCGTCATTTTGATGCAAACGAGAACAAAACTGTGTAAAATTTTGTAACGTTTGAGAGGTTGGCTGCTGTGCTTAACAGAGTCGCCTATTTGGTGCACTTAGCTGTGACCTCGAGATAGGCAGCTCACCCACCTCCCCCCCCCCAGCAGGCAACAAGACCAAATACGACACCAATATTACATCCAGGGCAAATTTCACATTTTTGCATTGGNGCTGCTGTGCTTAACAGAGTCGCCTATTTGGTGCACTTAGCTGTGACCTCGAGATAGGCAGCTCACCCCCCCCCCCCTCCCCCAGCAGGCAACAAGACCAAATACGACACCAATATTACATCCAGGGCAAATTTCACATTTTTGCATTGGATGCACGCCCTGCTCATGTCTGCCTAAAACTTAACGTTAAGTTGCTCAAATTTCTCTAACTCTGTGACCGACTAAAACGCCGGGTCAATGCCGCCTATAATCGGAGGCATAAAGGGGCAAGAGAATCATTAGAAGATTCTTTAGGAGTGACGATAGCTCATCAGGTTAGGCTCTTTAACCTTTAGAGTAACACGAACCACTCCCATGTTTCTCTTCCCCAGGTTAGCTTCGAAAAATGATTTTGATATTAATCAAAGGCTTAAGTGCAGCGCCCTTTTGCTAGAGCGAACTATAACAAACCATGACTGCTGGAGAGGGCAACGACGATGGGGTGGCCGGGGTTATGATAATCGTATAAATGTTTATTAAAAACTTCATTACCAATTTCATAATGTGTTGACATACAACACAGCATTTTTATAGAACAAGGATATGTATAGTACAATATCTTGATAGTAAACACAAACAGTACAAATAATTGAAGTACACTACTGAGCTCCGAGGTTTCTAGAGCTCATAATATGACTCAGTAGGGTCGAAGTAACTTTAGCGCTATAAACATACTCATTCATTTTAGTGGAAAACGGTGCCCGTACAAAGTAAACAAAGTTTTGTGACATTTTTAAGAATGTTCCGCCGATTTTAAAGAAAACGTCTCAGCTATTTACGGTGGATCCGTAACTTTCTGAATGTAGTGGTTTACAAGGAATCACTGTGAGAGAAAAACAACACATTTCTGAAGGGAAAATAATGGCAGGAAAATGCAAAAAACGTCAGTTAAACTGATGAAGTTTTTTTACAGTGGGTATTCTGTTAGAGAGAGCTACGTGTCATGAAATAAAAAAGAGGTCAGGTCTTACAGCGGGACTCCCAACATTGGAGTGAGTGGTCCCTCACGAAGTACGTTTGTCCTCTCCAGAAGACTCGTGCGACGTTTCTAAAATCAATTTATGAGTGCGACCGCATTTGTAAAGAATTATTACTACACAAAGGTTTTGTTCAACTGGGCGCCAAAATTCAGCTTTCGAGGCTTAACTTGTCCGAAACTTCCTATAACATAAGCTTTATGTTAGCCACTTTGCATCGTGTTGCAGGTGTTAGAAGCAACGCCAATACGTCGATCTCGGTGAAAACTTCATTTTACGGATCAAGCCTGAGCTTCTGGAAGTTTAAAGGGCAACCGAATTTTGGGGCTCAATGCCTGGCACTCAATTCAAAGGGCAGAAGCCAGCTCACCTGCGTGAAGTTGCAAACAAGTTAAGCCCTGAAGGCATAATTTTGGCGCCCCATTATACGTGTCCAAACTGCTCAATAAACGAAGCCTCGTATTGATGAAAGCTTCGAATAACTTCGCTAAGGAAACCGCGGTATTGCTGTTTTATTTGAAAGTATTTTATAAACAATTTTTACCAACATGCCTACCATACTAAAGACCAGCGTGCACCTAAGTTTTACTACAATATATGCTTATAAGGATATGTAGCCATATATTTCGTGCTCTCTTACTGTATGGTGTTCTTTTTATTTTTTTTTTCACTCTCTTTTACATTTTTTCAAAATGACATTGGCTTCAACATGCTGGAGTTGGTGATCCCTTGAGACATATCCGTCTCCGTGTCACAGCTAGCTACGGATGAGACAGGAGCAATATATTAACTATACTCTGTCCATTTTATCAAGGCAGTTCGGTCGTGGTCAAATTCCCCTATGGATGTTTCTGAGATTTGTTCGGGATCTTAGCCCCGCCCACTAGATAGAGATAGAGAAATCTCAGAAATGTCCGTAGAAGTAGCACCGTTGTGCTCAGTGCAGACGAAATGCAAATATTGTCGAAAGTGGCATTTCGCCCACAAATGCTCCACCACACTCGGCGAAGAAGTTGCCTGAAGAGCGAGTTCAGCAGGATGCGTCTAGGCGAATATTTGTCGTAGCTCTGGGGCAATTCGAAGCAACTTAGAGCCAGTATGTATTCCCTATTATCGGTTGACTACAATGGTATGTTACGCCTCCGCTTTTCTTAAAACTCTGTGTCAAATGGTGGCGATTGTAAGTGCAATGTCAAAAGTATAAAATGCATTTGTCTCCGTGTTACACGATAATAGCCGCAGGAGACCTAATCTCAAATTTTTGCTTACAATCTAAGAGATAATAAAAAAACTTTAGGTTGCTGAGTACTATGCACGATGATTAAAAAACCGGCGGGTAAACAAGGAATAAAATTTGTTAAACTAAAGTTTACAATTTCTTTTCAATGCAACTTCTAAAAACTTCACCCTAAGAGATTGCTGCTGCAAAAACGTTTCCCCTGCCATGCTACGTGAGCACTGAAATGTCGTGCCAAGCTTGGCGATCCAACAAGTTTGTCTGGTTGAAATCGGCGAAGATACCGCTCGTCTGCGCACGGCTCTATAGAGAAATAATATTTGACCACGATCGAACTGCCTTGATAAAATGGTTTGGGTATAACATATTGCACTTTTTTCTATAGTGTATAACAAGCAATAAAGTATTATATCTTACGATAGTTGTAACTGCTGTAAAACAAAGTTGTGTTGCTATCAAAGTGGAATCTTTATTACTTTGGCTGAGAATGAGGTAACGCGTCCTCCTCATTGTTAGACATTGCCAAAACAGAGAAGATGGTGATAGTGACCCAATGGGTCTCGGGTCCTCTAGAATACTTTTGAAACTCGGAAAACTTTTCTTGCGTGCTTTCTGGCTTGTTTAAATAAAAACTACTACTATCGCCACGGTAGCAGCATGCTTCCGTTTTCAGCTCTAACACCTTGCTTCGCTCGCCGGTTCGATGCTCAGCCAGGCAGCGAGCTCTTTGCAGATCTTGGTGTGCTGACTTGGCAGTTGTGTGTGCATGCACGGCTCCGTGGTGGAGCTGCCATCCTCAGAGATGAGGGGGGGGGGGAGAATCGGGTCATTTGTTCCTTGCGTCAAGTTGGCGCGATAGTTCTTGGTGACCCGAGGTCGACTGCAACTACACGTACTCATCTGGGGCCAGTGGGCCTATATCCGCAGCACAAACCAGTGCATGTGGGTTTGGTCTAAGTTGACTTTACCTTTACCTTTGTCTCTATGTATTTTAGTACGTAAGAATATGATCTAACCTACTCCAAGTCACGAACTGAGCAGAAGAAAATGGAATACTTAGGATAGGTTTTCAGTGACCGAAAGGGTCACAGACATCCTAGTACACTGCAAACGTAAACGGCCGCATAAAAACTGTTCTGAGGGGGCTGAACTGAAAATATCCTTGATATAGGATGAAAGAAGCCGCGTTTTGCATGGCTTACGACAGAAAGGAAACACAGTGGAGCCGGCATGGCGATATCTTCGTGTAGTAGCAAATGAAAGAGATAGTCCTACATACCGACAAACAACAAAATCAACAATCATCTAAAACCACCGTGAACAGAGCCTATTTCTATAGTTGTTAAACACACCTCGTTTACAACCTCTAGCCTAACCCAAACATTTAAAGGTTATCGCGTGAATCGTCGCAAAACCCGTGGCTGTTGTAAACTGTCATCAGCAGAATAAACAAAAAAAAAAAAATATATTCGTTATCGCTTGATTTGAATAATTGCCGCTTGGATGAAATTAACTCAGATACTGTACTGTCTATCTTTCGTCCCAATTGGATTTTCCGATTTATAACGTCTGTTTTTTAGCGTGTTTGTTGCTTTTCGCTATACAACAACGCGGTAGCGCAAGTTGAAAGAGTTATGAGTCCTGTGTGCTGGATTTTTAATATACACATGCAGATGTGGGCGCTGTAGCAATTTGCTATACAGTAACGAGAATACTAATTATAAAAAAAACAGAAGGCAGTTTGTAGACCTATACGGTCTCATATACCGTACAAGATATCCTAGAATTCTTGAACAAATTCTAACTTACGGTTCCTTGCAATGAATAAGCATATGTCACTCTATTCAGGCATGCTCGAAAGTGGTTCGTTTAAAATTTACGATGGGTTAAAAATTAAGAAGCGCGATGTGCTGTACCGGCAAGCAAATGAACATTCAAAATCAGAATACAGTATTTTTATGAACACAGGGGTTACGTTAGGTTATATAGTTACAGTCGATGTTCAATATGACGCCCATCGGTTTCGATATATGAGTGGAGGCGCTGGCGGAGTGACTGTCGAGCCCGTGCGAAGATACCAGGAGATTCACTAATTCTCGCACAGCCTTCAATAATCCTACCGATAAGTTCTTCTTCAGGCAGAGATGATGTTTCCTAGACTAAATTTTTTAGGTGTCCCCCAAGGTGGAAATCAAGAGACGCCGTGTCAGGAGACCGTGGCGGGATATCTTTCTCTCTACATTCCGGCTGCTCACCTAGAATTACAGTTCGCCATACAGTAAATTAAGAGCACATCTGTGAGGGCACTATTCGATAGTTGGTTTATTATCATCTGTACGTAGATATGATGCTGACTTACTGTTCAGTGTAAACAAGCGCCCGAAGTGCTACTTTTTCAGTGCCTTACAGTGAAATCGTCCGCCAGAGTAATAAATCACACTTCTTTCATTTAAACTCTTCGTAACTTTTAAGCGAAACACTTCCGGACATGCCTCTATAGAATGACATATGTTCATTTCATTATAAGGAACCGTAAGGTAGAATTTTTTCCAAAAATTTTGGGGCACTCATTATATGCACACCACGTTAATAGTTATTAGACTTTAATATATATGAAGATAAATACCTACAGAACGCAAAGTCAAAACACTACAAGGACCGGCGCATCTGGCTTTTTTTTGTATATTTCATTTCCTTCACCCGTCCTCTTTGGGAGAGATCAAGGGAAATTCGTCTCTTGAATAAAAAAATGAGGAAGTTCATAGAAAATAAATACCGAGTAAACTCATTTTTTATAAGACGCACACTATCTAAAACTATCCAAGGAATAGATGGATTGCTTAATAATATTGACACTTCTATAAATGCGTTGCCATGAAGGTGAAAATATATTATTTGCAAAGGGCACAGAGCTTTGTCCATATTTATCACTGTTCATTAGTATGAACTGATATTCTGATATATTACAAAGCCATCTATCCAGTTCCCTCAAGTGCAGATTCCTTTTTTAAGGCGGATTTTATTCCTTTAAGCACAGCAATTATCGGGTGTGGCTAGTCAGCTAACTGAGCGGAAACCTATGTACGCCTGAAACAGAGACATACATTCTCCATTGCTGTTTATAACTTTTTCCCAACATTCAGCAGGATTTTCAATAACTCGCTGGCAAAAACTACCCGATTTTACCTCGAAAAACTCATCCAAACAGGCCTTCAATTCTGCATCGGTCCTAAGCACAACTACACGCATATAGCATTTTTTGATTCCAGAAACGATTCTGGAAAGATATCATTGTTTGTGCCCATGAATTGAACGGTGACGAACAAGCAAACCGGCGGAGATGGTGGCTCGTTGATTTTTGTTGCTGTCGCTTCAAGCATGCGGAACCCATGACCCATACTTCTGAATCTTCCCCATCGAATGAAGATATTTCTGTGCAACAGTGTGGGAAAATTCTATTATCTCCGCCAGTTCCTTTGTCATCTGATGAGTTTTTCGTACAAAATATTGTTTAATATTTCCTTATGGATCTCAACTGGAGACCAGGACGAAGTGAGTCTTTGAGGCAAAAGTTCCATATTGAACTTTTCATACCAATAGCAAGCACTCCTTTCAACTTTGGCACCCTCTCCATACACAGCACAAATATCGTGAGTAGCTTTTTTTGGCTTTTGACCCTTGATTGAAAGCAGAAAAAAAGAAGAAGATGTCGAATATTCTCATTGTCTCTACCTGTCATTCCATTTTTCCGGGCTGAAAATGAACAGAGATTAACTAAGAATACTGGGAAACAAGAAAAACAGCCTGCAAATGTTTTCAATATTTAGTTTTAGAAAAAATACATTCCCTAATTGAAATGTACATTTCATTTCAAAATGTCAAAAAAAAAAAAAAAAACTACAAGGACTTAGTTTCCAACCGAATAGAACTGTGATCACAGGCATCATGAGTGAAGGGCTCTCATAGCAATCATTACAGTCAGTCTTGATAATGGTCTGCACTATATCGTTAATATAGTGTTAATGATAAAAAAGCCATTGAAATTCAGTTAGAAACTACCACTGTTGGAGAACTTCGACTGAAATAAAATGTGGCGTGGTCCCTGGTGGAGGCCTGATGATCTTTCTATATATAAGGCTACCGATAGCTAAGTGCAAGAGCATTCCAGTCCTGCTTGCATGTTTGGAACGCGTGGTCAAGTCCAGTAGCTGTAGGGCTGCGGTGTCGATGTCGTCAACTGGAAGTGACACTAACGGACAGGAAATATGCTTGGGTTGCGACCAGAGGAATGGCAGAGCAAATTTGATGTCTCTCTTGGTATGCGGCTACCATGCGTTAGGGATTGACTTGCTTACATCTAAATAAAGTTAGACGTGCAGGCATTATAGATACTGTAAAGTCAGACGTGTAGGTATTTCAGATACTGTAAAGTTAGATGTGTAGGTATTTCAGATACTGTAAGGTTAGATGTGTAGGTATTTTAGATACTGTAAAGTCAGACGTGTAGGTATTTCAGATACTGTAAAGTTAGATGTGTAGGTATTTTAGATACTGTAAAGTTAGACGTGTAGGTATTTTAGATGCTGTAAAGTTAGACGTGTAGGTATTATAGATACTGTAAGGTTAGACGGGTAGGTATTTTAGAAACTGTTTCAGACAATTTCTGAGAAGCTCTGTGATTTTCTTGTCATGCTGAGGCAAACTCAACTTATTCGCATTGACTTGGCAGGAATTGCAGCTAGTCCAGGCTCTAGGGGAGTGTCTGTGTACATTTCTTTTTCACGGCTCTGCCATGTAGTTTCCTATTCTATATGATGAGGACATTAAAAAAAGGTGGGTAAAACTTTGGCACCTGGTACATTTCGAGGGGAGGGGGGGGGGAGCTTGGGGCCTTAAAATTAATAATTGTGAACCGATTGTTCTGAAACTTGCTCAGAATATGTAATTTTCAAAAGTAACTTATTTTGCTCATACATCGTTTTGATTTAGGCCTCAGTTTTTTAGAAAATGGGTTTATCTACTATATATATATTATAAAGACCGATATGTAGTTATCTGTTTGTTTATTTATCTGTCCATTTTCTGTCACGCTTTGACCAATCAGGCGAAAATTAGCTCAGGTTGGAGGTATTTGTCGTTCTCTCAAGTTCCATTGAAAACTGATAGGTAGAAAATAGGCCGCGTTGCAGATGATGGCAAACTTCACTATATGTGCATTGCCTGGTGCCCGGAAGACCGTGAAGAGTTCACTAGTCCAGCTGAAAATGAATTGGTAGAACTTTGACTAGGTTACAGTTGATAGCAAACGTATCTTAATCAGCGACAAAAGAAATTCAAACAATGAAGATATCGAAGGCTTAGTCTGACTTTATTATTACCTTCTCCAAAAACAGAATCTATGGCAAAGTATAGGGTGACCTTATGTCTGAATGCACTTCTTGCATTGCAGAAGCTGAAAACGCAGGACTGAAGATCCTGTATCTGAAGCTTCCATAAGGCCGGCCATACACTATCCGGTGCACCTGACAGGTACGCCGGAACAGTCACGCCGGACAGGTATTAGATTAGATCAGATAGGCGGCAGTAGACGAACCAAGAGGCCCATTCCCAACGAGACACCGGAACTTTCGCCCCGGCCCTCTATGAGCTAATGTTATTATGTTAGTAGGATGTATAGGACTGGGGAAACAAGCGGAGAGAAAATGAAAGACGAAAGAAAAAAAAAAAGAAAGAAAAAAGATGAGGGAGAAGAATTACAGCCAAAGAGATGATCATGAATGCACGCAAGCATGATCGATAGCCGCTGATATGAGGAGCTTAAAAATATAGATGGAGCGGAAGTGAAAAGAAGTCGGTTTAAGATAGCCTGGGAAGCTTTAGCCGTTAAGTGCTTGCGACTCGTGGAGGAGGAGTTCTTAGCTGTGTATGATGTCTCACTCACTGTATGTCAAGACGATTTTTAAATGAGTCCTGACACGTATATCTGATACCTGAAGGGCAGATACACTCTTCTGCCATACCTGTCACGTTTGTCAGTTAATTTTCATTTTAACAACGGTATCATTAGCATCAGGCTCTATTTCCCTTAATTTCATCACGATTTTCCTGTATGCAGCTTCTCTTTTGTCTCTATCGTGATGAGCTTCAGCTTCTATTTTCCACAAACATGGTTCACTTTTGTATAGTTCAATAAATTCACCAAGAACTTCAATATCTCGTTGCGATTTTTTTAAACATTTAACTGAACTGTTTGTCTGAATACGCACTTATAAAATTAAAGGAACTTAACTGTAAAATAAATCAACATTATTACATATTAAGAGTATTTTTAATAACGATGTAACCAAAATAATTTGAACTTTCCACATCATAAGATTATCAATAACTGAGACCAGTTCCGGTACACAGGATGAAACCGCCATACACACATTAGGTTAACTCGCCTGGTCGGTGGAACGGATCGAATTTTCATCCGTTGTCAGGTCGCCTGAGAGGCCAGTTTTTCCCGCGACACACCATCAGGTATACCTGTCCGGCGTGACTGTTCAGGCGTACGTGTCAGGTATACTGGACATTGTATGGCCGGCCTAGCATTCTCATGCATCATGATTCTTAGTTTCTTCCTTCAGATTATTTCGTTGCACCAGTTATTCTTCCAACCTTGATTCAGTTGCCGATGAAACAGCTTGCACGAAGCAACAATCCATTGGACCTACATAGGCTATCCTACGTATCCTTGATACCAAATCGAAACTATAACTTTGAGCGTTTTTTATTGTAATGAAATTTCTCCATGACAGAGAGAGAAAAAATTTCGATGTTCAACAGTTGTGAAGACGTAAACGTACGCTCATCTCTCCAGGTGCTTCTACGCTAGCAGAGGCGTTTCTCCGTGAACAACCGAAAATTCGCAACCATAAACAAAGTTATGGTTCCATTGACGAGCAACTATAGCAGTCACAAGGACATGAGATGGTATTCAGCACCCTCTCTCGACAGACATGACAAGCTTTTATTGTAAACAAACAAATAACTATACCCCTCTAAAAAGAATAACAGTCTTTAATCACGCGGTTTTGGTGTAAATTTCAGCCTAACGTAACCTATAACCATAAACAAAACTTTTTAGCCCCCCCAAAGATTCAAATTCTACTCCAATCAAACAACTTCACTTTGTAAATAAACAATGTGACGTCACAACCAAGACCGATAAGCGCACTCAAAATGAAGTTGCGAGTTGTGGTCGTAAACATAAACAAAA
>LQNS02277100.1:15105861-15138674 GCA_001587735.2 Parhyale hawaiensis
CCAAAAGTTAATCATCTGTTCCTCCCAACATACCTAACAATCCCTGTAAATTTCATCCAAATCGGTTCATAACTTTTTGAGTTATCCTGGTGACAGACAAACAGACAAACAAACAAACATACAAACAGACAAACAGACAGACAGACAGACAGACAAACACGACGAAAACATAACCTCCTTGGCGGAGGTAATAACTGAGACCTGTTCCGGTACACGGGATGAAACCACCATTCACACATCAGGTTTACTCGCCTGTCCGGTGGAACGGATCGAATTTTCATCCGTTGTCAGGTGGCCTGAGAGGCCAGTTTTTCCCGCCACACACTCTCAGGTATACCTGTCCGGTGTGACTGTTCAGGCGTACCTGTCAGGTATGCTGGATAGTGTATGGCTGGCCTTAGTATTCTCATGCATCATAATTTTTAGTTTCTTCATTCAGATTATTTTGTTGCACCAGTTATTCTTCTAACTTTAGTTCAGTGGTCGATGAAACAGCTTTCGCGAAGCAACAAACCATTGGACCTATTTATATAGGCTATCCTACCGTATCCTTGATACCCAATCGAAATTATAACTTTGAGCGTTGTTGATTGCAATGAATTTTCTCCATGTCAGAGAGAGAGAAAAAAATTTCGATGTTCAGCAGCTGTGAAACCGTAAACGTACGCTCATCTTTTCCAGGTGCTGCTACGTTAGCAGTTGTAATAACGAAAGATGAGTATGATCAATGACGACGGCTTATCTCAAATTCTTCGCTGTCATATTTTGACAGCGCGGGTCCCTCTAGTATATAAATATATATGTTATAATATAATTTTAAAAATTTCGAACGAATAGAACTCAATTAGTTTTCATGCTAGTAAGAAAACAATGCCATGCAGTTTTGGAATCCTAGAAACATTCCTAACACAAATACAGACTATATAGGATGTTCCCTTTTTGCCGTCCTAATATTTCTTTTTCACAGCTCTAAACCGAATCCTTTGTTTTTTTCATATATTTTAGTTAGCGATCGTAACGAAGTAGAAAATTGCGAATCCAGCTCTATAGTATTGTTAGAAATGTTTCAATTATTCCAAAACTGCCATTTTTTCTTTCTTCTAGCATTTAAACTCACTCAGTTCTATTCGTTTGACATTCTCACCAAAACTAAGTCCTCAATCAAAAAAGTAGTGGGAGCAAAATATGTTTCTTTTTCAAAAATACATGTTCTGAGCATGTTTTAGAACAATGAGTTCACAATTGATCAACTTGCCCCCTCCCCCCTCCCCATGCTGTCGTCAAAAATGTACCAGGTGTGAAAGTTCTACCCAACATTATTTTTAATGTCCTCATCATATAGAATAGGAAAATACATGGTAGAGCTGTGAAAGAGAAATGTACACAGATCCCCTCCCTCCTTCCAGTAGCCTAGACTAAGACAGGAACTTTGGCTTGTTGGCTATGAATTGCATTGCAGGTGTTAGAAGTAAGTAAAGAGTAGGACTAAATTCATGGAAGTCTCACAGACCACTGATTAAGAACCAAGGACTGCAACTTGAATCAACAAGTCGAATGGACCTGTTGGTTCGTCTACTGCCGCCTATCTAATCTAATCTAACCTGTCTAAAGATCCGGACAAGCCAAGTCTTAAAGGCTTAATTTCGCAAGTCAATCGAACGTACATATGTTATTACTAAGCACTGGAAAATTTTGGGATTTGAAAATTTTGCTCTTTTGATATCCAAGTTAGGAACCAGTTACCGGTACTGTCTACGGAGGTATGCAATGCTCTTCCTCTACCAGATCCACTGAAATATTTTGAACTTCATCATTGTTTCAAGTTTTGGAAAAGTTGTTATCTGATCAATTTTTGTTGTCTCTGTAGCATCAAATTTACTTGCGGGCTCTAGTTTGCTGCTAAAATATATTGATAGTTGTAGTCAATTTAGTTAGAAAAGAAAAAAAAAAATTCATTTCAAGCACGCAGTGTGCATGAGCATATTATCTCAGTTCATACCAAGCATATAATATATTATGTATATCAAGATTGATACAAAGATTATGTTGAAAGCTATACAAAATATATAGTATATATAAGACGTTAATTTATGAATTGAACAATTTTGCAGCTGCTGAATGTGACATGTCCGTGAGACTTAAATCCGGAAAACATCCAATCCAAGGGGATGCCGATCATTTTTGCTCTTTTATAGATCTTGAGACATTTAGATAAATATTTAAACGACGCAAGTTACTTCTGTGTGAGTATTAGGGGTGAAGGTCGCTAGCTCTCGCACTCACCAGGTCGCCAGGCTGATGAAAAACACGTTGGATCAAAAAAGTGGTTGTCTTGTCCACCTCTTCGGGGGACCTCGAAAGCGCCGCTCTGGCCCTTCTTTGATGCTCCGAAGTTTCTCGAATTTGGACGATGCAAGGCGGTGTTATCTGTTGATTTATTAAGAGATAGTGTCTTCTGTATGTCACCCAAACCTACCGACAGTATTTGGGTGAATGAGTTTCTGCCACGTTAAAAGCAGATGACCGCAAGTTTAACATAATAAGATATGTACTTTCTTGTACATGCCACCAAAAATGACAACCGACAATTATTAATAGAACAGGCGGCTCTTCAAAATGTCACAGCACACGGTTAAAAAAGTTTATTGAATGAGATTCTTCAATGTGTGCCACCAGCAGCGACCAACAAAGTGCAATTGAGTGAGATACTGAAATTTATGCGTCATATATGGACAAGAAAATCATTTGGTCAAACGAGATGACGATTTTTTCCGAACTTCCAAAGTAGGTCCACATTGTTTGAATAAGGGACAGTTTTCTATCATCCAGAAATGACTAGGAATGTGGTTATCGAACTTACTCCCATCTCGTACAGCGCTATAGGCATAGTCGAAGTCTCGGGAAGTTATTTACTACCTATAATTAGGAACGGCTTTGCTTGAACCGTCAATAACCAACATTTCTATAATGAAACAAGGAAAATATTCCACCACATGGAGAACTTCTAGATTGTTCAATCAACTTTCCGTCTCTGATACTACATCCCTGGCAATTTGTGATCGACTGCAGCTGTGCAGCTTAGTGATCATGTATCTGCAGCACGAACCGATGCACGTGCGTTTTCAAGGGGAGGGGGTGTTCGGTGAAGCTGACTATAGGGTTGTCTCAACTAAACCGATTTAACGCTCGATTCCAGCGACGTTCGTTCTAAAGGAATTTTGAAACTGCATTGCTGCAATAACGAATTATTGATGCGGAGAGAGATGGTCACAAAATAAAGCAAGAGTTCATGATGGTGTGACCGAGAAATTAAGTCATGCAGCGACCTTACTCTCAGTCCGATAGAAGTAAAGGGCAAGTGTCAGCGAAGTGAATTCATGGACTTACTCATGAGGGTCGAAGATCAAAATCGCCTTCCATTAAGTGTTGACGTATATGGAACTGCTGATGCATGGAAATGATAATAAATGAAAGGAAGTAACGCTTTTTTCGCTTCTTCTTATCCATTTTACAATTTATAAAGTGAGAGAAAGAAGTGTCAGGACTGTAAGAGACTGTAAGGTGCATTTGGTAATCTGCAATAAGACATTATGATGAATGAAAAAGAAAAAAAAATAATAATGATAAATGGATGTGCATTACCGATTTAAGCGTGATGGCAGCAGAACGCAGGTGATTTTTATAGGTGGTCATGCAGATGGATTTTTATTACAAGTCAATAAAAATACATGAAATACTAGAGCTCTTCATTTGTCTTTCTCAGTGATGAAACAAAACGAACCATTGGGTAAGAGAATGAAATAGCATCTGGTATTTAACTACCATCGTGTATCACGATGCAGTTCCCATTATTGCTGCACTTTAAATCATGAAATTATTTATGTAGATCGAATTTGTATAGAAATTGTGTATCTTTGTTAAAAAGACACTTTTTTATGTATGCTGTTCTTATTATCTAATCGTAATCTTAAAAGCCAGACTTATAATTATGGACTATCGTGGACTCATTCTGGAACACGATGTTTTGAAGATCAAAGGCCTTAACTGTAAATTTTGCCATCATACTAAAAAAAATTTGACGTCCTGGTACCTTTACACGATAAAATAGTTAAATCTTGATTTTTCCTTAACGGGAGCAATTGGTAAAAGGTTGTACGGGATTACAAGAACCTGAAGAAGTATCGAAAATGTCTGAAATATCGTTGAACTTCACCCCTTTCCTAGACTAGGTACGTACTGTGTGTTTTATGTATTTGTAATATGCAATTGAGCTTTTAGCGCCAAATTCGTAAGATTAGCGATGGCTCATTTCTTGAACGAATTAAATTACTTAATAATGATAATAATTGAACGAGTGAACTTTGAAATGCTAGAAGTACACAAAGATTTCATTAGTCGCTTAGGCTCATGTTATTTTATGAATAGACCCTAGAAGATTCCGTACAAGCGATACCTCTGTAAATAATCGAAACAAATAAAGGAAAAAAAGAAAGAAAAAAATTGAGGAATTACGCTCTGAAGTTAATCTTAATCTGAGGTAATTTATTTCTGTTTCTTTTGGATGACTGCTCACAAATTTTGTGCGCATGTACCTCTTTTGATGAATACAAAGAAGCGATATAATATGAGAGGTCATCCAGCGCTATTCAAAATGCAATGCATTTATATTCCTGACAGCTCCCAGTCGTAAATTTGAGAAATTATGCTATCATCACACGAGCACTGCAAAGATAAAAATTAATGATCTTTTAGTCGAGTTATAACTAATGTCGCACTTGCTGCAGGTCGGTTTTGAAACAATCGAGTGAAATATCTTTTTGATCTCAGTCTACTGTTGAAAACGAGATTATTTAAATTTCGAAGATAATTCTTTCCAATTTCAAGGACTTAACCCTTAGTGTTTAACTTTATCATACAAATTTCCGTACGAGCAGCACTAATTGAAACTGTCTCAAAAGTACATTTGAAACTAAATGGTTAAGGTCAAGAAGTGGAAGAAATCTTTCTTTACTTTCTTTTGACGATTCACATTTACTGTTCTATAGGGTGCTATATAGTTAAGAAGTTTAACGATGTTATACTGAAACAGAAAATTTGATATGACATGTGATCTACCTCCATTGATTGTAAATTTGTTGAATGATATTAATTTTTTTAAACCAGACTTTATCTTCTGAAAAGCTCCATACCAGTTGGTTGATTTTCTACCAACCTATCTTCGACACCTGTCAATGTTTAATTAAAATCTCAGCAATAATTTAAGACACAGAGTACTGTATGACTATCTTGGAAACAGGTGTAAGGGTTGTTAAAAATACACTTGTATTCACTTGTCAAAAATACAAGTGTATTTTTAACAACCCTTACATGTATTGAACTTGGAAAATTTAGAGCGGTTGAGAACCTAGTGAAGAAATTTTCTTGGAAATAGTCAATTGGTGACGAGAATTAAAATCTCAGTGAAGAATTCCGCGACGGACGTGGATGGGGCGTGGTAAATTTTTAAACTTTAATAAATCCAATAGAATTTTAACTTATGCTCAGTATCCACCGCACTGCCTACTACTGTAAACGCATCAAATCTAGTTCAAAATTTGGCGACAGACTGGTATCAGGTGTGGCAGGTGTTATTAGAAGCGAAAGTTCGATGCCATGTGGTGAACACCTTGCCCTTTGTCTGGAGTTATTGAGTTGCTGCCAATGATCTCTACGTACGTAAAGCTCGAGTATCAATCAAGATTTTTTATATCTTCAGTGGCACCAGATTTCGCCCAGCCACAAGTGCGCTCCTCAGACGTCAAAACTAGATATATATTTTTTTCTCTTCCCCCAGGACCAGTCTCTATCTCCATCTCTCTCTCTCTCTCTCTTTCTCCCTCTTGCTCCAGCACCCATTTGACCTATTTTTTTGCAACGCTGCCTAATGCTGAAAAAGAACTTGTTTAGCCAAGGCCAGTGTAGCCACAAATTGTAATAAACTTAATGCCTACTCGAATCAATCGATGCTGAAGCTTGAAGATATCACATCCGAAATAGAGTTTTGTAGGGCAAAATTGTATCAAATTTCGTGTCAGGACGAATCAGTAGTGATAATTTGGAAAATATTTTATCCGACGTGAAGTTCTAGAGAGCAAGTTTATTTTTGTGAGCAAAATAATACAAGAATCAGTCGATGTAAAAGTCCGGCAGGAAATCACTTTCGATGTACGGGGCTAAAAATACTTTACTCCTAACAATACGAGAACTAAAGAATAACATCGGTTCTCGTAGAAATAGCGTTGTTTGAAGCATCGCACATGAAGCGCGGCGGTTCTCGTATGGACTTGAATGAAAACGCCGCGTGCAAATTGGTGTCTATCAGTCTAGGAACGCATAAACTAAATACTCTATTTCTGAGAGCTGCACAACTCAATGAAATATTAAATTGACTGGCGTTTGCATTGCTCCATTAGTCTGTTTTAATCGAGGCAAAAGAAATGACCTGACTTATAGACAGCAATTACGATAATCTGGTAGGAAAGCGTATCACAGCTAGTCTATGCTTATTTTTGTCTATGCTTATTTTTTAACTATGCAGAGTGAACCGTTGCTTTAATGGGTTAGATGAGATAAAATGCTCTTGTGAAAGAAGTTACGTTTCCTTTGTCATTGTTTTTGATCAAATGAAACTGATAGTAGCTAATGATCAAAATAAATTTTATTAAAAACATCAAAGGTTCTGAAATACGTCTACTAGCAGATAGTACTTAAGTAAACAACACTATTACACTACGAATGGGGTCCGGCCACTTAAAGACTAGGCCACGCATAGGGAAAATTCATATTTATATCGTTGATTTATTTTTCATTTTTATAAAATACAGCGGATAGTAATCCATTTCTGCAATTAAATTTTCACGTTGACTTTATGCAATAGAAAAATAAAATTTTAATATTCAGTTTCCTGAAAATTATGGAAAAATACAGTATTGCTGGTTTCATTCATTAAAATGCGATAGAAAGTGCAATAGAAATGCAGAGCATTGCACTGTGTAAAAATTCTGGCAAACCAGGATATCGCCATAAGTTTTGACGATACAAACTAAATAATAAACGGAGCATCCTACGATATTTATGAGAAATTCTCCATGTTTAATCATTAGTTCCAACGGCACAATAAAAATTTTGATGAAAGAGACCGACTTCATAAAAAATATTCCATATATATATATATATATATATATATATATATATATATATATATATATATATATATATTTTGGAGAAGTAAGTAAGAAAGCCTTCTGGGATTTTAGTTTTATTAGACCCTATGTATATATCTCCTTTAGTTTAGATGGCACAACAGCAGTATTAAACACTGCGCCCTATTTTGTAAAAAAAAAAAAACCCATACATAACCGCCAGCTCTGCGGCACTAGAGAAATACACGACCCAGCGTCCCATTGCACGTAGGGTCTCAGTGACGCGTAGCGAATGCAGTGACCCACAAATTCACGACAACAAGACGGCGCAGGTAAAATTTCGAGCAACATTTCCTGCAGGAAATAGGGCTGACGCAACTGACTTTAAAGTTTACCAGGTCAGCTCCAAAAATCTGCATATACTTACCAGAAAAAAAAGAAAAATGACTAAATAGTTATCTTACAAAAAAAGAAATTAGGGTACAAAACGAGTTTTGCCAAGTTTTATTGTAAATTGCAAGCTGCTTAGGAATTTTCATTCTAGAAATGGTGTTGGAAGCCTTGAGGCTACATTAGTAATGACACTGCTGTTGGAGTCCTTGGAATATAAGTACTACTGCAAAGTAATTATAGATGTCAAACTGCCTCTCAAAACAAACAAACAAACAAACAAAAAAATAATAATACTTCTACAACATACAGGTATTTCTTTTTTAACTGAGTGTCTATCTTGACTGACATTTATAGTTGACTAAGTAAAGTTCAAAACACTTAAACATCATACATACTTATAATTTTCTCAATTAAATTTAAAATTTATATTTAGGATTTAAATGGAAAGAAATGTTTATATATCTAGCGTAAATCCTATTTCCTGAAAATTAACTCAGTATGACGTTCTATTCTGCTACCAGGAATACAACAATTATCTCTGCCGAGGAGGTTATGTTTTCATCAGGTTTGTGTCTTTGTGTGTCTGTCTGTCATCAAGATAACTCAAAAAGTTATGGATCGATTTTGACGAAATTTACAGGGATTGTTAGGAATGTTAGGAGGAATAACAGATGATTAACTTTTGGTGAAGATCTGTCCCTCCGTTTGTTTGTTTGTCTGCCTATTTTTGTTAGTGCCATAACTTAAAAAGTAGTGGATAGATTTTCATGTAATTTACATGAGTTTTGTTGGGTTTATTACAGAGAGTAAATGATCAAATTTTTGTGATGATCTGTATGTTCGTTTGTTTGCTTGTCGCTGTGTTTGATTTTATGTTTGTTAGCGCAATAACTCAAAAAATTATTAATGGATCTTTATAATATTTTCAGGAATTGTTAGCAATGTTAAAAGACATAATTGATTAAATTTTGGTGATGATCGGTTTCGCCGTTTGTATGTTTGACTTATGTTTGGTAAAATGTTTGTTAGCAGCATACCTAACTCAAAAAGTTATGAACGGATCTCCAAGAAAATTTAGGTCACTGCTAATATTATCAAAAGGCACAAGAGATCAGATTTTGGTGCTGATGCAAAGGTAATTATGGTTTCAGAGTCCATTTGAATTTTTCGTTACCGTTGCTTTGCTTGGAAGAAGTATGCGCTCTCAGACTGCTCT
Organism: Parhyale hawaiensis; assembly: GCA_001587735.2. Lineage (NCBI taxonomy): Eukaryota > Metazoa > Arthropoda > Malacostraca > Amphipoda > Hyalidae > Parhyale > Parhyale hawaiensis. The sequence goes on from LQNS02277100.1 coordinate 15,114,652, forward strand.
AGTTCGAAATGTTTCGTTGGAAGCCAAATAATTCTCGTAATGCTCATTGAGATTTCCTTGGTTTGGTATGTTAAGTGGCCAAATTTTGCAAAATATTTCTACATGCTGATGGTGCACGTGACGGTCATTCATAAATCGCAAAACCAGAATGAAATCCTCTGCTCTTACAAAAACATGAGGGCTTGTCTTTTAATTTAAATATAACTAAGCAGAGATTTCTTTTCAATAGCCTGTAAAATGATAGGTTTATCAGAGTATTCAGCATCTTTGATACATATCATTGCAATTCGTACGCACATACATTCATATTCTGCTCTGTTGGTTTCATCAACGCCTGAAATTAAAAATATATATATAAATATTATTTTAAAAAAAGCACTGATTTGGCCACAGGACCCTGAAGTAGTACAGCGCCAGCACGGCAGTACCTACAGGACAAGTTCTCTTTCACGGCACTCCATTGGGATAAGTTGTTTTCAGTACTATTTCTGTACTTGTCTAGAGCTTGAATCTTGCGTTTTGGTCTCGCTACTCTGCATCAAGAATTTTTAGGTGTTAATCCCAAACTGATTAACTTTGAAATGGCCTTAAGCCAGTTAGTACTCTCTGCCTCAAGGTTAACTAGTTTGGGATTAACGCATGAAACTCGATCGAATGCAGCGAGACTGTCGCTTACGACTAAAGTTTCAGACAAGCTGAATCTAATGATGTTAGTGACACTGCTCTAATCCTCCTAAAAGTCTGCGAGTCTCATACTTAGTTAGGGGATGTGATTGCGGAACAGTCAGACGGCAGCACGCTACAACATTAAGACTGAGAAACAGCATGCTGTAGCGACCGACGAGTGGAAGAGTAGCATGTGCCACAGGCCTTAATTAACCAAATCCAAATCAATGTGTCTCTATGAAAGTGCATTGTATCCATGCACGTCTGGTGATAGATTTAAATTTGCGGAAATTATTATTAAAAATTAACTATGCAGCTCTCTTCTGAGAATTGATGTACTGTGAGCTCGATAGTTGCGCATATTGCTGATCTAAACTTATCTGTGCGTGCAACCTGTAATGCGTAACTAGATATTGCCATTAGCCCCTACAATACCCATTCAACTTTTAGTTAGTTCAAATATTAGGCAATGGAACAAACTTTTTCATCAATAACAACGTGTTGAAACAAACTATGCCCACCCGTCCTCCTCCCTTCAAGTTCCAATTAAGTAAAATAAAAAAATTGAACTACGTTACAGACATTTATCATTTAAATTCAAAATTATTAAAAACACCAATCGTCACCGTAAACAAAACCGTAAACCGTAAACCTGTACTCTTTACTGTTAAGATTACTTAAAGGATTAGCTATCTGAACTAAATCTACAAAGCACCTCTCTATCAAGCTGAAAAAGAGTTAATATGCTTCTTCATAATCGAATTAATCACTCTTCATAGTAATATCATAATTCGTAACAGTCTCCTAAGGTAATCCAATCTTTATTGAATTCAAATAGCTGCTTTTACAATAAAATCTACCAAACATCTCCAATTTGAACCAAAAATGATTTAAAATAGCTATCATTTGAAGAAAACCGACCAGTTATACTCCCTTTAATCTAAATCTACCAGCCACCTCCCTCTTGAAGTCAGAGGCGCCTGGACTACAGGCCATGAAGCGTGTCACGTCTGCAGAGGAGCTGGAGGCTGGCAAAGACGACCAACCGAGGGGCGTGTGTCTGTAGGGCGGCGGCGGCCATGCGATAGTGAAAGTGGCTGCAGCTGCCAAGGTCGCGGTGTCGTCCAGACGACTGCCCGCTGGACTCCTCAGTGATACTCGCATGCAAAGTCTATATTTATTTACAGCTATGTATTTATTTATTGTTAATAATTACTGTATGTTGATTATTAATTAGTGTTATTTATTTGTTTGCGGAGGCAATAAGAGACTTAAATTACGTATTTATTTATAAAACTATCAACAGAAGTGAATTTTGTGAAATATTTTCAAAGCTTTTCAAGTATTTTATTGATTTTGCTCAGTATACGGACTGATTAACAGAAGTAAATAATGTGAAATAAATAAATATAAATATATGTGTAGTTCAATTATTTCTCAGTGTATTTAATATATGTGCCACTTATTTATACAGCCAGTAAAGTTATAAACATTATTGACTTAAAATATAGGTATAGATTGTTAATTACTGTATGTAATTCCTAAATTAATTAATGGTGTATGTATTTATTATCTTTTCTTTATATATTTACTTATTCATTATGCAGAGTTAATAACAGAAACGAATGTTCATTATGCCTGAATATAAATATTTTCTTAGTATTTGTTTGTTTATTATATGAAATTGCAACAGGAGGTGAATACTGTAAAATATATACAGAGGATACTTTATTACTCCAAAATATAAATATTCACTGGTTATATATGTATTTCTTAGATGGAAGTAAAAAACATTGAATAATGTCGAATAAAAATACGTACGCTGCTTAGTTTATCTCATGAAGTATTAGGTACTTGCAATGTGGGCACTGAACTACCACTACGGTACTTAGGATTTGTTCATCGTAAGGCATAGTATGAGAATGTTATATATTATATTTGAAGAATTCATTCTGTCGTCATCGTGAAATATGTACTTAGCGCATGGTGCCCCTGAAAGAGCAGTTAAATATTGTGATAGTTAGATGACCATTTCCCCACTTTTGCACTCTAAAATTAGAACGTCTCGTGGCGTAAGACAATCTGCCACGGTGGAGGCAAATTCAACCCCGTCATTGTTTTATGGCCAGCTAGGCCTAGTTTTTTACCATGGGTCACATCTAGGTCAACCCATCAAACTTAATACAAAAATTATGACTATAGCTCAACTCCATCGACCACTTATGGGTGGACAAACAAACATGCAAACTTAAATCTTCAACGAAAATATTATCACAGTTCTTCGCTTCGCTCGCGGGTGATAAATATATATAGTTAAATCTCAATTACTAAATATAAAGTCGACTAATTCTAAAACCTAACGTTTCGGTAGTAAGTATCCCATCCAGAGAAAGTTGAAAATTCCATTCAACACCTATGAAGTAAAATATTATTTATTACTTAAGTTTGTGGAGAGGAGCAGATGCTATCGGGAGGGAATCTGAAAGGCAAATGAACCGGGGTAGCTTGAGGGGCCGAATGTAGGCTCTTGCACAGTCAGCGGGATTACTTAGGTATGCACTGTGTGAAGCGGTACAGCAGAAGTCATATTATTGAGGCTGGGTTTGGTTTTGTGGATATGGAGGGACTCTAATGTTGTGAGCTCGATGTGATTGGAAGAATATATGATGGAGAAGTCATTCCCGCTGATGGAATGGTTGCGTTGTTCGGCATGTAGGCGGGGGAGGGGGGTTGAATGTGAGGGTATCGCCAGTGGTAAGCCGGTACGACTGGATACACCTAAATGTTGGCCAATCTTCTTTAAATCTTCTAGGAAAACATTATCACCTCTCTCACTACGTTCGAGGGTGATAATTAAAAGAAGAATTAAACTGACTTTTTGACTTGAAATTAGTTAAGCCGAATAAGATGAGCCAAAGTTTAGATTAAATGAACTAAGTGAAAATTTCAAACAACTGAAGCGTGATTACTAGCATCTATATATTAACTCAGAATATCATACGTCTCAAATTTAAATTCAATGTTCATAAATTGTTGTGTATAACTGTACCCTCTAACGTTTTATCAAGCTTCGGCTCTTCAGATTTAACTTCAGTCACTATGAATTACAATTTGTTGAATTCTGAAATGTGTAAATTGACTTCCGCTGTGAAAACTTCGTTCTCTGATTAGGAACGATCAGCTGCCCTACACGAACAGCTGATGCAACTGAAAATGTTGTTTCCTCATCCTTTGGTGGCGGCGCTCCTGGCCTTCAGCGTCATATAAATCGCTGTACCACCAAGGGTGGAGAAATCTGTTCCTCTACATGAACACTAAGACATATATTAATGATGCACGTTCCCCTTACTAATGAAAAAGATGGCCCTAGCCACTAATGAGTACAAGAATGAGCTATCCCATGTACCCTGAAGTGCGAATGGTGTTTGGGATTGAATGATTTTCGTTTGTAAAACATTTATCTCTTGTTAGGGAATGTTAGAGAAGGGATTGTCTGATGTTCAATGGTTGATTGATGAGTGCATCTGATTGAATGAGTTTCATTAGCAAAACATGTCACTTGTTTAGGGATGTTAAAGAAGTCATGATCCGCTTTGCAATGAATGATGACGGTAGGTGTCTCCAATGACTTTGTTATTATTTTTACAGGGAATGAAGGATCGCAATATTGGTGCTTGTATATGATATTTTTGCTAAAAATCATGTAAATTTAATTTGATGACAGCATTAATGGACAAGTATTTCTTGGTGTTTTTCCTCAAAATTGAAGTAAAAAGATGTTATGTTCAAGTTTTCAGATTATTGTACTCTGAATTTTGAAATAAACTTATTCAGGCTTCTTCACAATATGATGCATGAATTCTCTGCTTTGGTTTGTTACATGCATTTCAAATTATAGGTATATGAGGTATTAATGGCTGCAAACTTATCTTTATCATGAATGTTACAGCAAATGTTGAAGTGAACTTACCATACACAGAGCAAAGCTGGAAAAAAGAAAGCGTAGACACATTGACGAACTGATTTTGATCAATCCCAAGAATTTACTTTACGACAGCCTTGACATTCACAACGATAATTTTCATCTCATGCTTCACAAAGCTAAAATAAACGATTTTAGGCCTTTCCTTGCCCCCTTCCTATTTCATTAAATAAACACTTTCCGTTGAAAGAAGTAAACTGTTGTATTTACCATTATTCAGGTTCAGAGACAGAGCCAGGTGTGGATTTCGAGTTGGTTGATGGGGCAGCAGGGGACTGATGATAATCCTGCAGTAGCTTAAGGCGAGTTGGCGACCTCGGACCTTTCGGGTTTGTAGGTCAAACTTTTTTGTTGGTGTTTCTTAGTACGTGGCCTGAGCGTACGCATGCGACCGCCACGCCATGTCCACTCATCAGTTATATTCTTATGGATACGAACAGCATTAAAATTATCCAAAATTGGGCTTAATTTTGTTACTGAAGTTGTCGCTACATACCACTGTTAGTATTTTATTATTAATGCGAAGTGACGGGGATTCATTCCAAGGATTCGAATACATCGTAAAAATTGACTTACATTCGTTATTGAATATCTTTACTTGGCATTTTCAAAGTTTAGTTATGAAAATTAGTTCTTCGTGGAGTTTTTCAAAAACTGAATATTAAAGGTAGGGAGTTCAAGGAGTGTTTTCATCGTCTAGTTATCAAATGTGAAACCTCGCAGAGTCTTTTCAAAGTTCATTTATCAAAGGTAGAATCTCGTACAGTCTTTCCAGACTCAAATTATCAAATGTTGAACATCGGGGAGTTTTTCCAGAGTCTAATTACCAATGGTACAACATCATGGACTCATGGACTTTTCAGCAATTTTCACACAAATAAACACCACAGTACAAATTGGTATGAGTTCTCCTGTTCTAAAGATATCTCAGTAGACCTTCCTCAATTTTAAAATTATCGAATAAACTCGTTCGATGGTTCGAAACGAAAGTGACAAAATTTAGCCATTTTGTCACTTCAGTTTCGAATGGGTTAACACAATTTACCCCAAATATATATATAACTGTTATTTCTCTCTTTCCTTCTGAGAGTGCCCTAGTTCAAGCTGTAATACGTCCATTTATTTTATTTTACTTCATTTCTAAACTTCTTGAGGCGTATCAGGTTCTAATGGATATGAAATATTACACCTTGGAAAACGCACATCGCATTTTAAGCCGTAACAAGTCTAGTTTTAGTCTTAAATTTTCTCCATTTTTATAGCAAATAGACGAGAAACGTTAAACAAGATTGCAATCCAAATTTCAATTGTTTAATATTTTTCATTTTAGATATGACCTTTGACCTAATAGACCTATTTGATTTCGAAGTACAGTGTGTCGTACCAATTATATACTGAAAACTACATGGGAAAAGCAATCATTTGTCGCTGTATATTGTAGTCCAATGGGGACCCCAAACGTCATACATGATTTTGTTCTTTGATTATTTAAGTGTAAACGTTTTACCATTATGACAGGCCACTACACTTTTTCTGTGTTTTCTGTAACATGCATTAAGTGGAACACTGCACAACAAATGCTACTTCTCTCCTATGTTAGTATTAAGTGTTGTTCTTATGTTAGTCTCAATTATGAATACCGCAGGATTGTGTGCTCTAAACATGTTCGACCCAGCATCCATATGAGAAATACATGATTTTGTTTGTTGTTCGTTTGTTTGTTCTGGACTCTTCCGACATACTCCCCAGGATAAGCACGAAGGAAACTACAGAAGAACTTTGAACCACTAGTATAACTTTTTGTAAAACCAAAAGTTTGATTTAATTTCCGTCTTTCAAACTTATGACTGCGTCTCCAATAACTTGTGCAACTATTATTTTGGTTAATCTTGATTTATATATTTTCATCCCACGGTCGAATGACCACGGTAAATAATATGTAATTTTCCATTAAAGTATATTTCACACACACTACTCAAAATGTAGATTTGAGTTGCAGCAAAAGATAGGCAGAAAATAGTTCCACTTCATGCGTGTATGTCACTATTTCTATATAAATATTTCCAAAACATACTACTCCAACTATAGAACAAAAGTTCTCGTACAGAAGGCGGAAAACAGCTTTCACTTCATGCTTCTACCTGTAACTAAAAAATTAAACTTTAAAAAAAAATTACTTGCTTACCCATCAGCAAGTTGTGCTCTACCCTCGGGGCACCCTCAGTTTCAAGGGAACTATCAATCATTTTGACCTGCCAAATGGCATTGGTCGTCCAGGCCTCTCTACCAACATTAGCAATTTCCCCATTGGCGCTATCCATAGCTACTAGCATTAGTTTTTAAGTCTGAAAATAAGCGCTCTGTCTCTTTCTCTGGAAATTGCAGTTGCGTTCTCGACAGCTCTTTCAGTTATATTCTATTCTCTAAAGTTAAAATATAGTTATCTTTTTACAATGAATTAAAAGCTACTTATTTTAGAAGACAACATTAGCTCTTTCAAGAGAAAAGTTCCATTAACATAACTAATATACAGTAGATAGAAAATTTCATAGCGTTTGGGGATGATAATCTACATAAGTTTAGAGATAGGCCGTTTGAAAAGAAGGCTGCAACAGATAGAATATTGGTGACTTAGGCTTCATGAATCAATTCTCTCATGCATTCATATATACTTTTCAAAGGAATGGCGCCATTTTATATGTTGTACACAGACAACGCTCTGAGAAAAGGGTTAAGAAATTCCAACTATTTTCATTTTATTAACCGTCCTATTAATTAATGCCGTGGTATTCTCTGTTCTATAATATCTGTGCCATTCTTTAAGTTTTTCTGTTTTCATGGTGCGGATGGAGCTGCATCTGATAAATAAATTCTCTACAGTATATTTTTCTCGCTTTACAGTGGCTCCACAGTTTGGCTTTCTTAGGCTTACACGTGCTCTTAAAATAACTTTTTTCCATTTCATTAAGATGGAAGCATACTCACATTGCGTCCATAATGTATGACTTACTTACAGAATATTGATAGCGATATAATTAAAAATAAATCAATTTTAAACTAATCTTTTCACTCTCTACAGAATCCGTTGTAAAATTATTTCGACCCTTGCTTTTATTCGTGGACAAATTAGTGTCAGTGTCAGGACTCGCAGGTGTCGGTGTCAGGACGTGCATGCAGGTGTCGGTGTTTAGGACGTGTAGGTGCCAGGGCGTGCGGGTGTCGGTGTTAGGATGTGCAGGCGTCGGTGTCAAGACGTGCAGGTATCGGTGTCAGGATGTGCAGGTGTCGGTGTCAGGACGTGCAGGTGTGGGTGTCAGGACGTGCAGGTGTCGGTGTCAGGATGTGCTGGTGTCGGTGTCAGGACGTACAGGTGTTGGTGTTAGGACGTGCAGGTGTTGGTGTCAGGACGTGCAGGTGTTGGTGCCAGGACGTGCAGGTGTGGGTGTCAGGACGTGCAGGTGTCGGTGTCAGGATGTGCTGGTGTCGGTGTCAGGATGTGCTGATGTCGGTGTCAGGACGTGCAGGTGTTGGTGTTAGGACGTGCAGGTGTTGGTGTCAGGACGTGCAGGTGTTGGTGTCAGGACGTGCAGGTGTCGGTGTGAGCACGGGTGACTGGTTGAAGGTTTGCATGCATGAGTGTTGCCATTACAGGCTGGTCGTGCCTGCCTTGCTTCTGTGATGGGGGACGCTAACAAATTACATTTTCTTCCTCTCTGATGGATTTAGTTGAACTTGAGAAATATCTTTATTTAAAGTAACTCATCCAGATACAGATAAAGCATTACTTTTGAGCATACAGTTCAAAATGAGAGTTTATCGTGCACTTGATATTGTGCTATAATATGTAATTAATAGTGCTATGAAATTTAATAATTTTGATTTAATTATATAATAGTTTAATATACAATTGTAACAAAATTCATGTGTTTGCTGTTTTCAAATTGTTAGCGAGGTTTGTCTAGAAGAGGACAATAATTCTTGTGAGGTCTCTGCTTGGAGAAACCGTCTTATGACGATCAGTGTCGGTTGGCTTTCGAGGCTGAGCAAGTAGCTTTTCGGGCTTATCGGAGTTTTCGCGACCCCACGTTATGCCATACCTATGTAGAGCGTAGAGCTAATGATAAGTGTGTGTATACAGTGTATGAGAAGGCCCAGTATCAGGGACAGTGTTTTAGGGAGTATTGACCATCCACACATAGTTGGTGGCATAAGTTGAAGAGTTCAGTTTTCACTCCTCAGCCCTCTTTACGACCCGTTATTTATCCGGTGGAGGTAACATTACTGATTCCTTGGCTAAGGCAGAGCTCCTTTCGACTCACTTTGATAGGAAACATAGTAGAGATGACTTGTTATGTCTCATGGATGTCACTCTGAGCCTCGTTTAACCTCTTTGTCTTGCAGATCTAGCTCAATCAGAGAGCTTCTTGATGACTTTGATCCATATGGTGGTGTGGACCAGGCTGGCAGGTTTTTGTGTTTTGTAAGAAACTTGTTGGCTTACTTGCTCCTAAGCTTGTAATGATCTGCGGGGGCATGATACGGTTAGGAAAGTTCGACGTTGCTCACGTACTGGAAATATTATCTAGCTTCTCAAAGGGCCAATGTCGTCAAATGTCATCAATTACCGATCGTTTACGCCGACGTCTACTTTGTCGAAGGTTTTTGTGAAACTGGTAACTTGTTAGCTGGGTCGTTTTATTGAAGTTGCTGGACTGCAGCCTGTTGGCTTCTTTGCGTATAGAATTGGTTAGGGTTGTTGTAACGCACTGTTGTCTGTGCCACACCATTTAGAGTCAGCGCTGCATCATCTTTCTGAAGTACGTCTCGTACAGTTGATGGTTAGTGCTGCATTCGACAGGGTCAACAACAGGGGTCTACTGAGCAAGTTGAGATCGTTTGGTATGGTTGGTGAAATTCTGTTAAGCACTCGCGATTTTGCTTCTGAAAGAACTCAGAATGTGCCTGTGATGGGATTTTGAGTGTCTCAGTCGCGGTGACGTCTTTTACGGTAGCATACCTGACCCCCTGCTGCTTGATCTGCGCACAAGCTACATGTTTCCTTCACTGGAGAATACGATGATGAACTATGCTGATGATTCCACTTTGACAACAGTAATACCAACCCACAGCATGCGTAACGTTGCCGTCCAGTCTGTAAATAGGAACCTATCGCGTATTAATGCATGGTGATCCACCTGGAGTATGAAACAAAATGCCGGCAAGACTAGTCAGTTGATCTCTGATACTTTTACCCCAGCATCCACCTCTGAAAATAGATGACACTCTGCTTCAGGAGTTTAGCTCCCTGAAGATTCTCGATGTTGTTTAATGAGAAGCTTACGTTTTAGTCGCATATAAGGCGTCTCGTGCCATGGGTTTGAAGTAAGATTGGGCTCGTGCGTAAGGTAAGGTGACAAAGATATTATCCGTAAATTCTATTTTGCTTTTTTACTGCCTTTGTTGTAGTATTGCTAACCTGTCTGCTCTTCAAATGCTGACAGTCACTTGTGTCTGCTGGACCGACTTGTTAGCTCAGCCAGCGGCTGTGTGCCGAGAGTGATCTGGTGAATCTGACCCATAGGCGAAAGTTGGCCTGACTGTATATTTTATAAGGTATACAACACTGAAAAACATTGGTTCTATTCTTCTGTCCCTGCTCTCAAGGTCCTTGGGAGAAATACACGTGCTGCGGCTTATGCCCAGCACTTAAGTTTGGAGACTGTTAGGTGCCATACTCATCAGTTCAGTCGCTGTTTTTATTTTGCCATGTCCGTTTTGGTCTGGATATCCTTGTCGGGATCAGCTTTCGGTCGTGTCGGCCTGCAGGCGTTCAAATCAGCTGTTAGTGACTACCTGACAGATTTTTCTTGGCAGGATTTCGGGCTTCCCGGTGTTGCATAATACATCAGTTGGGTCCCACTACCTGCCCGTTTGTGGAAGCCCGAGCGAGAAATTTTGAAAACAGTAATTTAAGAGCACGCGTGTTTGTAGTGAGGGATCCACGCGAAATGTTGTATTTACTTCATAACTTCCGAAAAATATATTTATACTTGAACTTTAAGTACACTGACAGAAAATGTCATATTTAAGTGTTTGAGTATTTAATGATTTTAAGCTACGGTACAAAGCGAAAAATACTCTTGTAATAAAGCTTAAATGTCCTTTTATGAGAGTATTTCATTTAAAAACTAAGTTACCCCTACGCTAATAGATTCGCACTAACTGCGTCACATACCAATAATTCTGAATGAAGTATTAAGGGAAATTAACACTGCAGTCAAGTTATGGTCGTTCAATTTTATAGCTTGACCTTCAGAGGCAGACGAGAAGATTTCTTGCCGCAAAATTGCAGTGCGCTTCTTACAGCGCTATATAATAGTACAAAGATCATGCAGACGTTTTGATATTTAAATAACAGTATGCGTTCCTAATGGCACGATATAACTACATGGCCGCGGCTCTTTATTGAATAATAACAGCAATGTGTTAGGAGGTGAGCAATTTACCGAGAGATTTATTTTGAACCTTCAGCATTTCGATGTCTTCATTATGGGTTTGGGTCGTGGCCTTTGGAAATTGTTATGGGAAGAGCTGCCTTTGAAAGCCAAAGAGCTACGAAGTCTTGATAGCGTAGTCGGCCCGAGGTCATTTTGAAAGCAAAGGAATCTGCAATTGTGACATTTATTGGTAATAATATCTTGCCTCTATTATTAATTCAACTTTAAAATGCTACGTCTCACTTTTTCCGCCATGTTAAGTCTCACATTTTATACCAAGTGTTGTTCTGATCTTCGTCATGCATGTTCAATTAAGTTTTTTCTATACATTATGGTCTCTGTACAGAGGCGTTGATAAGGGGAAGATGCATCCCACTATTTAATAATACGCAGTTTATCGGCTGGTTCGTAACTCCATTCCGATAAGAGCGTAGCTAATGACCATGACACACGCTAGTCAAAAGAACTAGTTGCCTCAGCTAATCATACGAACGTTTTGTTGAACTCTCGTAAAAAAACATTCAGATTGAAAAGAAAAAATGTAAAAATGTTAACCATCAGTGCTGTTTGCTCCGCAACTTCCGTTAGTTACCTTTTGGACACATAATTTTATCTGGAGGGGTTTCTACCCCCAAATTCTTAGGAAGTGTATGCTATTTAAATGGGCACATCAACGTAATCGGATGCAAAGACGACGATACTCGTTCTTTTGACTAGCGTGTGTCATGTCCTTTAAAAAAAATAGTTATTTTTTCAGCAGCGATGGGGACCGCGTTGCCTCATTGCGAGGAGTGCGATGCAAGTATTGAAAACGTTTGAAGTGACTTAGAGAGAGCATAGGTGTTTAGTTTCGCATCGCTCCTACAATAATATCTTCCTCTTAGGTCATGAAGTGCAAGTTCAATAGAAGTTCAACGAACAGGAATGGAAAGTTGTTTTTTCAGAGAAGGACAGCAAAGAAGAGTGAAAACAATGCAGCTTCGTTTTTGCATATTTTTTCTGTCGTCATTTCTCGACGGGAACGAAAAGAGTGAATAAAAAATAATATTGCATATTCATCCACTGCTGTTAGATTAAAACGTCTGATTGCTGTTAAGAAGTGAATCTAATGACCAGTTTTTTATAAACAAGAGTTTCACGGAAAAGTGAACCACTGCATGGTTTGTCTGATTTACAGTCGGTAAACGGACATTAGTTTTGGGACAGTGGTGTGCATATTGTTCTGAATTTATAATCTAAGACATTGAGTAAACTGAAGGAAGAACAATCAGTGACACAATCATAGTGCATGAAGGCCGAAGGAGTCACCAGATGTACACCTCTTCAATACAGAGAAATTACAGCTACGGTACAGACAGTTACGGACTAGACAAACTATAGCTTCAGTTTGTCTAGTAATTTATTTATGAACATGCAAAGTAAACGAACATTAGGAATTATAAAGTTCAAGGGTACCCTCAGCGGCTTGAAGAAGTGGTCTCCCTCATGGCATGCTAGGCCGGACCCAGAGCAGGCTGAAGGGTGGTGCAGTCCAAATGACAGCATCCCGGGGAAGAATTACGTCACTGTGACGTAAATGCTTTATGAGCATTGCCAAAGGCGGAGGTTTCGTGCCAATATGACGTCGCTCTTGCCTGTAGGAACACTAATGCCATTTTTTATTAAATGCCTTGTACATATACTTAGCCAAAGGTATGGTTTCAGTGAAGACACACTTGTCTGGCAGGACTTTATAAAGATGCCACTCCTCTGCCTCTACCGAGACTGCAAAGTTAAACTTTAGCTGGGGCCTTTTTGAAATGAGGGCGAACTGTTACTGCTATCACTGCAGTTACTGGAGCTCGATTGCGTCATAGACGAACTGTTAGGGCTACTGTTACAGTTACTGTTACCTGGGCTTTTTTGCAATAGAGAAGAACCAGTAAAATTTTAGGGCAAGCCAAGAAATCAATTGACCCGACTTTCCGGGGTAATAATAGGTCCATGTTTCGGTGACTAGAAGAATCAAAGTATTGCGTGTTACCCTGTGGGTGTCCAAAGTATTACGTGTTTCCCTGTGGATGTCCAAAGTATTATCCCTGTGGATGTCCAAAGTATTACGTGTTTCCCTGTGGATGTCCAAAGTATTACGTGTTTCCCTGTGGGTGTCCAAAGTATTACGTGTTTCCCTGTGGATGTGCAAAGTATTACGTGTTTCCCTGTGGGTGTCCAAAGTATTACGTGTTTCCCTGTGGATGTCCAAAGTATTATCCCTGTGGATGTCCAAAGTATTACGTGTTTCCCTGTGGATGTCCAAAGTATTACGTGTTTCCCTATGGATGTCCAAAGTATTACGTGTTTCCCTGTGGATGTCCAAAGTATTACGTGTTTCCCTGTGGGTGTCCAAAGTATTACGTGTTTCCCTGTGGGTGTCCAAAGTATTACGTGTTTCCCTGTGGATGTCCAAAGTACTACGTGTTTCCCTGTGGATGTCCAAAGTATTACGTGTTTCCCTGTGGATGTCCAAAGTATTACGTGTTACCTTATGGTGTCCAAAGTATTACATGTTACTCTGTGGGTGTCTAAAGTATTACGTGTTACCCTGTGGGTGTCCAATATGGCGCAGACTGTATACAGTAAAAGGATCTGTTGGCACACATCATTGACTTATGTTGCGCCCCACTGTACGAGTTCACACTCAATTTACGAGCGCATGTTCGACTTACGCGTCGTCTCGATACACAGGGAAAGTTGGCAGCTGAGATACGGACGAACGGCCATTCATAAGAAGAGTGTGCGATGGTACAGTGTGGGCCTAGAAAAATTGTATGTGTGTTGTGGTTAACAAAGTTTTGAATAATCTTGAGCCCACAATCACCATACAATATTTTTAATCCAAGTTAAAGAATATGTTGAAAAACACTGAACTTTTCTTAACTTAATCATGGAGTGTAAAATTTCATGTCGTTTTTAGTTACTTTTGTAGTACACAGCATATCTATTTTTGGGAAAATGCTTCAGTTTTACCTCATTACGCAAACACACACACACACAAATGAAATAAGACACCTTCGTTATATGCCACACCCTATACGTAGTGAAGGCAAAGGTATTACAGTCTTTTCTTTCTTCTTTGTAGTACGCAATCCGGAAATTTTCAAGGATTCGTATCTTCTACGTAAGTAGCACAAGATATTTCCTGTATGACTAAACAAGAAACTATAATTCCGTTGGCTCATGCAATAATCATATAACAGTCAGAAAGCTCAGTCAATAACCACGCCCTTTTTCCACCTGTAGCACACAACAGATCATTCCATGTTTCAATGGTACAAAAAGTGAGGGTCCATAAGCGTAATAATAATAATCACGAAAGGAAGAAAGAGCTCGCTTGCCGGCCACGCCCTCGTACGCTGATGACAAAACTTCGTCCTAACTACTTTTCAATAATAGTTCGTACTCTTTCCACATTAATAGTTTGTGCTCTTTCCACATTAATAGTTTGTGCTCTTTCCACATTAATAGTTTGTGCTCTTTCCACATTAATAATTTGTGCTGTTTCCACCCCAGATAGAAAATAACTTAGCTGTTCCTTATGTAATAATCATAAAGGAATAACAAATCTTAGTTATAAGCAACGCCCAGTTACAGTCTTGACAAAATTCGTGCAACTTTTTCCCCGCGTTTATTTAACTGATATGCGAGTTGGGCAAGACTCGGGGGCCCTTCGGGGGGCGATGACCTAACATGAAGTCTGCTACGAACCTCTGACCAGAAGCTCTTCGTGTATTTTTGTCTTGCGCAAGAGGAGATTAGCATAAGTAGGGTCCGTACGTACGTCTTGTGCAACGGGACATATTTATTACTGCAGTTGGCTTAGCATTTTACGATGCTATTGAAGTACGAGTGGTAATAATAGGCAGTTAAAGGAAGCACGACAGTAATTACTTAGAGTTATATGGTAGTCTTTCTTTAGTTGTGGATGTGAGGAGCTGCAGATTGCTTGCAAGTTGTATTTAACTGCGAGATGTGCGTGGGTATGGACAGTAGCTGAATAATTTTTTTTTAAGTGCAGACATCGATGGTGAAATATATAATTTTTTGTGAATAATATTGCTGATAGAAATGAAAAATGAAATAAGTACATAAAAAGTATGGAAATAAAAAGTATCCTCATATAATAATATTAAAATATGCAGTTATAAAACAGTAATAATAAATATAATATTAAAGGTTATCAAACCTCAAGAATATGTGCAACAGCTAGGGTCTCCAAATATAGAGGTCATGAACATTGATAAATGTAACTGACCAGGGCAATTCTTTTAGCATTATGATTGAGGGCAGAGTATATTAGTAGCCTATATTCAGGGACTATATTAGGTTTCTTACATACAATCTACATGCAAATAGCTAAATAATCAGGTGAATATAGATGAACGTGATTAACTTCTACTACTCAGATGTAGAATATATTGTGAGATAATCCAGTAATTTAGCTGCATGTTCAGGCGATTGAGAAACGTATGTTTGACTTCCTGTACCTCAGAGTGACTTACTTAAGATACGAAAAGTTTTTCCATCAGAGTATGGGAAGGAATAGACATGCAGAAGTACATATACACCGAGTTTACGAACGAAAGAAATTGACTTTTGAGCGATGGAAAGCTACCCAGAGTAGTGGAAATTGCGGTGGTGGCAAACATCAAGTGACGTTATTCGTGAAACAGGAGGACATACTCCTTGATTCAGTTTGGGAAAACAGAGGTCGGTGGAACTCTGCATGTACTGAGATACGTTCTGGCACGGGCCACTCCGACTCCCGTCAGTATGAGTCGTCAGCCACAGCAAGGATGACTCACTAGTAGCCCGGTAGTCATCCGTCCGGCAGTTACCTGACAATATAATTTTTTTGTCGCTCGTCAGTCACCCGCCAGTATAATCTATCAGTCGTCCGTCAGTCACCCGTCAATCAGTCACCCGCTAGTTTAACTCATGAGTCACCCGTCGGTCATACGTCGGTATATTTCCTTAATAGCCTGTCACTCACCCGTCTGTCAGTTACCCGTCTATCAGTCACCCGTCTGTCAGTTACCCGTCTATCAGTCACCCGTCTGTCAGTTACCCGTCTATCAGTCACCCGTCTGTCAGTCACCCGCTGCTGTTTCTGTTCACACAGCAGAAATGTATACAGCCAACAGAGCTTTAGCTTACTCTACACTGAAGAGATATCCAGAGCTTTGCTAGCGACACTTGCTGAGCAAACTAACGCGATGGTGAAATTTTAGTTAACCGTTTGCTTGGGAGGATAACCTAACAGACCATTATGTTATTAATCCTTGTTTCGAGTCAATCTGTAATTTTTCTACGAGAGGTCGTGATAAAAGTAAACAAAGGCCACTATAAGGTCCTGATTGTTGCCTTGAAGCCATGTTTAGGTCTTCCACAAACTTTGAGTTGTGGATAATATGGTGTTTGCTTCAAGCATGGAAGGGTAAAGTAATATGCTCTGCAATTTATGAACTTGAACGCTTACTAATGCAGCAGCGTGTATTACGTATCATATATTTTGATCTTGAACGATGGATGGAGTCAGTAACACAAGCTTACACCCGCCGTGTGTCAACATTATGTGATTGTTCAGTCATTGCTATTTCTGCAAAAATTAACGTTCTCCTTCGGCGCTTTAAGGTTAATATCAAATAACTACTCAACATGATGTTTTTAGCTTCAAAAACAAAAACAACAACAACAACAACAACAACAAAAAAAAGACGATATAGTTAGTTCGATTTGTTAAATAATTTTTTCCCTGCAGGGAGACATTTTGCGTTTTGTCTATTTAATATTATTGATGACTTGATTTTTATCAAGTTGCGGATGGTGAATACTTTGCCCATAGCTAGTAATTGCAATGAACTATTCGTGTCCTCTGTTATTTTCTTTTTACTCCATAGGCCACGTCGTCCAACTGACGAAGCCACCGCTCGAAGCTTTTTGTTGCAGGTATCAGGAAGAAAACGAGAGCTGAAGCAGGAAGTTCATTGGATGAGTACATTTTGATGAGAGTCGGCGGAAGATCAGTTGGAGTCAAGGCTGGAGCTTCATTAACATGTGTATGAAATAAAGGCCAAGTGAGATCACAACCATATCAGGCCTACAGGAGCGTACGTACAGGTTTTTGTAGAGCTAAGGTGGAACGTGGCAAAAATTAATCAGAAATCAGCAGAGCCTGGCACGATGGCCATCGCCGATTATACGATGGCGATGGTGTGTAGACCATCGCCATCGGAAAAACTACCATTTTACGATGGAACATTGCAAATATCCATCGGCGATAGCGATGATCCTATGGCAATCGTATCAAACAATCGGCGATGGCCATTTTCTCCATCGGCGATTGTGTTATGAGGAAGAAATGGTCCGATGAAATGGCTGAACATGCCATCGGCGTTGGCATACGATGGGCATCGTCATCGGTTGTACTTCCGATGCTGATGAAATAAGGCTAAAACTACAGAGAAACAGCCTTACGTGTATGAAACATTCATTTTTTTTAGTCGCAATAAAACAAAGAGGAAGCTATAAAGTTTATTTTAATACATTTCCCAGATCTAACAATGTCAATTAATAACCTGGGTGTTACATTTCACACCTTTTATCAGTTAGGAATAGTATTACTGGTTTGAAAATCGCACACAGGCCGAGGTTATAAGAGATGCTGCTTTTGCTGTTCAATTCTGGTCGCCACATCTCTGTAAAGATATCGATAACATGGAAAGAGTCCAACGCAGAGCAACGAAACTGATACCTCGCCTGAGAAACAAGTCGTATGAATATCGCCTAAAAGAACTGGGTCTGATCTCTCTCGAGTAAAGACGACTCAGGGGGGCAACTAATAGAAACCTTCAAGTACTTGAATGGCTTCAACCTACAACGGGACCTTTTGAAAGAGACCTTAATGATCGCTTGCGAAACAACGGTCAAAAACTCAAGAATAAAGCTCGAAGAACAACCTTAAGTCAGCAGTTCTTTCCCTATTTCATAGTCAGCATTTGGAATAGACTTCCTTCCGACGTTGTTGGTGCGGAGTCAGTCAACTCTTTTAAAAATCGTATTGACACTCATTGGGAGAGACATCCTCTACAGCTAAGAACCCCTCCTCCACGAATCGCAAGTTCTTAACGGCCAAGGCTTCCCAGGCCATCTTAATCCGTCTTCTTCTCACTTCCGCTCTATCTACATCTTTAAGCTCCGCATATCAGCGGCTATCGATTATGATTGCGTGCATTCATGATCATCTCTCTGGCTGAGATTCTTCTCCCCTTTTTTTACCTTTTTTCTTTCTTCTTCCTTTTTTCTCTTCTCGTTTCCCCAGTCCTCTACATCCTACTAACACAATGGCAATAGCTCATAGAGGGCCGGGGTAGTTCTGATGTCTCTTTGGGAATGGGCCTATTGGCTCGTCTACTGCAGCCTATCTATGTAATCTATTCAATGTTTGTGGTCTGAGATGTTTGCATTTTAAAATGTGTTAATGCGATGGTTCATCGCCGATTGTGACGCCCTACGATGGCCATCGCCGACGGTTATTTCATCTTAGGTCATCGCCGACGAAAATTGGCGATTTTGATTCCGATGCCGATGGAGAGATGGTTTTGCCATCGCCATGGCGATGGCCATCGTACCATTGATTTTGCCATCTTAATATCGTAACAAAATCGGAGATGCCGACTTCTGAATATCAGCATAGAATAACTTTAGTTTCATAGATCATTAGCGAAAAGAGGAATGTCTTAGCCAGAATTCTTGCAAAGTGAATCATTATTAGCCCGCTCGGTACTGACGATAATATGTTTCGTATTACCTCTAAAGTAATTTTTAAGAGTACTTTCAATTGTAATTTGAAAACAGTTTCTTATCAGTTTCATGGAGTGGTTGGAAGGTGAATATTTGACTAAACAAATTTAGTGCATTTTCTAGGTTATTTATAAATACAAATTGCGTTCATCTCATACTTCATTGACAAGCCTAAAAAGAATTTATGTGGCAAAGCGTATGGCTCAATAATACATGAAACTATGAAATAATACATTTTTGTTTCTTAACAATAATTGCCCACTATAGAATTCATTTTTGTTATAAAAAAAGATACATCACAAATATCATTAAGATATGAAAACATTTATATATTATAGAAATCAGTAAAAACAAATGTTACAACTAAAACTTTACTATCGTAAACATGTTACAATTTCGAAGCACAATAAGAAAAATAAAAAATAATAGAACTATAGTGTCAAACATAGAACCAAACATTAATAATGTACATATACTACTGTGGGTTATCTAGCAAATTATTTAACTCTGTTGTCATTTTCATTAAAGCATATAAGGTGTTTATAATCGAAAATCAAAATATTTTTTCGTATCGCTAAATCATTTAAAGTTTAGGGAATAGATTGACATAGAATTTTTTCTAACTCGATTTCATTTCCAGGATGCAGCCTCGGCAGCTTATTAATGGTAATGACGTTATTGAAATTTCTATCTTAACTTCAACTGCCCAAGTCGGAGGAGAAGCATACATATATGTGCAAGGTCAAATTTCCGGCGCTCAATTCTTTTGAACTGTATATGAATAGGGTAACTGGAAAGTTTCTCGAAAGCATGATCATGGCCACTAGCTATGACAATGAAGAGTTACCCTGTACCTATTTTTATCTTACCCCCTTCATTTCTGATGAGATGCTCGAGTTTCTGAGCAAAATTGTAAGCGATCAACTGAATAATACTGGAAATGTATTAACGGTAAAAAGTTTCCAGTGAAAAAATATACATATAATACATATACTATATAAATATCTCATTGTCACTAAGACTGAATTCATTATTATTGACATTCCTATCAATATTCTTAATTTTTTGAAGTCTTTAATCCTGTCAATGTCTAGTAGATTGAAAATTTGTTGTAGAGGTCAAAAAGTTATAAATACAGTGCAAATGTACAAACTCTGTGTTTCCATGAATGTCAGTAAGTATCGGTAGTAATTAACCGCGAGATCATTCGAAACCTACAATATCGAGAAGCGAAACTGATACACATTTGTCTGTTTTAGCCTAGGATGTTCATACATTCAATCGATTTCCAGTCTGTTGCAGTTGTTCAGGTCGTATCAATTAACGTTGGAAACTTGTTGTGAATACGGCAATAGTTTTCTTCAGTGAGGCTATATGGAGGACACTCCGTGCAAATAAAACTGCTATCCTTATTTTTCAAATTGCGAAGTAATTTCTTATCTCGAAACACATATTTCTCTGTGGTTAGATGCTAGTCATAGCTTTAAAAACTACGAGGGGCGCAAGAAAAGATTCAAGTAAGGAACTTTGATGCATGCTCGCCTATCATTTTTTGAAAGTACATACAACGTTTTGTACGAATTCCTGCCAAATTTTGAAAAGTTGAACATGACATGGAAAAATAAAAGCATAAAAAATTTCGTTATGTCTTTCAGTTTTCGCTGATGTTTAAAAATTTTCATACACCGTCGTAATAGTGACGTCATTGTTGTGTTGTGAAGTAATTTAATTAATTGGTTGTTTTGCCGATAGTTCACATAATTATGTAAAGAAAATGCCACGAAAATGGAACACTTAAGTAACCGGTTAGCAATAAAATTCACTGTAGAAGCTAGTGCTTCATGCCGTGTTCTGTGTGTGACCGTAAGGTCATCAGCCTCACCAGCCTGGATTTTCGCTGGAAAACTCCGCAGTCGAGAAGTCAGACGAAGAAGAAGAAGAAGAAGAGTGAGGGATATTTGTAATGATTTTCAGTACTGGGGATTAAGCTTCTTCTGTATCGCCAAGCTTACCACAGCTTCACTACTTATTGGTCCTACAAACCTTTTCTAAATTAGTCTAAGTAATAACCTAGTTTCTAATTTGGGCCCATGCATGTGGATACCATGTCAGCCTAATATGGCATTCATTACAACAGGAATTGTAAGGAGGAAACCACTGCATGCCAACCTGGCATAACAAATCACATTTAACGAAGTGGCCGCCACATGTTTCAGTGTGACGTGAACCAAGTATCCTTTTATGTAACTTTACTTACAAGCCACGTTGGCACAGTACGACTCGAACCAAGTATCATTTAGGGCACTTGCAAGAAACATTGGCCCATGTAACATGAAGCAAGTACCAGTCTGTATATGTGCCAGCCATGCTGGTACAGTGTGTCAATAACAGACCATCCGGGAACCAAGTTACATCGTGAAAGCTATACAGGTAATCAGACTTGCTACAGTTGATCAGGTGATCGATTTCTAATAAGATTTTATTAAAGCGGAAAGGGAAGCATTCCGTGTACTCACTGCATTAATGATAACGAGGGCTCATGATTATTATATTTTATACAATAAATACAAAGTACTAATAAAAATTGACCGATTTCAGAAATAATGATATTTAATACCTGGAGCAGCCTTAGGGTGAATGCACCCTCGCTATAAGCAAGGGCAACTTTAACGAAAATATCAAATTGGTCCTGATACCAGGATTTCCTCTTTTTCATCACCTCTTGACATAAATAACACTTTCTGTGATGTTCTTGGAGTTCCGTCCATAAGTAACTCTTACAAATATCATAAATACACGTCCAGCACATTTCGAGTTATGTTTTGGTAAAGAGTATCATTAATATCAAACAGACACACCAGCAGACGATCCGAAAAGATTATCACAAAATTT
This sequence comes from Parhyale hawaiensis, assembly GCA_001587735.2. NCBI lineage: Eukaryota > Metazoa > Arthropoda > Malacostraca > Amphipoda > Hyalidae > Parhyale > Parhyale hawaiensis. The sequence goes on from LQNS02277100.1 coordinate 15,136,528, forward strand.
TAGCTTTTTGTACCTTTTAACCATTTCTAAAAATTCCTTCAAATTTCATAAATATCCATCCATAACTTTTTTGAGCGGTGTTTTCGCAAACATTAGTCAACGTACAAATGGAAGATTCGATCATCACCAAAATTTGGTCATTTTTCTGTTAACATTTTTAACTTCACCAGCAAGTTTCATACCTATGTTGCTGACAAATATAATTTGAAACACAGAGACAAACACTAGTAAATCATCGCAAAAATTTAGTTAATTGATCTTCGTAGCATTCCTCACAATTCTTGGAAATTTCATGAAGATCCGTCAATAACTATTGTTGCATTATGTTTCCAAGAAAGAAAGAGGAAGACGAAAATTCAAACGGTTGAATGGATTTTTACCTAAACTTCATCTGCTCCTCCTGACATGGCTAACAATCGTTGTAAATTTCGTAAAGATCTATCTAACGTTTTATAAGTTAGCCGTCTTGGTGACACACATACTGTACAAGCAGAAGAACGGACAAAGATGACAAAAATAAACCTACTTGGCCGAAATAATAATAATAGACTTTCCGTTAAAAAGTCTTAAAATGTTGTAATTGGTTATTGTGCAGTCCCTGAATATCCGTGCATCCCTGACAGCGATCGAGATTACTTATTCTAATTGATAAGATTTCATCTGCTGTGACGGGAAAAATCCTGAAAATTTTACTGATTAAAATTCGTGTCCCAGTCGTTCCAAATATTCAGTTTACGGGAAAGAGACTTGGAGAATATTGAGGCTGTGGTGAAAAGTTCCTGCATCTAAAGTCTGAGTTTCTGCAGCCCTACCATACCTACGTGTGGCCAAGCTTTAGTATCGTGGTTGTAGACTGCTACCCCTAATTAAATTTTTGGCCGGCCTAGAGGCTAAAATCATGAAATTGCGTCCTTATCGGCCAAAAATTCTGGTGCGGATGATTTTATACAGCAGGTTTCGATTATTTGGCTAGGTGAATTCAATGAATACGAAATTGTTTGAGGTGTTTACAGTGTAGGAACTCAAACTGTGATGCCCGGATGAGCCTTAGGAGAGCCGTTTCATGCATGACTTCGTTCCACATCGTTAGCAGAGTTGAAACGAGCAGCAAAAATACATGTGATTCATATCTTTTCACTTCAGAATTAAGAGCTTACGTTATGCAAAGTTATATTCTGAAAGAAAATACCGTAGATGATTAGAGAATACACAAAAAATACCTTAAAAAAATAGAGTACAAAATTTAGAGTGCACTGCAATGGGACAGTCTCTGAACAATCATACATTTGGTTACGGTAGAGTATCCCAGTTTATGAATACATGAAACGATAACGGCAGTTCATTTTTGTAGTGGTCAACATTTTCTTATGCCTTAACCCATTTTGCTGAAAATGATCAAAATCTACATGTTCAAGTAATTTTGATGATAACAGTCGGGTTCTGCCTGTGCCAAGACCAATGAAAAGAATGATAATAATAGTTTATACTACGAACACAATAGATTCACAGGCATGTCGATAAGTACATAATCAACAACATATTACCCCAGGTTTGAGGCGCAGATTCATATGATATGAATTAACTCAACCCATTTCATATACTAGGTGGTTGCATTTTATATACGACAGACTGACACCTATGTCGTGTAAACAGAGCTTTCCTAACATTGCCAAGCTGCAAGATGGCTAGATGGTTTGAGAGCAATTCAGTCTAAGCCTATCTTTTCTCTCTTTCGTCTTCTATTTTTTCTCCTCTCGTTTCTCCATTCCTTTTCATCCTACTAACATAATGGCAATAGCTCATAGAGGGCCGGGGTGTAAGTTCCGGTGTCTCTTTGGGAATGGGCCTTTAGGTTCGTCTACTGCCGCCTATTTTATCTAATCTATTTTCTTAATGCTGTCAAAAGATAAACTAATCAGAGAGTACTGATAAGGATAGCCGGAAACCTGATTTTTGCTAAGCTAATTTTACATGGCTTCTGTTCCTTGGTGGTGGTAGCAGGAAATGCTTTCGGACCCTGTTAGGCACTCATATGGAGGCATTAAGACTTCACCTGCAGATGGCCTGCCACTCTAAGCTCTTAATTAGTCCGTAGGCCATCCGTAGAAACGCCTCCCGCTAAAGGTTATGACTCGCTGTACTAAACG
>LQNS02277100.1:15147921-15162560 GCA_001587735.2 Parhyale hawaiensis
GACCCTGTTAGGCACTCATATGGAGGCATTAAGACTTCACCTGCAGATGGCCTGCCACTCTAAGCTCTTAATTAGTCCGTAGGCCATCCGTAGAAACGCCTCCCGCTAAAGGTTATGACTCGCTGTACTAAACGCAAACCGTGACCTTCGGGGTTCAAATAAAAGCTAATGTTCCAGTGGTGGTCTTCACCAGAGACTCTCCAGTTCTGCACTCACCAAGACAACATGAGAGCTGTAAGTGTTTCTTGCGTAACTTTCTACCTCGGTCGTATAGGCCAGCGTAGCAGCCAGTTGTAGATGAGTTGTGCCGCGTCGTAGACTTCGTTCGTAGAGTTCAAGTGCATCGCCTCCAGATGTAGAGAGTATCGCTCTACAAGTAGATTAGGTCTAAAGAAACTTCAAGTCGATAAATCGAATTGTGTCCTGAGTGCAGGAAGTAGAACTCCCTACTCAGATGGTACGCAACACATATAGGTTTCTTCGTGTGAACACGTTGCGTCAATAATAATTTCAGAAGAAAGGCTCAACTGCGGGCTTAAGATTTAGAACGACAATTTCAAGTGAATATCACATTCGAATTCTGATGATTATTCTTGTATGGTAGATTAGTGCCTTGAAAAGATAAACATCATTGTTATGTTACCTCTACAATGATAAGCGTAAACCGTATTCACTGTAGCAAAATATCAAGCTCAGAAAAATCGAAGTCAGGTCATAGGCCAATTCATGGTTTTCTCGTATGAAACGATTAGTTCTTAAAAAAGACTGTATTTGTTTACACGACTACTGAAAAGCACTTCCAAGGGGACTGTGTCGTGTGAAATTGCAATGTCTGCGATGCTGTTGTACACCAGATGGAAAAATAATTTTTGTTCAATTTGTTATGGGGAGTTGGCAGCTTATTCATGTTGTGTGTTATGAACTGTGGAAAGTTTATTCTTTTACCAAGGGACTTAATTAATTTTCTTAATTAGAATAATCGAGCAAAAATAAAGCATCAGTTAATCAGTGAGCAGCATTATGTATCGGTAACATTAGTAAAATAATTATGTAGCGCTCATTAACTCAAACTGTTGGAATACGCAGGATAAATGAAAGGCATTGAGCGTTCAAACAGCGGTACGCAACGGTTCACAGCGGTACGCAACGGTTCACAGCGGTACGCATCGGTTCATAGCGGTACGCGATGATATACAAACAACGAATTTGCAGTGGCTAGACCAGCGTTAGGCAAACTTTCTGACTCGAGGGCCACACGGACTTTTAAAACTTGACACACGGGCCAGACCAGCATTCTTATCATAGATAACAAATAACATATTAGCTGCAGTTATGTAATTTTTGAATAAGTTTCATAATACGAACTTAAAAAAAAAAGAGTTGATACATCGAAGATCCCAAGACCTTCGGTGGGCCGGATTAAAAAGGCTAAGGGCCCAGATGTGCCCCGGGAGCTGCAGTTTCTCACCCCCGGTACCGACTCTGAATGCTGATAATGCGGTGAAATCGGAAGCAACTGTAGAAGTCGGTAAAATCGATAAGGGGATTACCTAACGTTTTATCGAAAAAATATTGAAAGTCAATGTCAGTAGATCCACTAATTTCCATAGAAGAAATGTATTGGTGTCAGGGTTATTGCGTCGTGGCATGCCATTTCCCAAATGGAAAGTATACCGTAAAATTGTTTTGTTGTCTTATGATGTACGTCAGTTGATGTACGTCAGTTGATGTACGTCAGTTCCTCACACCTTTGCATCAAGAAAGTTTGCAATCGCTGCCATTTGCTCAATTATGACCCGATTTGCATAGTTCAGATGCTAATTTCTTCTTTTTTGAGTTTTCTTATAGCATGCAAAGTTCAAATAACTTATTTGCATTGGTATTTGTGTAACGCCATTAAGAGTCTCGTAAATACTGACTTTTCCAGGCGATTTTTGTCGGCCCCGCCATTTGTGCCATAATGATCCGATTCCTTCTCTCTAAGAGCCAATTTCTTTCTCTTTGAATATTCTTATGGCATGCAAAGTTTCATTGTTTTCTCCTGTTTTGTACGTGTGGAGCATTTTCCAACTTGTAGTAAAGGAAGTCGCTGCCCGATGATTTTTCTTACTGAAGCCATTTGCACGATTTTGGTCGATTCCTCCCGTCGCAACGACCCAAGAGACTACAGATGCTGGCAATACAGCCGATACCAGCAGCAACATTCTATTTTGGAAAAATAGCCCCTGGGGTATCTTGCAGTTTGTTTAAACATATCGCTAGCAGAGCTTTATTTTCGAACAAAAGGTATTCGTATTAAGATAATTACGTTGGGGCATGCCCATTCCCGAATGCAGCAGGAAGCGCACAATCCAAGACAAAAGAATTCGCTGATTCAAGATGAAATATTACAATTTTTTAAAACTAGAGCACTCTGAGAGCGCATACCTCCGCCAAGCGAGGCAACGGTAGCAAAAAATTCAAATTGACTCTGAAACCATAGTTTGCTTTGTATAAACTCCAAAATCTAATCATTTGTGCCTTTTGATAGTAACAACAGCTTGTTCAATTTTCTTGAAGATCTGTTCTTAAACTTTTGAGTTATATTGCTAATAAACGTTAAGACAAACATGAGTCAAACATACAAACGAACTAACCGATCTGCACCAAAATTTAATCATTCATCTATTTTAACATTACTAACAACCACTATAAATTTCAAAAATATCCATCCTTTATTTTTTGAGTTATTTTGCTAACAAGCATAAAATTAAAAACAGAGACAAACGAACGAACCAAAAAACGGATCATTACCAAAATTTAGTCATCTACTCTTTGTTATACACCAAACAACTCATGCTAATTTCATAGATATCCATCCATAACGTCTTGAGTTATGATAGTGAGAAAAATGAGGCAGACAAACAAACAAACGGATGGACATATCTTCACCAAAAGTTAATCATCTGTTTTCCTATTATACCTAACAATCCCTGTAAATTTCGTTCAAATCGGTTCATGACTTTTTGAGTTATCTTGGTGACAGACAAATAGACAAAGACACAAACTAACCGACAAACAAACAGAAAAACACGACGAAAACATAACCTATAGCTTTTCATTAAGAGTGTCTCATCATAGGCGCTTAAAATGAGTTAATACATCTGCGATACCAAAAATAACGGGCCAGATGTGGCCCGAAGGCCGTAGTTTGCCCCCACCCCCGGGCTGGACTCTCATAAGCTTCGTTCAGATTTCAGTTAACGAAACAACACTCGTAACGCTGCGGGCAGGCACTATTCATTGACACAACGCTAAAGTGTTACATTGTTTCTCTTGAAGTTACTAGTTAATATCTTCATGTTTAATTATATTTTCTTCTTGAGATGGCATAAATGTAGATTTCAATTAGAAGCAGTTAAAAAAATTTTATACCCAGCTTATTAGGTGGTAGGGTCAAAGTTGGTCAATTTAGTTGTTTGAAGGTTGGACTCACTTTAATCATAACTTTGATGATATCTGCATACAGAAGTGAAAAATGGGAGAGGCGATACCGGCACTTTCCACGGAACTGTACAATTTCGTGCCCGCCACTTTGTTTACGAGTGTTTGAGGAACCTGGCCCAGCTGGGTGAGAGGCAGCTGGTGGGCTGACAGGTGGTACTTAACCACATAAATACCCGCTAACTACCAATTTAGTTATTTCTTATCTATGTGGCGCACGCACACTTATGTTTGAAGGTTCAATATTCTCATTCGTCTCTCGTAGCTTTGGAGCTATGAAGCATAAATTTGTCGAAACAGAATTGTTTGGAAACTCTATAGGAAATGGAAGGGGAGCGAGGTGAGTGTGAGAATGGGACACTGCCTATGAAATAATACCATATTATTGCATCCACGATATAGTGTGCATCGACTGATAACGCATTGTCTTTATTCATTATTGGGCTATTGAAGGCCAAGCACTGTAATATTTCTCATTTTCCACCCTGAAAACCTCTTTCTGAGATTCTTCGACCAGCCGTCTTGATACAATTACCGTAGGCCTTACGGTAAGCGGCCTTACGTCCCTTTCAGTTATCAGGCTAATGATAAAATTTGATTTTTCGCCAAGGCTAAAAAAAGGTTCAACCAGAATGTTTTTGTTTCTAGTGATTATGAGGCCTTTTTAGCTGAAACGGGCCCAGGTCAGGGCTAAAGTTTTTACCCTACACACGGCTGAACTGCCTCTGGTCACAGAGCTTCCCAGAAAGGCCTGCATGAAGGGTGATACTAACGACACGTCCGACTGGGCTGTCAAAGTCGATCTAAGCCAGAACCACATGACTTAACTTGTCCGGAAATGCTGAAAGGAAATTCAGCTTTGGTTCTTTGATTCTCTTGCAGATGATAGAATTAGGCAGCCGGATTATGTGAAGTTGACAGAAATTTTCATTCTACAGAGAAAAACTAAATACTGTACATGGAAGCCTCGCACGTAACTGATGATATAGAGTCAAAGACTGAATCTTGAATCTACAAGCCAAAGCCAAGACATAATACTAGGACAAATAAAGCCTCAAAGGTTTAATTTCGCTGCTCAACCAAACGAAGCCTTGCTGCTAAATTGATAATTAGTTAAACTTCAGATGATGGACAGTTTTTATCGTTAATTTTATGATAATAGCACCACTGCACAGTAGAAAATAATAAAAAAAGAATTCTGTACATTTGCATTGAAATTGCTCTATACTGTAAAAATTAATGCTATTCAACTATCGCTTCATATTGCATACTGTGCAGTGCTGGATTTTATAAGAACAGGCTCTTTATAAGAAATAGGATTTGAAGGGGATTGGAAGAAAATGAAGGAAGACAAAAATCGTGTTTCTGCCTCTGAGATTTGAGAGCTCGTCCGTTGAAATTCCATCGACAATTTATACAACACAGTTTGAACCTATCAGAAAGAAGTTTTTTTTTCAATAAAATATTTGTAAAAATTGTAATACTCGTATGAGCTCCGTACCTTTAGTAAAGTTCGTATGGGTAAATTCAATGTTTGATATTTCATCGAGTTGTTAGCCACTCATAAAGGTTCTTTGTGAGATAGAAATTTTCTTAAGAACTATTGCATCAAATCTATATCCATAATGACTAGTTATTGGGCGGCGGCTCTAAAGACAGAAGCTGAAGTTAAAGGTAAATATTTAAACTAAAGTAGCCAGATTATCGTTGTTCATTTTTGCTTGATTAAAGTAGAAACTGAATAATAAATTGTCGGACCAAGGAGCTTACTTCTAGAGAGGGAGTGTTGCCTGGGTGCCGATTAATTTCTTCCATGAGATAAGCATTGACATCATATGCCAGCAAGGCTTGATACCTTCAGAGCATTTGATCTCATACGCCACTAGTTCTTGATCCCTTCTCTGCCACTCAAATCATACCCCATTAGGGTTTGAGTCATCGTGCCCTACGCTCCGGCCCTCTATGAGCTAGTACCATGGGTTAGGATAGGAGAAATTAATCCCTACCACTGATTATTGAAGAACATTTCTTTGACCCCAGCGCCCTCTCATCAGCCAATTTCTGTCATTGCAGGTTATCTTCTTCGCCCTTCTCGCCATCGCGGCCTCTAGGCCCGACAAGCCCGGCTATGGTGACGACAGCGAGGAAATCGCCGTCCTCCGTGACGACCGCGTGTACCCCAGCGCCGCCGGCGAGTACAGCCTCGACTTCGAGACCAGCGACGGTACCCAGATCTCCGAATCCGGCTACGGCTCTGGCCCCGATGGTGCCGTTGAGTCCCAGGGATCCGTGAGATTCGTCTCCCCCGAGGGTGAGGAATTCGAACTGACCTACGTTGCCAACGCCGAGGGTGGATACCAACCCGAGTCTGATGCCCTCCCCGTGGCCCCCGCATTCCCCCACGAGATCCCCCAGTTCGTCCTCGACCAGATCGCTAAGGCCGCCGAGGAGGACGCCGCCCGCGCCGACGAAAGCGAAGAGGAGAACGGATACTCCTACAACTAAATTCAATTTTGATGGAACTATGCCCTGCCTGTGATTCTTATATTCTCTATTAAATGTAAATGATCCAAAATCATGCATGATTGCCATTATTTATTTTTTATTTATTAGTAAAGAATGAATTGAATTGAACATAGTCTATCATTTTACCCCTGGAAATCGTTGCATATGGTGGTTAGAAGTTCTGTTCTATGACACTGCTCATAACAAATTCTTGTTAGCGAAACGAAAGTGACACTACGTTCCTGGGTAGATATAAGTAGATGCAATTTATTTGTTACATACAAAGCAATTGGAAACTTCACTTGAAGACAAGAACGCAGCACTTTTACCTAATCAGATTGACGATAAGGTATGACGCTTATTTACTGGATGGAAAATATTCGGAGGTTTCACTAATGGAGAAAATAGTTGTTGCTAATTTTTTCTATGAATAGGGCAAAATAAAATGCCCCGTTTTTTATAGGAATCTATATATGTAGTATGTAATGCAACCGATAATCTGGTATTGCTTTAGTATCTACCTTGTAGTAGCTAACAGTGAGAATTTTAAATTGCTAAAGGAAGTTGGGACAGAGAAGCACTGCACCTGAAATGTTCTTTTGATACTGATTTGATCCATGAGAATAATCATGACTATTTCTATTAAGGAGATATAAAGAGGTGGGTAAAAATATGTTGAAAAATGAATATCGTCAAAAACGCTCACTACTCAACAATGAACCCTTTACACAGGCGGCTCCCATGCTACCTGTCTGAGGCTGGAACCCTATTTTCCTGCTAGATTGGCTTCTGGCGGACCAAGAACACTTCCCATGTTATTTCTTTGTTCTGTCACTGAATTTAGTTCTGCCATGAGAACTCAGTAGCAAGTGTAGCCAACTGCTTGAACGGAATATATTTGGTCTCAAAGACAGTGGGCGATAGATCTTCGTACAGACCATACTACCTACGTAAAGAGAACCCTTCCAGTAGCGCCAAATTCATAAAGACTTATTGCAATTTCTGGTTTAAATACTCTAGGAATGTGTTACTATACCTTGCGTACGCAAAAAAACTGTCTTCTTTGGCTTTCACAATGCAATGTATTGAAACATTTACTCAACTCCTTATTTCATACTGTAACATATCTGTTACATTTCACATAGGTTTAGACAGGAACTTGACTCTTTGCAGTTACTTTTGAAACCAGATATTCCTCCTCCCCCCGTGGAGTAGTGGTTAGGGGTGCTGACTCACTCGTTCTTGTGAAGTTGGACGTTCGATTCTCAAGCCAGAAATGAAAGTCTTAGTGTTTGACAATACAGCATCAACATTGCTGTCATTTGCACTCCACTGGGGCGGGGGTACTGACCTTACGGACGAGTGATGCAGTTGTCACGAGAGCCTTCCGTCGATGACGCTATAACTAACACTCTGTGATCAACTGCAGCCGTATACTACTCTGGGCCAAAAATTTGTCCGGAGCACAAACTAGTGCATGTGAACGTCCTAACTGGGATGTGCAGTCAAGCTAGGTGACTTTGTCTTTAATTTCTTATTTTCGTGCACCTCAAAATTCCTCCCAAAGATATTTGTATTGACCCCGTGGGTCGGGCGCCGCTTACTTTGACAAACACTGTTTCAGTTCATCTTGTGACGCATTCATTATACTTAAGCGTCTTTCAATAAATTCCTTCATATTATGACAGCCTTCAGATACTAACAACGATAAGACTGAAGACTACATACATACTAAACATAGTGACGGAGTATAAACTATATTGAAATGGTTCAACATGAATACACATTAGTGCTTGTCGGCGAGATAAGAACATTTGCCAGTTCCGGTCACACAGAAGGATCAGCATGGGAGAATGTAAAAAAGCTTGTACTGTATTTCATTTTTGGGCTAATATTATTCAAATTTTTAATAAGATGAGAAGTATTTTAATTTGGCTTGAGCAGTGCATACTCGTGGGAGACACAGTTGTCCAGCATGGTATGAGCAATGATGAAGAAGTATTATCCTAAATTTGTCATCGTTCTTTCATGATGATGCTAGTCATAAGTTGATTTGAAATTCTTTAATATTCAGATTATTTTCATAAAAATCAATTTTATTTAAAAGTATATTCATAGGGCGGGCTCCCACGATAGTGAAATAGACTGAATTCCGAAGTCATCGGTGCAGAGACAGTCAATGCGTTTAAAAATCTTCTTGACAAACTTTGGGAGCAACACCTTTCACAGCTAGGAACACCTCTTCCAGAAGTCTGAAACTTAACGGCCAAAGCTTCAGAGGCCACTTTGAATGAATGAATATGGTGAAAGTGGGATCCTTTTCCCTTTATTTGGATGCACGACATGCTTGAAACACTTCTTGAAATCGGAAAATATATATGCAGCTTCTCGAGTCCGATTCTAAAACTTTTATCTCTCAGTTCACGAAGGTATAAACTCGGCTGATGATCGACGGAGCACTCACGACGCGTCGGGCAGTAGACAATTATTTCTTCTGGCCTACCGTCTTTCTGTGAGGGAGCAAATTTCGCTTCATAGGCTAAAATTTCAGCACTTCAGTGAAGCATATATTTGAGTATGGAAGACAGTATCATGGATACGGTGCACTCAGATTATGTATAAGCTGACTGGAGTTGCATTCAAGTTCATTGCAGTGCTTTACTCAAGATTTTACTTTAGAGAACGCACGTTTAATTAAAAAAGAAAAAAACGAGGAGAGGGTACGTAAAAGAAGGACGAGACTACTACCTATAATCTCATGAACAAAGATGTGCTACAAATGGAGAGAGACAGATGGAGCGCCTATGCGACATGACAAAAATGACTTGAAGCAGAAAGATTACGGTAGGGACTAAGGGCTGCAAATGAGCGTGAGCGGGAAAATGTGGGAACGGCAACTCAGAGAATAGATTAAACATATTAATTATTGCGTGAATTTTTTTCACGCTCGAGTCCACTAGGCTATTGATAAAGCACCAAATCATTATTTACTCTTAGTTCACGGTGTACAAATTGAGGAATAGATCATTGGATTAAAAGAGTAAGATATCATTTAGAGTAGAAGCACATTTACGAGTGAAGAAAATGGGGAGTGTCGACGTACCACAACCATTGCATTTTTTGCCGTCAATTCGTGATGGCCTCAAGCAGGTCATAACAAAACAAGTCACAAAAGAGAATAAAGGACCAACCACGATACTGCCAGCGAAGTTAAATGAAAATTTTCTAGGTGAAAGTATTCTTGTGATGTTTATTCACTCGTTTAGGCTAATCATGAGTGCACTCATCCCCAAGGTTGGTATCAATAACAGTTATTTGCCTGTCAGTCTACAAAATTTGTATTTGCATGCGTGGGAATGTTAAGTTGATACAGCTTAATATGTTCTAAGTTGACCTGGCCAGTGTCGCTCATCAATCTCCTTAGTCCTAGATAACCTAATAACAAAATAAATTGAAAGAACTACTGCAGGTAAATATTCATATTAACTTTAGTTACCATGACTTACTTGTTAGCCATCAATCCTAATCTAATTTCTCAAGTAAGCACGTTCGTAGCTAGAAACCTTTCAGAGGAAATAGCTAAATGGATGATAATGGAAATAGTTTAACCTTGGCCACTGTCACCCGTTGGGCAACCGACATCTTAAGCAGCAAAAAAAGTATCAAGGCGGTAAAGTCGTGTGAACAATTTGATATAAAGAGTGTTAAGTATAACCTTGGTCCCACCCAACGCTAGTGCCACTATGGGATGTGGTAGACTACTTCCCTCCAGGGGCGGCACAAATGTCACACCATGTGTGGTGCACATGCATGGGGGACTCGGCTGGGTCGGCCTATGCTGCGTATATTGGGTCTCAAAGTCTACCAACGGTAGCTGGGTAGACAGATTCAGGCGATCCTTGAGTTATATATACGGCATCGTCGCAAACGAGCGAAGCACATATATATGTACACAGGTGTTCCTAAAAATCTGTGAAAAATCATAAAATGTGAAGGGTTACATATTTACTGACGATAAATATACATAAACGCCTTGAACAAATATCACAAATTCACGCGGTCCTCACCTACTCTATAACTAGAGAATCTCCTGTAAAATATATACATATATATTGGAGGCTTTAGCTTACACTGTTCAACATGTATTCTCCTGCTGAAATCTTCACTGCTGTATCCATGGTCACAAGTTCTACGGTGTGATTCCAATATCGGAATCCATATGTGTCTTCAAAGTCTAATTTCCAAGCATCTACGTTATATTCTCTACATTTCATCACTGCTATTGCTACAAAAATTCCCCCTTGGTATGATTTGTAGACGTGCCTTATAATGTTACTCATACGAAAACGTCAAGTACGAATATAAAAAAATGAATGTGCTCCCAAGTTTCATTTGTATTTCTAAATTGGGCATCCAATGAGGAATCAGTGCCAACTCTGAAGCCCACAACCGGAGAGACTGATCGATAGCTCGGAGCTAGAAATGCTGATGATGTTTAAACTTAACTTGCAGCCCTGCTCATAAGCAATTTCTGAACTGAATTGTAAAATATCATTGGGTTCTTCAGTTGTTCTGTTTTCAGGAATTGTTGCAAATTTAGAAAGGGTGAAAAAAAGCAGAGCCCTTACCAATTATAGGCAATCACAAGGTACACAATGAAATCTACGGATATGATACTTGAGCACATAAATAGCAGCAGGCTGCTGGAGTAACATATTATTTGTTGATCCTGCACACCCCCGCCTACTTGCCTACACATATTCATTTGTGTTGAGCTCAACACGCTTCACTTATACCACCTACAAGTGAAACTTAAAAGTAGGCAGAAAATAAAGAAGAATAGCGGAAGTACACAAATTTATATCAAACATACCATAGTGGTAATAGCTCATAGAGGGCTGGGGCGTAAGTCCCGGCGGCTCTGTGGGAATGGGCCTGTTGGTGCGTCTACTGCCAGCTATCTAATTTAAATTACTATTTCTTCTAAAATTTCTTTGAAGTTTTATAAATGTTCAGTGGGAAGAGGGCGACCACAAGATGCTTAATTGCTGTTCTACCCATCCGCTACACATTCTTATGAGTGACTTCAGTTATTGTTTGCAAATACGGTAATAGTATATTTCTGGTAGTTTACTAGCTGCGAGGCTAAATTTTGAGGGGCTTAAACTATATAAACGTTTCTTTGGACAGACTCTTGTAATTTTGTGAGCATTTGCGTGTGTGAAGGATCGTCATCAGCTGTTGATGTAATGGTATTGCTACATATTTCTAATAGTGAGCATTAGCGCTTTGTTTTTTATTTGGAATTTTCAAGGTAAGTAATTCAAGACTTAGCTGTTGAATTATCTCACATTTTCTAGCTAAACAATACGACGTAAGTATTAAAATCTACATCGTGATTGAACTACGAGTATTTCAGAAGATCAGAAATATATCTACGTAATCTTGTACGAGTGCATTAAGTAACTTCTCATTATTGCATATGATATGGGAAGCTGCACACGATAACAAGTTACACCAGTGTGCTGGTCTAGTGTTCAATGCTTGCATTTATAAATGGTCAGCGGTTATCTGTAATACGGTAATGCGGACTTAACACAGATAACAGAATCGGAAACTGAAGCATGGATGGATAGAAGATGACGGCAGTTTGAGCTCCGGGACAGGAAGTAAACACATGCAGCCCTGTTCCGGTAATGCTCTGCTTACGATTGTATTGGGAGAGAGTGGAAGCGTATCACAGTCCAAAGAATACGTTCACACTTGAAGAACAGAGCTGAACATGGCCGTGGCAACTGTGATCTATAGTGTTACAGTTCCTGCTTTCTGAATAACAAGTCCCTGGCCCAAACTCAGCAAGCGTTTTTGGCTCTCCGAGGGAAGACCATCAGCTGAATACAAAGCCTGATCGAGCCAAGTCCAAAGTCCTGGCATTAGCTGGAAAGCGTCCCAGCCTCTAATTCTTAATTAGAAGAAGCAAAAGTCTGCTACATACAATCCATTTAGAAGTGAATGAACATCTCGCTTAGTTAAGGATGTCCATGCTTTGTGGTTCAACGTTCTCCTGTAACGTTAGTTCCTTAGAAGCCCTACGAGTAAATACATGAAATGTCTCCAACTGATGGAAAGTTGAGCTCTTATGAACACTCACGGCCCGCAACATGGCGACAGACTGACTGGTGCTGATCTCCAGAAATAAATATGGCATGCGGGGTTGAACCCTCTCGCCTATACAACCCCACTCTCTCTTTGCTACATCGAGATGTAGTCATTATCGGTGTACATCGAAAGAGTAACCGCGGGAGTAACCGTATCACAGATACCTCTTGCTTGAGTCTTAAGAGACAAAAATTTATTTCACGGATATAGTTAGTTTCCAAGTAAATCAAATCATATAATCTTTTGTTTGTTGTGGTACTATACTGACATAATAGATTGAACTACTCTGCATTCGCGATTCTTTACAATACAAAAATATGTTCTGCGCCGCCATCATGACAAATTACTGAACTGATTTTCTAAATAAGCAAAATATTTCAATTTGCTTTATTAACTTACACTTACACTACCTGTGAAGATGAATTCTCTTATAGATGAACTGAGAAACAGTAGGCAGTGACCACGCCTACTGGCCGATCCTCTTTTTCTGTGCCCAGCACCTAAAAGAACCAAATGAATTAATTTTTTAATTAAGTCAAAGTGCGAAGATGACTTCCTTTTTAGATGAAGTGCCCCCAAAAAACCTCGCATCCTTAATTGGATCGACCACGTGTGCAGGGCCGCAAAAACCATTGATTCTTCGGTAAAGGTTAGTGCATAGGAAGTGACTCCGAACCATGACCTTCAGCCACCGAATATAAGTCTCGGGTATAGTCAAGGTGCTCATCAGACACTTCTACGATCTGCCAACAACACCACCAAAATGCGTGCCGTAAGTGCTGAGTTCTTTGCCTCAAACTGATATATATTGTAGATTTAGGCCCATATCCTATAGAATGCATCAAATTCATTAGCATTTTCTGTAAAGTGATAATTTTCAACCGTATCTATTCATTTTCTACTATCAGTTGGAAGAATGTTGCACTGGATCTATCTGCTACTCACGGCTTAGTAACAATATAGACACCTGTTGCACGTTACCTTTCCAGTAAATTTACTATAGACGGTATGGCAATAGCTGACATTAAGGATATTTTAAAAATAAAATTAGTATATTCCTTTGATATCAAGTTTCCATTCTTCTTGAATCATCATCAGGAAGAAGCATATTTAAAAGAATATACTAATAACAGCTCTCGTCAATCTGCTTATAGTAAATTTGCAATTTCCCAAAAGTCAATCAATTCGTGAACTTTCCAGTAGATTGTGATAGATATGCCTGTTTTTTAGCATAGTCATTCATCACCATTTACATGGCTGCATTCACCCATATGAAATGCATAAGTTTCTTTTCATTAAAAAACTCAACTGCGTTGCTTTCATTATCTCTTTTAATCAAGCGAACGGGAACTCGTGTATTTCTCATATGGATGCTACTTCTAAGTGTAGTATGTGAAGAGCCAGAGAGATTTAGGACACACCTCCTCATTAAAGTATTCTTTGAAACAGCTCTGTTCTATTAACTTTCGTTCATTATTTGTTTTCAAATAGATAGGTTATTCGTTGTGCTGTAACTTGAGATCTTTTTCATATCTTCTACCTGAAAAATAAAGTTTATTATATCAGTCCTCAGTTTTGTTGCATTGTTAACCGCTTGTCATTTTGCGGTTAGTAATAATAAGTATTAGACTGATTCGCTGCATTGCTTTCAGCTGTGAGTTTCGCGTCACTTTCATTTCGTGATAAAATGCTGCAAATATTTGAGTAAAATGGAGTTCAGTAAAATGGAGTTCAGTAAAATGGAGTTCAGTATAGCAAATGGTTAATTTTTCTCCAGTGAATGAAGTCAATAAAAGAAGCGCGAATCGTGGCTTGACTTAAATTTGCAAAGATTAATTAACTGGCATATCTCAGTGTGCAATAAAATATTCGTGAGTATAATAGTCACTTTGACAATTCTAAGCTTATATTACTGGCAATAATAATATCGGAACAGAGTTCTGAGTAATAAAATAAGTCTTTGTAAAGCTATAGTAATTGGTTTCATTGACCCCATCAACACGTGGTATTAGTCAGGAAGGAGATTATTCTTCTTATTTCCTTTTCTAATAAGAGTGAAGTCGAGGATTACACTGGGGATGGTCGCTAACGTAAAATTAATAGCGGTAAAAATAGTAATCATAGTGATATATTAGACTAACAGTATGGCAACATCTGAACTGTGTGGTATCAGCATGTATTTTTTTTTCTGGAGACCGGTTCATCTGCTGGTAATTTAGTTATCAGTATGTTCTGCCGTATAGACAGTTACCAACAGTACGAATTCTTAGATTTTCCAGTCTGTGTCATTCCGTATTCGAAGAAATGAATTTTGGGGTATTTTTTTGGAACGTAATCACGAATACTAAACTTTGCAGGCTATCCTCATCGCCCTCCTCGCCTTCGTGGCCGCCGACAAGCCCACCCCCAGATACGGAGAAGACAGCAGCGAAGAGGTGACCCTCGTCCGTGACGACCGCGTGTACCCCAGCGCCGCCGGCGAGTACAGCACC
>LQNS02277100.1:15173634-15199882 GCA_001587735.2 Parhyale hawaiensis
AGGTGACCCTCGTCCGTGACGACCGCGTGTACCCCAGCGCCGCCGGCGAGTACAGCACCGACTTCGAGACCAGCGACGGTACCCAGATCTCCGACTCCGGCTACGGCTCTGGCCCCGATGGCGCCGTTGAGACCCAGGGATCCGTCAGATTCATCTCCCCCGAGGGTGAGGAATTCGAACTCACCTACGTCGCCAATGCCGAGGGGGGATACCAACCCGAATCTGATGCCCTCCCCGTTGCCCCTGCCTTCCCCCACCCCATCCCCCAGTTCGTCCTCGACCAGATCGCCTTCGCCGCCCGTGAGGATGCCGAAGACGACAGCGATGAACGCTCCTACAACTAAGTCAGTTCCTCCCTTCAAGTCATTCTCCCACCTAGTGTCCATGGATAGCTAATTCGGCTGTAAATCATCAAATTGTGCATAGCTGTCATTATTTATTTATTTAAACAATAAATGATGAACTGAATGAAGTCTTTTCATTTCCTGGAGTAGAAGTCGTAATGATCCGTCCATATAACTAACTAGTCATTTAAACCAGTAATGGTCTTATGCTGGAAGAACTTTTAGAGTTTTTTCTGTTTCTAGAAGAATCCCAGAGTGATATACTGACTGATTTTTATGAAAAACAATACTTGATAAGCATCGTTGTAAGCGTAAGTTCCAACATGAGTTCTGGGGGTTTCCCAGCTCACAGCCTAGAAGAACCTCAGCCACAATTTGACAGACAGTAAGTGTTTCCGACTGTACACGGCACTTGGACACATCCATACTGTTGCCTATACATCCTCGCTTCACTATGCTAGATCGGACTGTGATGCACTTTAGTTATATTTGAGCAACTAAAGAAAGTTTGGTGCAGGTGTGAAGTAACGAGATACTTTTGCTTCTAATACACTGGAGACGGTATCGTGAATGTTGAAGATTTATTTTGAGCAACAAAATCATCTGTAGATATATACTGTAGACTACACTTGACATGACGGCTCTCTCCTATCAAGTAGGCTGCATGACCAATTGATGAAACTTGGATGACCTCTTCTTCTAGTGAAAATAGCGATCTCAAAATTAGAAAAAGCTGTTCATGGTAACGCAAGGATTATACTTGTGGGCAAGAATCCCATATTCATGAACACTGTTCATCGGGGTAAGGAAAAATTTCTTTTTCATCAACTTTGGGTAAATTTGGTGTCCTTTAATTCAATGACTGCCATCCATCATTGACCTATGTCTACGAACTTCATCACATTCCATGCACTACGATGAACTTGCTTTCCTTTGGAAGTCTCTGTTAATTAGAGTGGTGGCGCTTTATGCCAGGGTTTTACTGTACTTGAAATATCAAGTACAGTACAGGCAAGTTAACGTAGGCTAAAATAGCAAATCTTCCAGTTACATAACAGGAAAAGCCATGGAAACTTCATCGGACCGTCAGAAATTAATGCACTACAAATATTGATCTTGCAGAACCGTACAGGGGAATGCGGGCAGTTCAATGCACATCAAAAACTGATCCTTTATAGTGGTGTACTGTAGAAACTTGTGGAAAGTATGAATTTAAACTGAGATGAATCGTCTTCGTACTGAGTTTGCAAGATGTGGCTTCGAAAAAAGACATTTCGGAGCTAAAACCCTGAAAACTGCTTCTGCCGGGGCCGGACTCTTATGGTGTATCCTATTTTAGCTGCAGGTCATACACGGAGATTTTTATTTGTCAGAGTTTCTTCGTGCCGCGTTTGAAAATTTAATTCTACACGGAGAAATGAGCTGCCAAAAGTGTGGGTGATGTTAGTGCTTAATGTTAACTTCTGAAAAACGGGTGGAATGATCTCATTATAATTCCAGTTGTAATGACATTGTTTGATTTCTTAGTTCGTTACTTAGTACATAGGTGTTTCGGTGTATTTCACTCGTGGTATTCAATAGCAGAAAAATAGTTTGTTACCTCCGCCAAGGAGGTTATGTTTGTCCGTCCGTCTGTCTGTCACTAAGATGACTCAAAAAGTTATGAGCTGATTTGAATGAAATTGACAGGGATTGTTAGGTATGTTTGGAGGAACAGATGATGAACTTTTGGTGGAGATATGTCCATCCGTTTGTTTGTTTGTCTGCCTGATTTTTCTCACTGCTATAGCTCAAAAAGTTATGCATGGATTTTTATGAAATTAACATGAGTTGTTAGGTATATAACAAAGAGTAAATGACCGAATTTTGGTGATGATCCGTTCGTTTGTCGCTGTTTTTAATTGATGCTTGTTAGCACAATAACTCAAAAAATAATAAATGGATATTTATGAAATTTATAAGGGTTGTTAGTAATGTTAAAAGCCATAAATGATTAAGTTTTGGTGCATATCGGTTGGTTCGTTTGTATGTTTGACTCACGTTTGTAATAACGTTTGTTAGCAGTATAAATCAAAAAGTTATGAACGGATCTTCAAGAAAATTGCACAAGCTGTTATTACTATTAAAAGGCACAAATGATTAAATTTTGGAGTTCATACAAAAAATTTTGGTTTCAGAGCTAATTTGAATTTTTTGCTACCGTTGCCTCGCTTGGCGGTGGTATGCGCTCTCAGAGTGCACTAGTTTTTTAATGCTACAGGCTCGAGAACAGCAGCAGCCAGTTTTAACCTTTTGTACGCCTGATTTCATGTGAAGCGTCAGTAGCCCTCGTACATTACTTCTGAGATAAACGTGGTCATGTTTCAACAATTGCTAAAAAAAACACGCGTGACGTCACACGCTCGGACTTGAGGCGTGTCTGCTGAACCACCCCATCATAATAACTTCTCGCAGCAGGATTGTTGTCTCTTGGCCTGAAGACGCTTCTTAGCCAGTCCTGCAATACTCTGGATCGCAGCTTCAGCGTTTCTGACATTGAAAGTCCGCGGCGATGAAGAACACTGACCGAACCAGCAATAGTGGTGTTTAGGGAGGTCACTTTTGTAGGCTGAGCCTTCTGTCTTTACTGCCAGCCGTTCACTCCTGTATAGGGCCCTAGCGAACCAGTGCATGTGGATTTCCTTGTTAGGGTCCGCGGTTAAGCTTCTTTACCATTACCGTTACCTTATCTTTACTACAGAATACTAATTCATCTACTCGGCAGGCAGTAATGAATACAACAGCGGCTGATATATTATGACAAACTAGAGTGCCAGCGCCGTCAAAAACAATAGCGAGAAATTTTTTCTAGCTGCTAACTAAAGTTGTTTTATGACAGTGCCTTCTGTTTCAATTCAATTCATCTGAGTAGCCTGCTAATTCCTTCCTTTTGGTGACATGCGGAGAACTTAATTATGTATATATATATATGCAAACGTGAAGTATCACTAAATTCACATAAATAAGTTGTCGTGTATCATATATGTATATGGTATGAAACACGTCCAGTAAACAATATTTTTGCTCACAAGCGAAAACTGTTTCATCACCGAAAGACATCAAGCTGGAAAAATACCTGCAATCTCTGTTTCACCGCAAAAAATCGCTTCCCCTGTACTTCATTCATCATTTACTCCATTTGTACGTTGCAAACTGAGAACAAATATAGTTTCAATTTGTGGAGAAAATAATAAAAGTCACACTCCATGTCAGCGGTGGGAGAAAGCTGTAGATTTTCTTAGTATTCTAATGTTAACGTTGGCTAGGCAAGAAGTGTATTAAAAGATATTAAAATACGTTTGCCATCATCTGTAGCCTGGTCTTTTTTCTACCTATAATTTTTCACTGAAGCTTGATAGATTAATTAATTTTCTCCTCTCTGGTTTCTTAAAGTGTGACAGATGAACAATTAACCTAAACAACAAATGAATAAACAATAAGCAAATAAATAAAAAGATGAATAGACTTCGTTCTTTGTTGTAGATTTTCAGCTAAGATATTGATTAGTAAATTGAAAAAACGCTGTAAGATGAGCTGAAACATTCAAAGATCTATTTTCTGGGAATAGCTACTGTATAAAGTCACTATATATATTGAAAAAAAAAAATTCTGACAATTTACTTTACGTGTTTAGTTGGCTTTGATTTTGCAAAACCTTACTGTCTCGCTACCAGATGGTGTGGCTCTATCTATTTGCATGAATATCTTCGAACGAAGCAGACTTCGCAATAAATGTAAAAGGGGAACCCATTCATGGTCTAAGCTAATGATAGAATTAAGAGATTTATAAGTCCCATTCATAGGGCACCTTCACTCATTTGCCAAGGTTGTTAGCGCTGTTATACATTGTTGCTTTTATTGTCGATCTGTGATTGGCTGCAGAAGAAGGTCGGGTTATACTCTAAAAAAGTGGAGATCAGTGAACTCAAAAGCCCTGTCTTTTTACCTAAAAGTAATATTTTCACCTCTGCCAAGTGATATGTTCCAATATCAATCAGAACATTTAAAAATTTCACAAAACGCATGTTTCAAGTTTCGTTTATTCCCAGTCCTGTATCTTGTCTACCAAGTCAGAACAATTTCTGTTGTTCTATCTATATGTAGAGCTCGTATGAATGACACGCTATATTTTTACCCAAATACTGAAAGTGCATCGCGTTCAGAGGACTGAACCAGAATAATAAAAATAATAAAAATGGCTATATGTTAGATTTAAATTTCATAGTGATATATACTATATAGAAAATATAATTCATATATGTATGCCGTCAATGATCATGAAGCAAATTTTTACAGAAGGGTATTTCCGTTGAGATTATTTGCCTGCAAACTGTATGCAAAAAAAAAATAATTCATTACCTCCGTCAATGAGGTTTCGTTTTTGTCAGAGTTTGTTTGCCTGGCTGACTAGCTGCCATAAAGACGACTCTAAACGTTATGGACGGATCTTTATGAAATGTAAAGGGATTGTGAGGTATGTTAGGAAAGCAGATGAATATCTTTTTGGTAAAGATCGTTTCCGTTCAATCGTTACTTTGTTTACCTGTGTTTTTGGTAACTCAAAACGTTACAGGTGGAACTTTATAAAATTTGCAAGACATTTTAGGGATGTTGCGAGGAAAACATAAAATTTTGTGATAGGTTCGTCCATCTGTTAGTTTGTCTCTATGTTTGTTTTTCAGTTTGTCAGTAACATAACTCAAAAAGTTTTAAGCGGATCATCATTAAATTCACAAGAAATGTTAGAGATGTTAAAGGGGAAAAATGACTATAATTTGGTGATGATGTGCTCTACTGTTTTTCTCTATATTTGTCTTTTCTTTGTCAGCACATGACTCCAAAAGTTATGGACTTTGCTCCAAGAAATTAACGGAATTCATAGAAAAGTTACGAGAGCTGATTTAAATTTTGGAGACGATAAAAAATGTCCTGGATTCAAGTCCAGTTTCAATTTCTTCTCAACACTGCGTTGCCAGGCTGAGATATGCGCTGTCAGAGTGCTTCTCCAGTTAATAAAATAATTCCGTTACAGAGCTAAAGCACCTTTTCCACATTCCTATAGAGGATAACATACATCCTCTAAGAAATTTCAATAAGATTATTCAGAAAAACATTGGCCATGCCATAATTCACTCTATAGTTCAATTTTAATCCAGTATAATTCAAAAGAATTGGACTAGTGGAGGTTTTTTAAGCTTTAGGGAGGTTGATTGGAAACTTCATTTATACTTTTAGAACAGAGGGTATCATAGTTACACCTTCCTATGGTAACCTCTCCAAATTTCGCAAGATTTCAAGAACTAAATTTGCCAACTTTTACCCTCCCACCTGATGAGCTGGAGAACAGCGAAACGCGCGTCGTGGGTATCAAAATTTCTCTAACTGCTTCTAATCGAAATCTACATTTATGCCATCTCAAGAAAACTATATATACATATATATATTCTATGCTTATATTATCCCCGCTCATATTCTGTTATCTTTTATTAATCTAGCGTGAGCTTGAGTCTAATGTCGAAGTAAATGAAGCTAGTGATCGATGCAGTCTATAGCCACCAAAAAGTAACTGAATAACTAAAATCAATTAAGGTTTGGTATTTGTAGGCCACACCCTGAGTCTGCTCCAGTTCCCAAAACTCTGTCTGCCAAACGCGTCTTGCATGAATATGCATCGGCGCCCAAGATTCAATGGCATCTCACATAACTCAGTCACCGCCACAGATCGAGCGTGTCAAGCAAATTAGGCGCATATGGAGCCTATAAGTGTACTCCAATTTTAATTGCTGTACTGTCAAATATATCCTTTCTGAATATGCAGTTCTGCCCAAGATCCAGTGTCACCCCGAATGCTTCAGTCACCACCCGCTGAGCGTCGTCGCCACTATATGGTGGACATGGGGCCGGCCTATTCAAGACAGGGTAGAAAAACTATTTTTTTTTCTTAGCAGGTCCATGACATGCGAGGGCTCGTACGTGCGTCCTGATGAACTATAAAACTTGGAGCAGTTTATGTTTTCTTTTTATTTATGCGGACCAATATTGCACAGGCAATAAGGCTTGGTGTTTTGCGAGAGCAACGAAGGAGTTAAGTGCAGTGGGTTCGGCTGGGTTTATGGAGTTCATAGCTGAGGTCGTTTCAATTTTTGTTTAGTTATCTGATCGACACATTTTGTCCAAAAATTCTACTGTTCTTAAACTACTCGCTACTATACATGCAGTATATCGTATAGGTCCAAGCGTGATTGTACCGGTTTCATTATCACAAATGCTGAGACGTATGAGGGCGTCAAGCGTAACTCATTGGATTCAGCTTGTCTGGAGATTCACACGGCAGCGTTGGTTTCTTTACTCTGTAGGCTTCATTTGAAACCGGTTACACTTGATCGTAACTGTAGAGCAGGAGTGCGTTTTCGGCCGATTCATAAATAACCGCTTTAGGTTGAAAGCTTAAAACCTAATATTTAACGCCCTACAAAGCGAATTTTACGGCTGATGCTACAGAGGTGTTCACGATCTTGTCTTAACTGCTCTCGTCATGCAAATGAGTGACTTGTTAAGGCCCCATAATAGTCATTCATAGCACACCGTCATGGCAGCAGCAGGTGGGTACCGATGTGCTCTACTGCAAATTATGGCTCTCTAAAATAGAGCCTGGAATGCTGGGCAGCTCCGAGATTAAATCAGAGGATCTTTAGAGATCAGTAAAAACCAAAGCACCAATGTCACTGTTACTAAGGTAAGCATGGCTTTCAATATTGGTCTCAGTAAGGGAAAATAAACAGCTTCATAATTAAAACTAATTAAATTTAGACGTTTGGGTACCTAATCCCATCATCAATATATGTATCTGAAACAAAGACGAACAAACATGAATTCCTACTAGTTGTCTTTGTTTCAGATATACTGATGATGGGATTAGGTCCCGAAACGTTTAATTTTAATTAGTTTTAATCATGAACCCGTTTATTTTCTTTACTGAGGCCAAAATTGATAGCCATGCTTACCTTAGTAACACTGACATTTGTGCTTTCTTTTTATACCGAAGACTAGGCGTCCATGCAGCTGCTAGCTCTTATGCTGTAATCTTTGGAGTTCTCTCAGACACCCACGCTTCACAGCATAGCACAGCATCACGCGACAGCACTAATATACCGTAGCTTCTCTGCCTAGAATAGACATCACCCCCAGGGACCACAGTGCGGACCCTCAAACCGTGCAGTCGCCAACACAACCCTCGCTTTCACTTCGATACAGAGAGTGGTATATATGTATAAGCACATGCTAGAATTAGAACAAACACCGGTGATGTGGCGGCATATTTTCAAAAATTTCTTTTTACTATCCTGTGGGAAATGCGTTTTCATTGACACTTGGTTCCGGATAACCTGCCAACTTCATATAGTGTCCAGAGGCGTGGCTGTGTCTGTTTAAGCACCAGAGAATTTCTCAGTTGCTGTGAGTTATAGTTTACTTCAAATTTAAAGAACTACAAGGAACTTCACTAGTGGTTCTTGCAAAGCCCGTGCACTGTGGAGATAATTGGCCGCCGTTTCTCTTTTTGGTCGTTAACTGCGACCCAGCAGAAGAAACAGACGATCGTGACTTATCACCCATGAGGTGAACTGAGGAACATCACCTGGACTTCATCCAATGACTCACAAGGTTACGCAAGATAAGGTTAAACAAGCTGGCCTGCTACCTCACAGTTTATTCAATCATTTACAGAACACACAGACATGTTTGTAAGAAGACGACGATAACATTCGGTTGTAATGAAGCCTGAACGTAGGGGGAAAACTAACATGGGAACCTGTCGGAGGGGTACGATGTGGGGATAATGTACTCCGACGGTTATAATCATAAGAATTTAATTGGGTCTTCTGCAAGTGATAATAAGAAAGGACTGAAGGCTTGCTCGATTTGTTCCCTTGGACCAATGCAAACTAATCCACTTAGCTTTTAGTTCAAAATTCAAGCTGAAGTGTTGGTTTCGCCATCATGGGCTTAGTTCCAGGCAGACTTCCAATTCGTCTTGAGTTGCCTGAACAATGAACCACCGCGAGGGACAAACTTGTGAAATAATGCAATGTGTTTGTGTTGAAAACTGAGGGTGAGAAAATAAACTGAACCAACTACTGTGACTTACGAACGGAACCAGATGACTGTTGACAATATTTCTAATTGTGTTTCAAAATTTAAACATATACCTCCCGCTAAACAATGTTATTCCAATGATAGAGGGAAGATAAAATCTTCAAGGAAAGAGTTAATGTACAATAAATTCTTAAAATTCTTACTGAAAATAACAGAATTATTTCCAATGTCATCCGTAGAGACTGCCGTTGCCATGGTAACGTAGCCATGCTTGATGGAAGCTCAAGAAGTGCTAGCGACCTTTTCTCATTTTGACGTCTCGAAATTTGATCATGTGCAAGGTCTTGTATACTATCAATGAAACTACTTCATACAATTCCTAGTATGATATCTAAACACCAATTTTTATCACCCGCGAACGAAGTAAGAGAGGTGATAATGTTTTTGTTGAAGATTTAAGTGCATGCATATATATATATATTTATCTGTTTACCTAAAAAGTGGGAAAGGAGTTGAGCAATGTTCATAATTTTTTTGCAGGGAGTCTCGTGGGTTAACCTAGATGCGAGCCATGCCAAAAACTGGATTAGCTGGCCATCAAAACTGACGGCAATGAATTTTGTTGTTTTCCACCCGAAACGAGGCAGGAGCTGAGTCATAATAACAATTCTTTTCAGGCAGTTAGCTCTGTGGTCTGAAATGCGTAAAGTAGCAAAAATTTCGAGTTAGCTGGCTATCAAAATGATGGCGTTGAATCTATAACTCCAACAAAAAAAGGCATAAGGAGTGGAGTAATGTTCAAAATATTTTGTAGCGAGTCAGGTGCATTGACTTAGATGTGAACTATGCCAAAAAGACTAGAATTAGCTGGCTTTCAAAAATGACGGCGATGAATTTTGCTGTCTTTCGAGCCAAAAAGAGGCAAAATGAGTTGAGTCATAATAATATATACTTTTTTCAAGCATTCAGATGGGTTAACTGAGAAGCGAAAAATGCCAAAACTTTAGAGTAGGCTGGCTATAAAGAATGATCGCGTTGAATTTGTTCCCTACCCCGTGTGATGGTCTTACGCCAAGAGGCGTTCTAGTGTGATATATGAAGAAGATATCACGATGTTTGGAGTGGTTGGTGATATTGGAAAAATAAACACCGTCTTTTGGAGAAACGATTTCACACCATTGGTAATATTTCATACGAACTCACTTTTACGAAAATATTTATAGAAATTCTTGAAAACTTTAATGTGGTTATTAACGATTTCATCAAAGCTTTCAAAGCAAGAAACAGTTGTTTTAAAGATATTATGACACAATATTTATAGAAACGATTAACTTCATGCATAATCGTTCCACGTAACATGATTTAGGGTCAAAGGAATTTATTATTGCATTATATAGACCATAATTTTGCTAGAAGAAAAGCACAGTGATAAGTCTCCAGGAAAAAAGAACGACAGACTTTAATTGGTTAATATGGAGGCAGGATTTCATTCTGTGGCTCTCATCAAACGCTGAATTATTGTACTGGAATGACAGTCTTGTGCTGCGCTACAAAATGTCATAATTAGCACCTATGTAAGGCTTATTTGTTTTTATACTAGGAACACTGCTTCAAATCCAGTCTCGTAGAACAAGAAATAATAGCACAGTCCATTAAGGTGCAGTTAATCGGGTTTTCAACAACCACGTACTTTTTATTTAAATTATAGCCTCATATTGATTTAAAAAAATAGATAAGTAGCTATCCAGCATTGCCGCCATTGCAGGTGGCAAATCCTACTTGCTCGGCAAATGATCAAGAAAAACTTGATCCAGGTCCTGTTAAGAGGCTTCGTACTCAATTGTTTAATTAGTGCGTAGACAGATCAACCAGATATGGATTTTGGGTCATAGCAGCCATATCAGCTTTCACTCATTCCTGCGTTCCGTAGGTAGCATTTAACGAAAAAATTTTCGTAGACCCAGAGTACAAAACTGCAAAAAATAGACTATACTCATCACTATACCCGTCTCATGCCAATAAATAGAGAAAACACCATATTATATTAATATAATTATTCCCTACAATATATGCAATTCGCGTTTAGCGCAAATGATTACTGTAGAGAAAACAGCAGATGAAAAGTGTAGTGTCATATATATGTATACTTGCTCCATGGGTGTGGCACAATTAACGTACTAGAGAAGAAAGCATATGAATAATTGTATTATCAGCGCTATGCTTACTGCATAAGTGTGGCACAATGAAGGTACTAGAGTATGAGTAAATGAATAAGTGTGTTTTTATAGGCCACTGAGCTGCATGTACACGTTTGATGTATTATAAAATACACTTCCCCCCGCTAACACCAATACTCCCTGATTGTTAGCCAATAAAGAAAGTTCTTTTATTTTATAGAGTGTAGGTTAACCTTTTTTTCTTAGGATGGGATTCTTAGTCCCGAAACGTTAAATTCTAATTCTGTCGACTGTTATTTAATATTATACCGTTTGATGTATGTTCTAGAGAAGGCATAATTGAATGGTAATTGTTATCTCACAACTTACTTTGAGGAAAGTTTATCTACAAAAAAAAAACCAAAGATGTCATCATTTGTGGTAAAACGAAAAAGAGTTAAGGTAAATCGAATAGGCTTGACTTGTTCCTTAAACAGAGAGGCGTTGCCTCATTGGATCGATTCCCAGTCATTAACCGAAAATAATTCCCTCCGCTAAGGAGGTTATGTTTTCGTCGTCTTTGTCTGTCTGTCTCTTTGTCTGTCTTTTTGTTTGCCTGGCTGTCGCAAGATAACTCAAAAACCTCAGAACCGTTTTAGACGAAATTTACAGGGAGTGTAAGGTATGTTAAGAGGAACAGATGATTAACTTTTGGTGAAGATATGTCCATCCGTTTGTTTGTTTGTATGTCTGCCTCATTTTTCTCAATGCCATAACTCAAGAAGTTATTGATGGAATTTTATGAAATTAACAGGAGTTGTTAGGTATATAACAAAGAGTTAATGAACAAATTTTAGTAATAATCCGTTAGTTAATTCGTTCGTTTGTCATTGTTTTTAATCTTATGCTTGTTAGCACAATAACTCAGAAAATAATGAATGGATCTTTATGAAATTCATAGGGCTTGTTAGTAATGTTAAAAAAACATATATGATAAAATTTTGGTGCAGATCAGTTTGTTCGTTTGTATGCTTGACTCAAGTTTGTCATAACGTTTGTTAGCGGTATAACTCAAAAAGTAATGAACGGGTCTTCAAGAAAAGTCCAAACTGTTTTTACTATTAAAAGGCACAAATGATTCAATTTTGAAGTTATACAAATGAAATTATGGTTTCAGAGTCAATTTGAATTTCGTGCTACCGTTGCCTCGCTTGGCGGAGGTATGCGCTCTCAGAGTGCTCTAGTTATTGATGCTATTTACTACTTCTGAAAAGTCATCTGTTACGTCTAGTGAAATTTTGAGCCATATTCAGTGTATGCGGATCGCTTCTAGCACTTCCAACAGATTTCAAACTGGTGAACCTAGCGATTCTCAGTGAAGTTCCGGAGAAGTTACGCTTATTTGGTTAGCTCAACTCTTACCGTGCATATCGATGACCCCTCAACATGTTTTTTTTTTATAGGTAAAGCTATTATGAAAACTTTCATTACGATATAAATTGATAAGAATGGCTGTTAACGTAAAATACCTTTCTAATTCATGTTACTAAATGTTTCTACGAGAAATATTTTAGTCGTGAGAACAAAAGTTTTCAGCTATGTACGCTCTAGGCTATATAGGAGCATTGGTAGGTAGCTCTTCGCTCCTGCTAATCTAAATTATTTATTTAATGTAGGTCGATTGCTTACTGGAATCTATGAGTAGAGTTTTATTTCATATCATGTTGTGCGAAAACGCACTCGCTTTCGGCACCCGACACTCCTGACACCCAAAAAAAAAATAAATAAATAAATAAACAATACAGTACATCTGGGAAGACAATTATTTTTTAAGAAGGCTAGTATCAGGTTTTATACAGAAAGTTACCAGTCATGTTTCGAAACGTTTCAAAATCTCACCAAAACACGACACTTGGTAAACAACAAAACACTGAAAAAAACTACTTCTCAGGCAACAAAGCTGCTAAGAAGATTAATGTCAAGACCTATAAACTGGGATGCTAATTGCGCAGGAGAAAGTGGCATCTCGCATTTCTTGTGTTCCACTAGGCAGCTCAGATGATCGTGACCATATGAGTCTGATGTAGATCAAGTGGTTGAAAGTCAGGGTCAATGTTTACTGGTGGATAAAAACAAATGCTGAAGATAACTGATAGGTCACCCTGACTCTAACATATGCAGCTGGTAAATAAAGCTTTACATTAAGTTTTTAATGTTAATTGCAACTCAATCGGCACTAATGTCATCATCTTTTCTATACTTAATCAGGTTCGACATACTATAGTTGAATGTTAAGGGTATACGGTCAGGCGACGTAAAGTTCAAAAAGACGATAGCTGCGCAAGTGAGTGTCAGTATATCTCTGATAAAAAACTCTCAGTCGTAGAGATGAATCGCAACCAAAACACGAATTATCACACTCATTAGTTAAAGGTTACAGAGATGACCAAGGGTACATTGCAAGTGCCGTCCGGCCTTCAGGTTGGGAATATAAGCTTTGGGCCCATTTGACAAGGCATCAAACCAGCTCCAGATTTGTACTAGTGTGTGTCTCTAGCTGCCGACAGATAAAACAACCAAAATGCGTGCTGTAAGTAGAACTTACTTGTGAAACTAGTCAATTTACTGCAATTTGTGCTAACCTGTGGATTTAGCTGCTCGTAAATATACCAACCAAATTGGGTGCTCTAGGTAGAATTTAGCTGTGAGACCAGTAAGTTAACTACTGAATTGTGCTAACCCGTGGATCTAGCAGCTTAGTCTACTTACCAAACGAAATTCGTGCTCTAGGTAGAATTAAAGGTGGAAACGTGTAGCTTTAGCAACTGAAAGTAAGAGTTACTGTGCAACAAATCGATAACATATTTTCTTAAAAATATGCTATCGATTTGGAAATTTTGCTGAAGACATGTTGCTGACATACATATCCCTGTGATGCAGATATGAAATATACGATATCAGTGGTGTTATTTGAATGAAGCAGACACAAATATACGGTACTTCAAGCTACAGCAACGAGTCTATTTCAACTGATTCCTCCTTATTTTTCTCAAAACCGTTCCTAGCCAAATTTGGGTTCTAGAACAAAAAATGTCTCACGGTTAAGGAATAAAGATAGGTAAATCTTCGTGACGACAGCGAAGTAGTCGCCATTCGTAAGACACTGGCATTGATTGCTAGAAAATCCCCAGGGTAGATTTTCTCGAATTTTGCTCAAGTACTTAAACTTACACGAAACACCTCATCAAAATTTACTTTGCAATAGACTTATATGGGTTCAGTGATAGAGATTGCGCAAATTAATCACGTAACTGAAGGGTTGAAGAAATGGCCCGACGTGAAGTGTTGAGTTTTTATGAGTGTTTGCAAAACTCGGACATTATCATTACCACCAATGATAGGACTGTGCATTTGCTCTTTGGTTTTCCCATCCATGTTCACAGCTGAAACTTAGGCGTGATCTATCCAGCGCGTTATTTATTCAGATTCAAATGTGTCATCCTTCTCGAGAGATGGATATTGTGGATATTGCGAACATTGTGGCGAATTAATGTTTATTTTTCAATGTTACGTTATATACCTATGTTAAGGTTGGTCTGAGAAGTGGTTGTCGAAAAGATAAAAAGAGATCAACTGATGCACAAAAAGACCAATGCGTGACTTTTCTAGAATATTGCCCCAGCATTGAATTTAAACACTTTGTTATCAAGTCATTGCATTACTCTCTTTTAATTTTTATTTTGATGAATGCAGTAGTAAAAAATTTCGATCCTTGTTTGGCGAAGAAAAATTAATGATTCAGTAGAGTAGAAAGTTCATTTTCAGTGAGGTAAACTTTGATATACAATGAGAAATAAAAAAAAAACTAAATATACATTTATGTGCATAATTTCATAACTAAAAGGAACGTTTATTGTTGGTTTAGAAAAATGTACACCCTAAACAACGAGCTCTCTTAGAAAAACCTTTTGTGAAGAATAGAGAAAAATTATCGAACGAAATATTTTATTGTACTGCATCCTGCATGATTATAGAAGGTTTGCATCTGTATACGATAACATAATTAATCAAAAGACTTTTAAAGCAAACTTCTCGAAAATTACATTATATTGGGTATACTGAACCGTGATAAAGTGTTAGTTAACACGCAATAAGGAATTAAACACGCCCTTACGATATAGGAGACGAGTCATTAGCGAGTTTTATCGCTGTATACATTGGGTGCTATCTGCAGAATAATGCCATGCGCATTAAACTGGTTCTTGCAAGCGCCTCCAAACCAATTTTACGATTCTGCAGCCGATGATGTATAAAAATCACATAGCCTATCCAGATTGGCGATGATAACGTTGTTATTAAACAATAGTTGTACGACGATATGCCGTACATCACGCACACGCACACACACACACCTACACACACACAAAAAAAGCTTTGAGAAAACTTTAAGTGCTTGCGCTTTTTCCTGACTAGTATTTGCCATTAGATCACTCAAACTTATTGAGTGACTCAATACATATCGGGATAAGCGTCTACATAGTTCTTGTATCATTTCCATTTACTAGGTAACTGTTTCATTGAATGAACACCTAGGTAACTGTATCATCGACTGAATACCGTCTAAGCTGTGCAGGAGTTGTACGACAAGAACAAAGTACTGCTTGATCAACTGAAATTTCAGTTAACCAGTCAATAGTTAATTTATGTAAGGTAAAAAAACTGCTCAACGTAACGTGTTAAGTAGTGAAGAGCGAAGACGTCCAGGTGACGTTGTTCACGTCACCCCGTGTGTGTGGTGTCACGCTAGTGAGGGAGGGAACGAAAGTCCCGGATGCTCTCTGGCACTGGGCCTGTAGGTCCGTCTACTGCCAGCTATCTAATTTAACCTAATCTAATCCAATCCAATCTAATCTAAACTTAATACACACCCGGAGAACTCATTACTGGTTGTGCCAGTACCTCAGCTTGAACCAATTATATTGCAGTACTAAGAGATTTGAACCAATTATATTGCAGTGCTAAAAGATTTCTTCTCACCTTAACTAACCTTGAGTACCTTATAAATCTTCGGACGAAGTCCTGGTGACGTTTGGTTTCTTCTGTTGTGTCGTAGTTAGCAACAAAGAGAGAGCCAGCAGCGAATTATCTCCGCACTGCTCGTAACCGCTGGTCTATCTGGCATTCTTTTTAAATAAGAATCCAGCGCTGTGAAAAAATAGCTGCAACAAGAATAAAGTTAAGCGAAGGACCCTCAGCAGTGGGCCTCACAACCCAATAGGGTTTATTGGACTACTGTATGTGGGTGTATGAATTTTATATTATCTGTGTGATTCCTTGTGTGGAGGCGAGAAGCAAGGGCGAGGGTGGTGCTAGTGATTCAGGAGCGTCAAGCATAGGTTAGGGCCTACTATTGTAGATTATAACCATTGAGTAGGTGGAATTGTAGCTATTGCTGCACTTACTTGAAGCCTTTAGCACTAAACAGTACCAGCCGGGATCTATTCATAGATTCTAGACTGCAGTACTTTTATTGCAGGTTAGCAGAAGACGAATTTAACCCTTTTGTGAACACAAAGTCCAAACGGACGTTTCATGAACGTTATTATTGCTGATTCGTTCTTGAGCCGTCCAGTAATTAACTAACTTAATTGTATATAGGGCACGAAAGGGGTGAAAAAGTCAGTGATAATGTCAGGGCAGCAGTGTAATGAAAACTTACTCCTTTTCTTCACTACCAATAATAGGACTGTGCATTTATTTTTATGGAAGTCATGCTATTTATTGCGTGCTTCACTTCCAAATGCAGTTTCTGTGCTCAATTCCTAGCAGTGCATTTGTATTAGCCTTTTTATTTAGAAGGGAATGCAACGACAAGCTGTTTTGGGAACTTTCACAGTGTTGTTCTATGAATTTTAATGTTGTGACTAACACAAGGATTATGATTATAAAAATCAAAGACTGTGTTCTTTTCACTTGGGGACGTTTCATTAGTGCTGAACGAGTTCTTGCCGCCACGGTAGCTGCATGCTTCCGTTCTCAGCTCTAACACCATGTATCGCTCGCTGGTTCGATACTCCGCCAGACTCTCGAGCTCTTTGCAGATCTTGGTGTGCTGACCCGGCAGTTATGTGTGCATGCACAGCGCTGTGGCGGAACTGTCTTCCTCAGAGATGAGGGGGGTGGAGGTCTCGGGTCATTTGTTCCTTCCCTCAAATTGGCGCCATAGTTCTTGGTGACCCGAGGGCGACTGCGGCTACACCTACTCATCTGGGGCCAGTGGGCCAATACCCGCAGCACAAACCAGTGCATGTGGGTTTCCCGGGTGAGGGTGTAGTCTAAGTTTACGTTACCTTTATATGTCGTTTTGTCGTTTATTGTGTTTTCTGCTCCTGTGGCACTCGCCTGTATTGCATATGGAATTTTCATGAATGCTTGTTTGTTACAGGTCGTGTTCTTCGCACTTGTAGCCTTGGCGGCGGCTCGACCTGATGGCTACGACGAAAGCTCCGAGGAAGTGACCCTCGTCCGTGACGACCGCGTGTACCCCAGCGCCGCCGGCGAGTACAGCCTCGATTTCGAGACCAGCGATGGTACCAGAATCACCGAATCCGGCTACGGCTCTGGCCCCGATGGCGCCGTTGAGACCCAGGGATCCGTCAGATACGTCTCCCCGGAGGGTGAGGAATTCGAACTGACCTACGTCGCCGATGCCGCCGGTGGATACCAGCCCGAGTCGGCTGCCCTCCCAGTGGCCCCGGCCTTCCCTCACCCCATCCCCCAGTTCGTCCTCGACCAGATCGCCTTTGCCGCTGAAGAAGACGCCAGACGGGCCGCCGAAGAAGCCGCTGATGAAGCTGCCGAAGAAACTGCTTATGAAGCCTCCGAAGAATCCGCTGAAGAAGTCGCTGAGGCTGCCGCTGAAGCGCCCGAAGAGGCCGCTGAAGAGCCTGCGTACGCAGCGGAAGAGGCTGATGACAGCGCAGAAGAAGCCGAAGAGGCCACAGAGGAACCAGCGCCAGCAGCCTATGCCTAATTTTTAGTATACATTTCGTTGGATGACTGATGCCTACTTCATCTCAAAATATTTGCATGTAAATTTACCAAAAATAGTTTTGTTTGTAGTTGTGTCTACGTCCTATTATTTGTGTAAATAATGTCGCCGAAGCTACTTGGATTTGTTTATCCTTTTTCCGATTTTTTTCAAGCAGCTGTAATGATAGGCGAAAATGATCTAAATGTTAATAATACATATTGTTCGTATTCACGAGCGATAGAAAGATCGAGATGGTCTTGATCTCCAAACCGTAATTTTTATGACAAAAAAAAAAAAATCAAAGATTTTCAGAAATTGGATGGTTGCCATCCAGGCAGTGGTAAAGTCAGTGTTAGGCGTGGGTTTTACATATACAAGGAGGAAACTAATACAAGGTATTTCGAGTAATGCAAGACTCATATGCCGAAGGTAAAATTTGTTACTTCTGCAATTCAAGAGAAGCAGGGATGTTTCTTATAAGTAGGTGCATCTTCGAACTACCGAAAGTAGAATGGCTAGAAGCAAACTTTCGATCGCGGCACGCCAGAAAGCTTATAAATGCAAGCAAATTACATCTGTGTGCTGTATTGCATAGTAAAGCCAGTTGAAATTTAGTAGGCTTTAAACTTCTTATATTTTGATTAAGAGCTTAAGATAAAAATACGGCAAAATCGATCTTTGTGAAGTTATTTTGTTAAGATTCAACAAATTATCATTGAATAGATATGAGCGTTTCAAACCAACTTGCCATCTTCAGTAAAATTTTTGCGACAAAAAATATCAGAAATTTGTACTGCAACAAACCAAAAAAGTCCAATTGATAAAAAACTATCCCCAACAAGGATCTGTCCTATAGGAGCGAATGTAATTACTGAATGAAAAGACTAATAAAAACATACACAAATATAGAAGAAAAAAAAGCTAGAGTAAAAAAAAGAAATACTGTAAATATAGAAGCAATGGAAAAAAGCTGAGCTAAAAATATATGTTTAGTTGGCATATTATACGCTTGAATGCCCTACATTTAGGTGTTTTACAAGTTCCTTGGTGGTAATGGTAGGATTCTCTAAAACAGAAGCTTCAATAATGCAGAATCATGTATTTTTTTTTTTACTTTTCTTTCATAGTTGAGTCACTCACCTCTTGCAACTTCTTGCATTTACTACATTATCCTCATAGTGTCCTGAATAGATTTTGCTGCCGCACTTGCCTCAGCTCCTTCATGAAATTCGTCGAGTAAACAAATACGAGGGTAAATTTTTTTGAAAATTATGGACAAACGTTAGATAATCTCAGAGAAAAGGATAAAAATTAAACTCAGAGTTACATTATAGCTACAAGAAGATGTTAAAAAATTACTAAATTCGGTCTGAACAATTTGTACTGGCAATCGGCGTTTGTACGAACCTGATACTTTTAGTATTATTTAGGACCGACTGGACTTGAAAATTATGAAGACTTGAGGATGCGTAGATCCGCTTTTCATGAAGTATTTACTAGTATTTTAAAATGGTTTATGGTGACTGCTACGCCATAAATTTTAGCGTATGATCTATTAGATGAGAGCGGGGAGGAACCGAGAGGAAGACCTGCCCTACAACTGCATCCAGCGTGGTCGGAAACTCTGGCCATTAAGGTACGACAGGTAGCACCTACATAGCGCAATTCACAAATTCAACAACTATGTTGATACACCAGAGAAGAGCGCATAACTGGAAGTAATTATTCTGGAAGCAGAAAAATGAACAATGAGTAAAATTATTGACCAGGGTTGTATGAACTAAAGTGATGGGAGTTTGAATATCTTCATTCATCTTTATTCACTGGTGACGGACATAAAGTGGTTTCATAAAATGTATTTGTTGACTACAACTAAGGAAATTTTTGCCTTACTGATTATTCTGAGAATTAGACGAATTAATGCTGAATAAATTTTTAACTAACAATTTACTATCACTTCCCACAAAAAAAAACAATACTCACAGAGTATTTGAAACTAAATTTCACCTAAATAAAAGATCACTATGGCCAGGTAGAAAATATCCCTCTGCTCCCCCTCCTCCTTCAAAAATACAGAGCACAAAATAGCGTAATTGTGGAAGACAACTCCGACAAGATGGGTAAAAATGCCCAAAACGAGACAGGAAGACGGACGCTTCGAATACATGCCGCTCGTGGATGGCCGTAATAAATTACTGCAATGAACATCTGCGGCATGGTATAAAAAATTAACCTTGAAAGTATGTTGCTGAGGTGCAGTCTATTCAAAATCAGGAAGTTGGAAGCAAACCAGTCCAAACTGACGAGTCATGGCTGACGAACATCGTCAGTGTTGCCAAGGTGTTGCCGGTATGTCGGGGGAAGCCGGCCTTCCACTGATAATGCTTAGTTTTTGCCATAATTCTACAGTATATTTTCTGTTATGTGAGAAAAAGAGTTAGCAGAACTTGACCAACATATCATAGAAGGCCTGCTTCAGACCGAAGTTACTGGCTTTTACAATAATCACAAGTTTCTACCCTTAAAATATATGAATAATAAAGAACTAGCTAGCTATGCTACATATTAACCTTTCTCCAAATTTACTAAAATTGTTTCACTTTAAAGTCATTTTGTGGTTCTGAATGCACTTGGACTATTGAAATTTTAATTAACTATACGACAAGTCTGTGGTAAGTTTATAAAAATTGGTGACTTTTTTGAGTTATAAATTTGAGGAATCTAGTCGATCATATTAATAAGAGGAGGCGCTAATGGTGTGTTACAGAATAATTTCAGAGGAAACTTTAAAAGCGGACGAACTTTTTACAGGTATTATGATAATAAGCAGGAGGCTATACATGTGCTGCAAATGCAGTTTAAAATTTACTCACAGCTTGCCAATTAAGGGCGAGCTTAAGTGATTGGAGAGCATTTTCAAAGGACGTATAATCAGTACTCATACAGCATATTCAATGGCAGATCAATATGTCATATTAAAACATCTGCAATGATATTATCTAGAGTTTGTGATCTGAGCACCAGCAAAAATGATCTGAACTCTTGCTATTCATATTGTGAGGAAATCTTGTCGACCAGAAGGAATAACTCTGTGACAACACCCTCAGAACGAATCGAACCTATTCTTTTCCCATGCTCAGCCGATCGGAACGTAAACAAATTTTTCCACCTTCATAGTTTCAGTTATTTAGGCTTTACAATAAGTTGCGTAAGATTTGGAGTGTTGAGAAATTCACTGGAAATCCAGGAAGTGTACTTTCCGTTTTAGTGGCAGGCTAACCGACCGAAGGAGAAAGGAAACTTAATGTAGGTAATAAAATATTTCTCAAAAGCAATATTGTTCGATTTCATGCCTACTGAAACTTGACTTTTTCGAAAGCTTTCTTTTATAACCTAATAAAAAAGAAGCCTAAGCCATAATAAATGAATAAGAGTATACATTTACATGAAGGATTTAAAGACATTTTGTTACGTTCGTCTCGCTTTTAAATAGTTTATCTTGAAGAACAATGAGTGACTGAAGAGTTTATACCAGCTTATGAACAATCGTGATGAATTATACTTATGAACGGCATTAAATTTTATGTTATCATATCAACGATAAGGCAGATTCAATTGAAGATCCCTACTAAACGCTAGAAAATCCATAGAATCTTTTGAATCCTCATGTAGTTCCAGTCGAATAGCACTTTTGAGCATTCCAAAATTCTATACCGTCTTCTGAATCATGTATGTCATTTCAGCTAAACTATTAATTTAGGTCCAATTAGTTGTGTTCAAGATGAATAATTACTCATACAGTTGTTTGTGTGTATCATACTTTTAGATGAATTTTTGGTATGCACGATTACACTAAAGTTACTACTGTGCGAAGCTTCTTTATGAAATTGTGATATTGACTTTAATAGAATCATGAACTGATGGACCTCATGAATAGTGGAGTCATATACAATATATCTAGTTGAGACGCTATGTTAAGCAGAATAAATTCTGTAAAATGTAGTAGGCAATAATGCTTTAATACCACTTTGCAGCTAAATAATTAAAATACATCTAATTTGAGACTCTATGCTAAAATATGTATATAAACTGCTAAAGGTTAGGTTATACTCATTCCTTAAGTTCTCTTTCAGCTGAGTTAGTGATATGAATTTCATTTTAGACGCAATGTGGAAAAATATATATATATATTTTGTTGAATGTTGAAGTATCGTAGTAATAATTGAAAGCTACATGTGAACAACATCTATATATTTCGAAGTTCACGGCACGCTCTCTGCTGAACCATATGGCAGTTTCACTTCCACACCAGTAGGTACTTTGATCTTTAGGTAAAAATGCAAATGCTACCGGACTAGAGCGCCTGGCCATGACATGGAATTTCTCTTTCGGTATCACTTGTGCGCATATGGCTAGGGTAACGAGCTGCCAAATTGCCCCAGTTTCACGGCAGGAGTCGAGTAATCTTTAGATTTATGGCCCTAACTGAGGAATTATGATTCACAAGTATGATGGCTATTGCAAGCAGCCGGCTCGGTGTGCCAGCTTTCTGAACATGACCGCGGTAGCATTTAGGCTTACAGTTATAACTACGTGTGTAAATATATTTTATTTATGTTCTGAAATCTAGTTTATATCAAGTGACGCGCTGAAGTGGACACCTCACATTTGTTTTTGTGAAAGCTTA
This sequence comes from Parhyale hawaiensis, assembly GCA_001587735.2. Taxonomy (NCBI): domain Eukaryota; kingdom Metazoa; phylum Arthropoda; class Malacostraca; order Amphipoda; family Hyalidae; genus Parhyale; species Parhyale hawaiensis. The sequence goes on from LQNS02277100.1 coordinate 15,195,988, forward strand.
AGTTTGAATTTTCTATTTATGCTTTATATTTTATAAGCATTATCTCATATGGTACCTCTAGTTGTATCTGGAAGGGTAAACCTAAACGTCGATGATGAATTAATTATATAGATAAAAATAAGAAAATGATTTTGCCAAAGGAATTCCAACACCCTGTTCAAAATTTAAAATTTTAGATCCGTTACATTCGCTCACATGTTTCAATAAAATTCGAAAAGCATCAATGACCAATCAGTGAAGCATACCGCTGTTTTCAAGACAGTACTTTCTGATATCTCACTTTTTGATGCGCAACCCACAATTTATTGTCTTAAAGTACTAAAAACTAAATAGTTATCATGTGATTTGGGTTATAAAATTATTGAACGTCACAAAAAAAAAGACAGTGACACCGAACAATAAGCGATAAAATAGATGTTGCACTAGTTTCGTACTAAACATTATCAGAAAGTATACGAAGTTTGGTAACGGAATTGCAAACCTTCCAAAACTGGTTGAAAAAGTAAAATTAAAGAAAAAACTCAAAATTTATGAGCAAAAAAGGTACAAAAAAACTTTCATTACCCGGTCTGAAATATAAACAGACCTCACAGGACACCATCCGTAGAGCTGTTAATCACACTGGCTGGTTTTCAAGATCTCCAAGGAAGGGGCCTCTATTGAAACGCAAACATGTCACAGCCCATTTAATGTTTGTTGGAACTTATGAAGAAAAAAGTATGCAGTTTTGGGAGAAGGACATCAAGTTAGATGAAACCAAAATAGAACTCTTCTAAAAAAAAACAGTGGAAGACGTGTCTGGAGGAAAAATGGCACTGTCCTCAACAATCAGTACACAATTCCCATAGTGAAGTTTAGAGATGGTTTCGTTATAGTAAGGGGACTTTTTTCATCTAATGGGAATGGAAAATTAGAAATTATGTATGTTATTATGAATAGTAGTATGTAGATACAGACAATTCAGAGCATTTTATGTAATCAGCAGTTTCGTTGGGTCACGCCCCGAAATTTTTTCAAGCAGACAATAATTAATGGTACCAAGCATGCTGCCAAACTACTAAGGAATGACTTAAAAATTACGAAATTAACGTCCTGAATTGGCTCAGTCAGTCTCCTGATCTGAATCCAATTGAAAATATGTGGGAAGTGTTGAAGGTTAAAGTCCATGAGCTGAATCCACAAAACATTAAACAATTAGATGATGTATGCAAGGAAATATGGAAATGAATACCAGTAAGCCTCTGCAAAAACCTTGTAAACAACTATGGAAGGCGGTGGGAAGCAGTTACATAAAACAAAGGCTTTGCAGCTGAATATTAAATGTATCCAATACGCTGCTTAGAGTCATTATTTATTTTAATCAAATAAATTAAGTCATGACTGACTTTTACATTCATCCTTCCACATGCCACTAAAAGCACTATATGAGATAATACTTACCAAACCTCAGGCAAAATATTAAACTCATGCTAAAGTTTTTGCCAGAAAAGTGATTCATTCAGTACTTTTAGGTGTCACTCTATATAGATGTGTATATATATATATTATTTATATATGTTAGTTTTGTATGCTGGTGTTGTAGCAATAAATTATCATATAATGATATTATTACTATTAAAGCCACGCGCCTAGGCGTCTACAGTCAGGTACTAAAATCTAAGTGGGTGCATAAGTAACTCCAGGAGGCCCTAAGGCTCTACGTATTAAGAAGAATCACTAAAATATATATAGGTATATATATTCACGGCTGACTTGAACATGTGCACATTGGCACGGCTAATCATGGATGTCTACAATGAAATTAATACCCACACCAATAGGGGTATAAGACAACAGAACTGAGGAGGTCAGCACCTTTATTCTCCAGAGTAAAGGGTAGGGCTATTACACCTCATATGAGAAGGAAGCCATGTAAGTACGAGACTTTATTAAATGATTTCTAGATCCAATATTCAATAATAATTCCTTCTAAACTTGCAGACTATACTGTCAAAAGTAGAGACTAAAACCAGTGACATGAAGACACGAATAAATGGCCAATGTGTTTCTATCAATTCGAAGCACAACTACAGCACAAACATCAATGGTGAAACCAATGGGTCTATTTGTATGGAACACAGCACAAACAAAAAAAGTATTGAACAAATTAGCGAACTATGCAGGTTCTAATAAATCAGTGCAAGAGTTCCAGGAAAGAAGGAGAAATGGAAGTACAATGGAAACAAGGGCGACTCCAAACAGACTTCACTCATCCATAGAAGAAAGCTAGCCTGCAGTTATTGGGCGGACTATAATAACTTACGTCTTTAAATTAAGAAAAAAACAGAGAGCTATAGGAGGTGAATCATATTTTCAGACACGTCTACCCACGAAAGGAAGCTGCAACTAATTGTAGGCTGGTAGGAGCTGAGCGCACTAATCAGCGTAAAATGAAGAAACTTTAAATGAGCTATAGTCGAGTGAAGCGCATGTAGGAACTGCTGTAGTTTAAGCACATCATGCTGGGTGCAACACATTAGCCGTGTTAAGAATAGCGTATCGGTACTATGTAGTAATTCACCTCGTGTTTTTATTTATTAATTTATTCATAAATGTATTTGTATTCATCCTCATCCGCTGTATGGGAATAATGTAGGAAGAAATTCAAGTAACAAAGACGGTATCTAGGATACGGAAGGAAGGGGGGGGGGGAGTCGCACTATGGAACTCTAGCAGAGGGACCTGAGGCGAGGCCGTCGAGATAGAGAATCCTCGATGGTATCGCCTGAGCTCGCCAGGTTTAAAGGTTTTACAGAAGTTGCCACTTGACTGCGCTATATAATTAAAATCCAGTTTCCAGGTAGAATGCTGAACTTTCATTTAAGAAGCCCCCTGAGAAGCAAAAAGCACAAGTGACAACAATGGTCTTGGTGAACGACTAATTTTCTACCGTCATTCATAATGACGGCTCGGGCCACTAGTAATAGTATATCGATCCTGTGAAGGATCGCCTAGTACGGACGACAGACTTAGAGATGTGAATTAACAAACATTCGCACTAGTATCGTTTTAAAAAGTAACCCAATTGTGGGCAGACACTCATCACATGTTGTTGAGTAGGCTCTCAAAATACTGTACGTAATACTCTAGTTTGAAAGGAATGAAGTCTGGGAGCCCTCAGATCATTCCACCGGCAAACTTCACCCAAAGAAGCGCTCTTTTCCCAATTTTAAGGAGTCTGCATGGGGCCAGTTGATCATTCTTGCAAGAAATATTCTTGCTAGGTTGCATTTAATTTTAAGGAAATTGAACGATGATTAAAAAATAACTTTCGCCATACAAAGAATAAAATACATATGGGGCTTCATTAAGTTCTAGCCTGCTAACAATCTGGAGCCATTCGAGACGTTAAGAATAGGATTTCCGGAGTCACTTTTGCAAATCTGCCATTGAGTGCTTTTTCAATAAAATTAGGATGCATTTTCAGATTTGCAAGATTTAAAGTAGTTGCTACCCAATAGTATCAGTGACTGTATGAATGAAATATGTACATTTCTTTTCGAATAATTGCTTTATTGTCTACGAGAATATAAGGGTGTCGTTGTCTTTCCTACAAGTTTTGTATGAGAGTATGAAAACTGAAGACTCAGACAATTTTTATAGACTGCATGGTTGCAGTGTTTAGATTGATGGGAAACGATTTATTATTTTTTAGATTACTTCTTAAGAATAGCGCGTGTAAGATCTTGATTATCTGGGAAGTAAGGGTTCGAACTTCAATCAATCATATTGAAGATTTTGTTTAATGCATGTTGTGCTTCACTATGAATAATTTCCTTTTCCTCTTAATTAATGTCCTTTTGATCTGTAAATATGGTAAAGCAGTTTAATAAATTAGCGTAGGAACTTATTTCCA
>LQNS02277100.1:15199992-15218984 GCA_001587735.2 Parhyale hawaiensis
ATGTGAATATTGTGTGGGTATCTTTCTGTGTGCTTGTACACTGCGAGTTAAATTTTGAGGTAGCTTTTTTTGCGATAACTGAATGCTTATTCAGTTCGCTAAAAGTATTTACCTACTGAGTGATAATAACGTCTCCGTGCGTTTGCTCTAGGAAACAGGTAAGCTGAAGCAAATGACGGCAGATTTTGAGAACCCATAGCAATTTAATCATCTGCATTTATTAAGGAACTTATAAAAGTATTATCATGGATCTAAAATGTGATTCAGTATCGAATAAAACGGCCCTTGTCATTAGTGTCGTGCCGCTTGGAATGAGAACGAGGGCTGGTAACGGTACTTCGAAGGTCCTTTCCAGGCATACTACGTCACGTTTAACTTGCTAGCTGTGACAAACTTGGGTTTGATTACTTGAGATGGATTTGAATGTTTTGGTTGGGAGTACATTCTGAATTCGGCCAGACAGGGCCTCCCGAAGTAGGCTGTGCAAGAACGTGAAGAACAGTTGCGAGGCTTCCTCTAATGCTGCTTGTAAAGAAAATAAAGTTCGATGGGCAGACGACTACAAAAAAAATTATTATTCCAAAGGTCCTCGTTACTGACGAATGTCATACCGCCCTGGCTGGATAGATGGGTACAGTTAAGTATGAGTTGAAAAGCATGGAAATCATTTCCAACGTTTGAGATGCCAACAAGTGGGAGGCAGAGTCAGTATTATGGACGGCATAATTGGAGACAAGTTCATCGATTCTTTGAAGGTTTCAGACGGAATTGAGATGACTTCTAATGCTTCTGTTGGCTTCTTGGAGGACAATTTTAAGCCAGGGTTAAAGAAGCAAAAAAGTTTCACGGATGAGAACGGTGATATCCATGCAAGACAATGACCCTCTTTTTGCAACTGAGAAATCTCTTGAATATCTACAACAACTTTATTTCTACGGACACAGGTGAAGTATCCACCGTATTCAACAAAAGTAAACTTGATTGAAAACGTAAGGCGCGTTCTGAAGACACGGCATATCAAGATGGAAAAACAGTTTTAAACTCATGATATGCTGAGGGTGTAGCTGCTAGAAACAGTATAGCGCTAGATTGAAGTTACCCTGACAAATTCAAGAAACAAAAGCACCAGGGACAATTTGATACAGAGGATGATACATGCATCATTACCTAACTTTGTATAGTCATATTCCATTTATTTCAATTCAAGTATATTATTTTGTTCGCTTTGAAATTCGTGATGACTACATTTGTTGCCGAATTACGTTCAGCGCGTTAAATATATCTATGTCTGTATTTGCATAGTCGGCAGTAGTATTAAACCTCCTGGTACTTTAGGAAGATAAAAGTAATGCTTCTGAGCAAAAAATATGGTTGTTGTGATTTTACGTTTAGGCGATCCAGATTAATTTTAGCCCAGTGCATTAGATTGAAACTGCTGGTTTAAGGTTGTTCTTCAAGCATACAGCTCGAAGAACAATCTTAAGTCAGCAGTTCTTTAAGTATTTCATAGTGAACATTTGGAACAGACTCCCTTCCGTCGTTGTCGGTACGGAGACAGACAACACGTTTAAAAATAGCCTTAACAAATACTGGGAGAGACATCTTCCACAGCTAAGAACTCCTCCACGAGTCACAAACTCTTAACGGCCAAAGCTTCCGAGGCCATCTTGAACCATCTTCTCTTTTCCGCTCCGATTACAGAAATAAGACGTCTCTAAGCTCCGCGTATTAGCGGCTATTGATCATGCTTACGTGCTTGCATAATCGTCTCTCTGACTGAGATTATCCCCCCTTTTTATTTTCTTCTTTCTTCCTGAGTCCTCTACTTCTCTCTGGTATGATGACAATAGCTCATAGAGGGCCGGGTGTCTCTTTGAGAATGGGCCGGTTGGTTCGTCTACTGCCGCCTATCTAATCTAATCTAATCTAGATAAGCGGCAGTGGACGGATAGGCCTGTTCCTAAAGAGACACCGGGACTCACACCCCGGCCTCCTATTTAAGCTATTGCCATGTCAGTAGGATATAGATGACTGAGTAAGAAAGAAAAAAAAAGGGGGGGAAGAATCTCAGCCAAAGAGGCTATCATGCAAGCATGCACACAAGCACGATCAAGAGCCGCTGATATGCGGATGAGCAATTATCATTACTTAGGGGACATATGATTGGATTCAATCGAGTAAAGTAACTCTTATCTCCATGGGTAGAAAAATACATTATGTTTGATAGCTTTGCAGTTGGATACACATATCGACTATAACACAGTCATCAAGAAGAGATATCAATTCAAGTTTCATCAACTATTTACGTAATTTTTTTCTAGCGGCGTCAGTTGATAGCACATGCATAGTAAAGCGATTTTAATAAGTGATTATTTTGGAACAGCCCCTAATATCCCTAACTACACTTACACGCTTTGGTGACTTCATGGTAATAAAGAAATTATCGCATAATAATCACATCTCCTCAAGCAAATAATAATTCAGGTGAAGAGAAAAACGGCGACAAAGTATTTTATATCAACACTCGTGTCGCTGGCCGTCAAAAATATTGACAACGAATTTGCTAAGCAAGGACTTCCATTATTATTCATGAGATGTTGATGTGGTAGTGAAAGACGCACTGCATCTGCAAACTTTATTGATGGAAAGAGGTGAGCTCGGTTGAATTCAATATTCCTGAGCAACACCATCTTCCCATAGTGGCAGCAACCGCTCGGCGTGATAGCTAACGGCTCAGGTTAGTCGTACTACAGATAAAGCCTCGATTCTAATTATGGTAGGCGACAAGGAGAAATTAACGGAGGTAAGATGATAGGATGATAGCTGTTGACATTCAACTTTCGAATCCACTAATTGATAAAAATGTAGGTGCAGCTAACGATGCCGCAGAAAAACCCTATTGTACAACTCCAAACTGATGCGCCGTGGCAGACGCGAGTGCTAAGCTTTGGCTGAAGGTGGCATTGACCTTCTGGTTGAATATAAAAGCATCTGTTGTGTGGTTTGCATTCGTCAGATACTCATCAGTACTCCACCAAAACACATCAAAATGAGAGCTGTGAGTGAACAGTATAATTTGTAAAGTATTTATTTACCTACTGTGTAGTAAGCTTCGGGAGACCTCTAATTAGTACTTATGACCATACTTTATTCATGTACAATGTAACAAAGAGTCTGATTCACTACTGCCAAATAAACAAGTGTTTAAGATTTTAAACTAATAGGAAGTGTATATTTTACCCCTACGTGAACAAATTACCCAGCACCGGAGTTGAAACTTCAATTGATCTCTTGATCTCTTCAATATCCTTTAGAGACTTCTTAGTGATCTTCTGAAACTAACATAAAATCAGAGCTATGATCGAACAATGTAATGTTCGAATCTCCTTTCACAATGACGATAAACTGGCTTGAGTTTATATTCTGCATTTGCCTTCTTCCTATTGACATTAATTACCTCAATTTCTTTCCTATAGCCTTGCCACCAAGATCGCTTTTGTAATTACTATCTGTACATATAATTAGTTCAAGTACTGAATAACTGGATGTTGAGGTATTGCAGTTACCTACAAACCTCTACAGAACTACAAAACAATTATGTTCTCTGCTAATCATGCACTTGTGACTTATCAACAATTTACTTATTGAACAAAACTATTATTTGTTAGTTTGTACACAGGGCTACGTACATTTCTAAAAAAAAATACGCGGGTAAGATAATTCATGTGGTTGAGAGTAATCTTCACAATTGCACTCTATAGAAAAACACGTTCTGTTAAAAAGAGGTGCATTTTCGGTTATTCGTTTATCACGCTAATGCCTTGACACAAGAAGTAGTGAATGACAGATTAAGTTAGTTTATTGTGTACTGTTTCTATGGCTGGCGGCTGCGCACTCAGTTCAAGCAAATTAATATAAATATTTTGCAGTTAGAAATCAAAGTAACTATGAAAAACACGTTATGTACAAGAATTCGTTGTTTACAATTAAGAGACACCGTACAAAAACCTACAGTTAGTATGGCATGAATGATGGGCTCAGCTAAAAAATTCGTATAAATTTTTTGTGATTCGGAATCACGAACTATTTGTTCGTGGCTGTTGCTGATTGCAATACTTTTTTATGAGCTTACCAAACAGAGCACTGAAAAACAGCAAATTTTCTTCAGTTGAGTTGATCAACTCATTACACTTAAGGTAAAAAAGTTGATTCTTTTTTTTCTTTTCTTGTAAAACTATCGTTGCACCGTCAAAACCTTATTCAACCTAGGCACCAGTTCCTTAAACTATCAACATTACCGCTGACACAGTCAAGAAACGATTTCTCTCTCATGCAGGTTATCCTCATCGCCCTCCTCGCCTTCGTGGCCGCCGACAAGCCCACCCCCAGATACGGAGAAGACAGCAGCGAAGAGGTGACCCTCGTCCGTGACGACCGCGTGTACCCCAGCGCCGCCGGCGAGTACAGCACCGACTTCGAAACCAGCGACGGTACCGTTATCTCCGACTCCGGCTACGGCTCTGGCCCCGATGGCGCCGTTGAGACCCAGGGATCCGTGAGGTACATCTCCCCCGAGGGTGAGGAATTCGAGCTGACCTACGTCGCCGATGCCGCCGGTGGATACCAGCCCGAGTCTGATGCCCTCCCCGTGGCCCCCGAGTTCCCCCACGAGATCCCCCAGTTCGTCCTCGACCAAATCGCCTTCGCCGCCCGCCAGGACGCCGAAAGCGACGAAGACAGCGACGAAGATGACCGTACCTACGCCTAAGTCTAATTATTCTTTATTTATTTGGTGCTCTCCCATCTTCTCTTGTTCTATCATGAAATTCACTTGTACATTATGACGCTTTCTCGTAGTTTACGTATTGTTTATTTCAATAAATGCAAAACAGAGCAGTTTATGTAATTTAATTAACCTTTATGCTATTTTTTTTTTGCTATATACTCGGTAAACATCTTATTCATCTTTTGTGACGTTCATCATCGAAATCCATGTAGGCATGACATCTCTCATACAGGCTTTTTAATATATTTGCCTAAAAATAAACTCAAATGCAAGAAAATTGCATGAAACAAAAATTTTAACAATCTGAGGTAGATAACTGATGAGTTTGCCATAAAAATTCGGCGTTCATAAAGCGTGTTTGCCCAGTGGAAAGAAACGCTTGAGATTCTAAGGCTTCAGTCTGCAACATTTCTGTTTATTTTCTACATCTTTTTCAGACTTTTTCATGTAAAGTTCCATAGAATATAATCTATACAACTGCCTGTGCTGTATCTTCAACTTCGGAATGGGAGTCTATTCCAATGTTTACTATGAAGTACGGGAAAAACTACTGGCTGAGAGTAGTTCTTCTTACTTTAGTTGTGTTGATTGCAGCGCATGTAGAAAACTATAGTGCAAACCAGCGTGAGGTGTCAGATGGGCGTGGCTAAGAACGCAAAGCAACTTTGCATAACAATTTCACTTATGCGCGTAGTGTAACTTGTCTCAATCGATAAAATTATATTTATATTCTAAAACTCAAATTTCAATAGTTAATACGTAGATTAGATTTGGCACTGCTGCGTTCAATTTAACCCCGCCCCTAAAGGACTGCTCACGCTGGTTTGACTATAGTAAGGCTCATATCACATTTACACGAGAGAACACATGGTCATGTCGGGCGCATACACTAGCGGCAATAAGAATAGTATATTGTATTTTGGTATATCGATTCTGCGAAGGGTCTACTTGCACGAGCGGCAGATTTACGGTTTTGAAGTAACAAGCATTAGCACTAATACAGGTTTATTAAGTAATGAAAACGTGGTAAGACACTTATCTCATAGCGTATTGTTGAGTAGGCTCTCAAAATACTGCATGCAATTCTGCATGTAAGTGGGGAGGAGAAAATTTTAGGAGTCTTTAAAGACCATTTCACAGGTAAAATTCAGAAGCAGACGAGCTTTTATTCCAATCTTAAAATGTCTACACGGGGGGGGGGGGGGTGGTGGTAGATCATTAGTACGGTGTCTCGTAATTGTAAACAGCGGATTCTTGTGCATAACGTGTTTTTCATCGTAAGTTAGATTTCTAACTGCAACATATTTATATTATAGAGTTCATTTTCCAGGTGATCTGCGCTACATAAGTTGAATGCTCTAGTTATTAAGGAATTAATGACACTTTTTTTTTTTTTTTTTAAATCCAGTGAAAGTTTTGAAACAACCTTAACACATATTTATATTAGTTTGCTTGAACTGAGTGCGCAGCCGCCATCCACAGTAACAGTACAGAATAAACTAACTTAATCTGTCATTCACTACTTCTTGTGTCAAGGCACTAGCGTGATAAACGAATAACGGAAATGCACCTCTTTTTAACAGAACGTGTTTTTCTATAAAGTGCAATTGTGAAGATTACTCTCAACCACATGAATTACCTTACCCCTCTATTTTTTAATAAATGTACGTAGCTCTGTGTACAAAGTAACAAATATTAGTTTGGTTCAACAAGTTAATGGTTGATAGGTCACCACTGCATGATTAGCAGAGAACATAATTGTTTTGTTTCAGTAGAGGTTTGTAGGTAATTGCAATTCATCAACATCCAGCTCTTCAGTACTTGAACTAATTGTATGTACAGATAGTAATTACAAAAGCGATCCTGGTCGCAAGGCTATAGGAAAGAAATTGAGGTAAATAATGTCAATAGGAAGTAGCCTAACGCAGAACATATACTAAAGCCAGTTTATAGTCATTGTGAAAGGACATCAGAACATTACGTTGTCCGATTATAGCTATGTTTTTGTGTTAGTTTCAGAAGAGCACTGAGAAATCTCTAAAGGATATTGAACAGAGATCAAGGGATCAATTGAAGTTTCGACTCCGGTGCTGGTTAGTTCACGTAAGGGTAAAATTAGCTTAAAATCTTAAATGCTTGATCTAAGGATGACATCACGACAAAGGATTTATGAAGAAAATAAAGAAGAAGCAAGAGAACATGCCGGCCCGACCTTTAGGAATTAGGCAAACATATTGATTATTGTCTTATTTTTATCAGGCACTGGTTCATTAGATGCCTTATAAAACTATTATTGAGGGTTCACGATGAGAATTAGCTTCAAATGAGACAGTAATCAATACTGGCAGAAACCTGCGAAGATTCCGAAGTACAAAAGCAATATTGTTCTTCGGTAATGTCTCTGACCCTCATCAACCTAGTTTTCTCCCATCTTATACTAATGGAATCTGTAAAAATTTTATAAAAAAAGTAAATTGTACATTAATTATGATACCCTCGGACCCGTATCATACATACGATGGTTGAGAAACGTTTCAAGTCCGGCAAAGTTAGGCTGTGAATCTTCTGCGTAAGATACGTGAAAAGTAGCAGTTTAAAATTTACTCATTCTCATTTTGATTCCTTCTCAAGGCCATATCAAGGATGACTCAAAGATGCCCTTATTGTTCTTCTATTGTACGCTGATGACAGCGTCAGGGTCGTGCCAATTAGGCAAGTAACTAGCTAATTTAATTAAGAATAATAATATATTTATTATCATTTTGCCTATTGCTCCGTTAGTTATTTAGTTAGTACGACCGCGACGCTTCCATCAGTAGCCTACTTGAAAAGGGTGAAATTAGGGCATCCTTCAAGTATCTTTGATACAACGAGAGAAGGGAAAAATTGGAGAACGAGTCAAGTTTAAAGTTAAGCTTCTTCTTCTCGCAAGTCTTAGGTAAAAGATTCACTACCTGACTAGGAATATTTCTTCGCCCTCAGAATGCATGATATGGGTCGGAGGGTTATATAGTTAAGGAATGATGCTTTCGTTCTGTAGAATTTTCCCAGGCTCATTCAGTATTAGATTGGGACAAGTTTGGACGGTCTGGTTTGAAATAATACTGAAGAGCATTGGCTTTGTTTTGGGAATTTACACTAGTTCCGCCTAGTTTTAACAATTGTCGCACAGCTTGGTTTGATAAAAATGTCTGAAAAATCAAATGACCGGAAAAGAAATTATCGTACTATTGAAGACATTTGTAGTCTTCTTCTGTCAGTTCAAGAGCTGCCAGTGGTACTACGAAGGTTATTTCCAGGCATACTATGCCACGTATAACAAGGAAGCTGTGACGAAGTTGGGGCTGACTTGTCGAAATGGGTTTGAATGTTATGGTAGAAAAGACATTCCGAATTCGTCCAGATAGCGCCTCCAGGAGCAGTTAGGCAAAAATGTTAGAGCAGCTGCAAAGCTCCCTCCGGATGCTAGAAGCTACTACATGATGATAGAAGTTTGAAACTACGGATGCTATCGATCAACAAAAGAAAGTTTAATAGGCAAACGACTACACGAAGAGAGAAGTTTTAAAAGTCAGTATTACTGATGAATGCCGCACCACCCTGGTATGAATAAATGAGAAAAGTATATGATTGGTTGCGAGGACTGAAAATAGTTTTCAACGTTTGAGATGCCAACAAAGAGGGAGGTGGAGTTATGTTTATGACTGGCATGACTGAAGGCATGTTGTCGATCCTTAGAAGGTTTCAGAGGGCACAAAACTGGTATCTAGTGCTTCTCTTGCCTACTTGGAGGACAATTGCAAGCCATGTTTTTCAGTTTAATTCAATCGATCAGAAGCCATGCCTTAAAAAACATGCTTAATGGAAGAGAACGCTGATATTCGTGTAATATAATCAACCTCTCATACACCTAAGAAGTCTTTTAAGTTCTAGCAGCAATTTGATTTTCGTAGACATCGTTTGATGACGCGGCTAGGGTGTTCATCCAACGTAAACTTGACTGTACATCTTTGGAGTGTTCCGAAGATGAAGCGATATTATGACGAACCAGCAGTTTTCAAAATCAGACATGCTGTGAGAATCAACAACTGAGGAGCTGCTCACAGTATGGCGCCAGATATCGGAGTTACCCTGAAGAATTTGAGGGATGGACGCAAAAGGGACTTTTACCTAGGAGACCGAGCAGCATGGATTCAACATTACAAACCTTATGATGTCATGTTTCCTTTCTTTCAGTTCGAATGTATATTAGAATGGGCAGAAAAGTTGTGAGAATTTTATTTATTTGCTAAATTTCGTTCTCCGCATCAATTAACTTGAGCACTCTGAGGGCGCATACCTCCTCCAAGCAAAGCATCGGTAACGAAAAGTTCAAAGTAGTTCTGAAACCATGATTTGCCACGTCTCAACTCAAAAATCTAATCATTTGTGGCTTTTGATAGTAACAACAGTTTATGCGATTTTCTTTAAGATCCGTTCATAAATTTTCAAGTTATGCTGCTAAAAAACATCTTGACAAACATGAGCTAAGCATACAAACGAACCAACAGCATTGCACCAAAATTTATCATTCATGTCTTTTAACATTTCTAATGGCTCCTATAAGTTTCGTAAAGATCCATTCAATATTTTTTGAGTTATTGTGCTAACAAGTATCAAATTAAAAACAGTGACGAACGAGCAAAGGGATCATTAGAAAAATTTGGTTATTTACTCTGCGTAATATACCTAACAACTCATGTCAATTTGATAAAAATCCGTCCATCACTTTTTGAGTTATGGCACGGAGAAAAATTGTGCGACATTCTAACAAGCATACCAACAAAGAAACAAACGGATGAACGGATCTTTACCAAAAGTTAGTTATGTGTTCCTCCCAACATACCAAATAATTTCTGTAAATTTCGTCAAAATCCGTGCATAACTTTCTGAGTCATCTTGATGACAGACAGATAAACACACAGACAGACAAACCCGACGAAAACATAACCTCCCTGGCCTAGGTCAATATTGGTCTTTGCATAATCTTTATTTTTATCAGACCTACCTAATGATTCAGGACGATAAAAGCGATGGCCACGAGTCTACATTGCCGTTATTCCTTCACGTGTAAACTGCCTAGATTATTAATTTAGCTCAGGACATGAAGAATCTTCAGTGAGGAGAAATATATCTGGATTTGACCCAATAAATAATCTGTTATTTATCTGTTATTTAGGAACAAGCGAGGTATACGAAAAGTCTGCGTGCCAAACAATAACAAAGCGTTGACTACTGGTATCGAATAAATTACGATCATGAAGAATTACTGTCAATTTTTTCCTCACCTCAATACTGTTTCATGAACAACGTCCACTGATGAATTTTAAAGGCGGCTATTTTGAAGAGTGGCTCATTACACTTACACGCACTGCTGGCTCCACGCTAACGAAGTGATTATCGCATAATGAAAACACCTCCTGGAGCAAAATTCATAATAATTAAATTTAAGACACAAACGTGTGATGAGGCATTTTCTATTATAATACTAGAGTAGCAGGCCATCAAAGATACGATGACAAAAATTTACAAAATTGGATCTTTATGTTTCACATAAGTAAGAGGTGTTGATGTCTTTATGAAGCATTCACTGCAACTGCATACATTACGGATCGAAAAGGCGAAGGCTGTCGATTTCAATTTTTCTAAGTAACGTAATCCTCCTACAGACAGTACATTCCGATACCGATGAGGTAATGATAACTAAAATGTCTTAGTTAACGGGTTTTGTTTAGCATAACCAAATATTTGAGTTCTTAATGCAAAATTGAAGAAAAAATTTGTGAACCGGAACATTTCTAAATGTTTATTATTACTTCAATGTTGAAGCAATAATCACCTTATATTAGCATTAATTGCTAAATGCTATTCTGTAATGAGTGAATATAACCAAATCCAGTCTAGTACCAAACATTTTTAGTAAAATTTACCATAAAGTTTAGTAATATAACAAAAATGTTTAACTAAATCAGTTGGTAATATTGAATAAAAATTTATTTGTCTGATAGCCAAACCAGTAACTTAGTTAACTCAACTTAATTTTGATAAATGCAACCAAATCGGTCTGTGTGTGTGCCCTCGGACCGTAATAGTTAACGGCTTGGTCCCAATCGGATATTTATAGGCATTTATCCGATGTTATCGGATATCCTTTTAGTATTTCCTTAGTTTCAGCCGATAATTGCCGATAAATTTGCGGTTGGGTTAGACGTGCAACAGTTAAGGATTCTGTGATAACTGTGGCAGGCGACAAAGATAATTAAGAGAGGTAAGATGATACCTGTTGACATTCAACTTTCGAATCCACTAAATGATAAAAATGTAGGTGCAGGCTAACGATGCCGCAGAAAAACCCTATTGTACAACCCCAAAGTGATGCTCTGTGGCAGACGAGTGCGCTACGCTTTAGCTCAAGGTGGCATTGACCTTCTGGTTGAATATAAAAGCATCTGTTGTGTGGTTTGCATTCGTCAGATACTCATCAGTACTCCACCAAAACACATCAAAATGAGAGCTGTGAGTTAGCAGTATAATTCTCTGTTTCCTATTCATGGCAATTAATTACTAACCATTCGAGCGCAGCGTGTATTTCGCATCGGGTAGCCTCTAGTTAGAACTTCCTACCCATACTTTGTTCGTACATCATATGACAAAAAATTACCAAGAAGCTAATAGGCTTTGTCACTTTTCTTCGTTTTAATTGTGACTATGCCTGTTTTCACGAATCTCTGTGAAAAATAAATTTCTATGGGGTTTAATACCTTATCACGAACTATGTACTGTCAAATTTTAAACAAATGAAAGCGTGATTTTGCCTTTACTTCATATAACGTGCAGCAGAGTCAAACTTCAGCTGGTCTGTGTTCAACATTCTTTAGAGATTTGACAGTGTTCTTCCGAAAATAATACAATATCAGCGCTATGATCGAACTATGTTATTGGAACCAATTTTCTTAGTTTAATTCACAATGACTATAAGGTAGCTTGAGTATATAAATTTGTTCTGTTTACGCAAACTCCTATTGGTATTATTTACCTCAATTTTTTTATTAGTCTTGCGGCCAGGAGTGACTTTTGTCATTCCTAGTCATAGAAACAAGCATACAAGCAAACAAACAAATTCAGGTACGAACCAACTGGATGGTGAAATTTATACAATTCCCTAGAAACCTGCAATAAAATAATATAAAAAGTGTGTTTTCTCCCAATGCTGCATTTGTGACTCCACCAATTCACTCATTGAACAAAAAACTATTTGTCGTTTGTTTGTGTGCCGTGATGCCAATATTTATAAGAAATTTACACAAGTAAGGTTATTCATGTGGTAGAGAGCAGTCATGATGGATGTCGTTTATAGAAAAAATGTTCTGTAAAGAAAGATGCATTGTGGCTATTCATTTATCAGTATAGTGACTTCGTACGTGAAGCAGGGGATGGCAGATTACGCTGCTTTGCTGTGTACTGTAACTATGAATGGCGGCTGTGCACTCAATTCAGGCAAATTAAAAGCACTATTTTACATTTATCAATCTTACAATATTTTTTTAAAGAAGAATCTGCTTTTTACAATCACAAGTCACATTCTGTTCTAGCTGCAGTTGTCGCGACAGGAATGATGGCTTCAGCCAAAAATTTCCTGAAATCTTCTGTAATGTGAAACAACGAACCGTTAGGTATTACTGGGTTTATCAATACTTGGTCTCTTTTTGTGGGTCGATACCAAACAGAGCGTTAACAAGCAGCAAATGTTCTTCGGTTTTAGCTGATCGTGATGGTTGCTTTAAGGGGAAGTCATTGCATTCATGGTCAAGCTTAAGTTTTTACGTCCTATTTGAGTAGAATGATCGTAGGAGCTTCAAAGCATTATGAAACCAAGGCACCAGTTCTTTAATTTTATTGTTGGAAAAGTAAGGAACATTTCTTTCTCTTGCAGGTTATCTTCATCGCCCTCCTCGCCTTCGTGGCCGCCGACAAGCCCACCCCCAGATACGGAGAAGACAGCAGCGAAGAGGTGACCCTCGTCCGTGACGACCGCGTGTACCCCAGCGCCGCCGGCGAGTACAGCACCGACTNGTACAGCACCGACTTCGAGACCAGCGACGGTACCCAGATCTCCGACTCCGGCTACGGCTCTGGCCCCGATGGCGCCGTTGAGACCCAGGGATCCGTGAGGTACATCTCCCCCGAGGGTGAGGAATTCGAACTCACCTACGTCGCCAACGCCGAAGGTGGATACCAACCCGAATCTGATGCCCTCCCCGTGGCCCCCGAGTTCCCCCACCCCATCCCCCAGTTCGTCCTCGACCAAATCGCCTTCGCCGCCCGTCAGGACGCCGAAAGCGACGAAGACAGCGACGAAGATGACCGTACCTACGCCTAAGTCTAATTGTTCTTTATTTATTTGGTTCTCTCATCTTCTCTTGTTCTATCATGAAATTCACTTGTACATTATGACGCTTTCTCGTAGTTATTCATTATTTATTTCAATAAATGCAAAACAGAGCAGTTTATGTAATTTAATTAACCTCTGTGCTATTCTTCTGCTGTATTCTCAGTTAACATCTTATTCTTCTTTGGTAACGTTTACCATCCAATTGCATATATCCATGAAACTTCTCTTGTGGTAGTGTTCTGGGCCATTTGTTATTCATTGTACCTACGGCGGATTTGTTTCATCTAGTTAATAATTTACTTGTTGGTTACGCTGATGATGTTACTTTGCTGGCTGTTTGCGATAAGCCTAGTGATAGATTAGAGGTTTCAGAATCCATTCAGCATGGTTTGGAAATGATTGATTCCTGGTGTTCTAGGTTGGAGATGAGGCTTACTGCGGGCAAGACTAAGACCATGCTCGTGTCCAGGTCGCGTACAGTGGGACCTCCTTTTGCTGCACTCATACTGGATGGTGTATCACTTCCTGAGGTTGATGACTTGGTAATCTTGGGTGTCAATTTTAATCAAAAGTTGACGTTTGAGCCCCACATTCGTTCGGTTGCCTCATGTGCATCGCAGAAAATTGGTCTTATGAGGCGTGCTTGGAGGGTGTTTGGCTCGGTAGAATTGACACTTTGCTGCTTTAATTGCTTTTCCTCCCTCTTCTGGAGTACTGCTCTGTAGTCTGGGGTTCTGCTGCCGATTGCCATCTGTGTTTGCTTGACAAAGTGGCTCGTCGATGCGAGTTCCTGCTGGGTGGTGTTGTGCCTTGTGATCTGGCTCATCGTCGCAGAGTTGGTGGGATCTGTTTTTGTATAAAATCTATAACTGCCCCAGTCACCCACTGTCTGAGTTTCTTCCGGATCCATTTGTTTGGGTGAGGTATACTCGGCGTACTGTTGCTCTTCATGGAACCGGCCTTGGAACCGTTGCGATGCCGTAGGGGCCAGTGTTCCCGTTCGTTTTTCCCATCGTGTATGGATGTTTGAAATGGTCTTGATGGTTCTGTCTTTGCTGGTGCGGGTATTGGCAGCTTTAAACGATCTATACACCGAGCTATTCTGTGATCTTGGATCTTCTTTTTTTTTCATTCTTTTGTTTTCTTCACCCGCTGGGCTGGTTGCGTGGTGGTTTGTCAATCTCATGGCTTTTCTCCGTTCCCACGTCGCCAGTCTGGTGTGATTTAATAATAATAATAAATATACCAAAAGAATGTGCTCCCCATGCTGTCTGGGGGCTGTATAGAGTGACTATAGACAGAAATTTAGCGCTCGAGTGAACAAAAGTAGATGTTGATAAATTGAACGCCGAGTAGACTCTAAAATTCAGACCACGCACAGTAGCTGTCCTTTTCTAAGTGCAGAAGCAGCAATTTTAAGTGGGCTGACAGCAACGACAGGTGACTCAACATACAGGACGACAAATCAAATGTGAAATACATAAGATTTGGCAGCGGCACACATTCATCTCATCCTGCTTTCTGTCGAATGTCGTCGTTTATTCTTTTAACTGAGGTCAATTAAGTGCCCTACAATCGATAGCCTCGGCAATATTCACTTTTTTTCGTTGAATCCTTTCCCCCTCTCTTATAAATCTTCAACCAGCAAAACTTGACTTCGATAAAAATAGTTCGCGCCATATTACACGTCTCTGACGTATTACAGCTACGCCTGAGACAGCCTTGGCAAGGCTCCTCAAATCACAACTCATGCAAATTTCATATAAATCCGCCCATAACTTTTTGAGTTTATGCATTGAGAAAATTGAGGCAGGCAGAAAAATATACGAATGAAGTGAGCTTCACCAAAAGTTAATCATATCTTTCTCTTAACATTTTTAGCAATCTCTGTAAATTTTGTTAAGATCTGTTCATAACTTTTTGCGTTGTCTTGGAGACAGA
The DNA here is from genome assembly GCA_001587735.2 of Parhyale hawaiensis. Classification (NCBI taxonomy): domain Eukaryota; kingdom Metazoa; phylum Arthropoda; class Malacostraca; order Amphipoda; family Hyalidae; genus Parhyale; species Parhyale hawaiensis. The sequence continues at coordinate 15,215,151 of LQNS02277100.1, forward strand.
CAGACCAACAAACAAACAGAATCGATGAAAACACAACCTCCCTGGAGGAGGTAATTATTAGATGCAGTCTATTACGTTTTGTACCTATTCGGTACATTTCGGTCTTCTCTGGATAGAAAGGTGGAACTATCGTATTTTATGACCTTTGTGTAGTTGCAATAGAAGTTTTTTATCCAGATACATACTAAATATGCAGAGAAAATCCAAACCTACTAGGCTGCGTCAAGTAATTAGTCAAAAAACTACGGAATCAAGCAATTTTCAGGCACAAACCCAGGCCTACTTTATGAGGCCATGGCTTGGGCCAGGACCACACCAGCATCGCAAGCGACGTGGGAAGTAACAAATTTGTGGCAGGAAGAAAGTAAAGTAGGGCACAGCAATCTACTGTCCCCACCGACACATCCCAGGTCGTGAATTGCTGTCTGTCCCAAGCAACATGCTTACAAAAACGGCATTGCAGTGCTTGTTGCACCAGGTCAACCCTGGCTAAACAAACACGGTTTCTTCGCTTTGATTTTGTAAAATTTCTGGCAAGCAAAAATTGGTTTGTTTGTAATAGCAGCTGGGAGTACACTAAAAATAATATATATTCAATGCGTTTACTAAAATCGAAACTTTGTTATTTTAAAGGGAGGTCAGGCTGAAGCAATGGTGAAAGCAATGTATGCTCTTCCTTGTGGAATTATGGCATAAGCTTCAACACTGACGACCTGCCGCTGCAAACTATTTACCTTGATTTTTGAAGGCTGGATCCACTAACATAAATAAAATTTATCTATGCCTCATCAATCTCGTAGCATATTAATATTATAATAGAGCATGAATCGTAATATACCAGACTGTCTACTCCTTCCATGTGAGCCTGACTTCAAATACAAAAAGCTTTGATAAAATCTTTGCTATAAATTTACTTTTCTCAAAAAAGATGCATCTATGGAAAAAACACACCTACATAAACACTGCCTACAGGTAGATTTCAAAATGATTTTTAGCCGATTTAGGTAATTTTGCTGTTTAAAATTTAACAATCATTGTTCTTCGGAGCAAATGTATTACTTTTTGTTTGAGGCCCTATCATGACTGATAAAATTAATATGTTATTGTAGATTTATCAATTTGCCATCAGGCCCACTTGGGACATAGGGTAGAACTAAAACAAATGTGTCGTTTCAATTCTGAGAGAGTAATTATCTATTACGCCTACCGATAAGAAAGCGTTACATCTGCTTTGCGCATAATAGCAGCTGATTGTCCATAACAAGTGGCGGTGTTGAAAGGAGGAATACTCCATGACAGCCGGTCACGTGACTAAGTTAAGTTTCACTGCATAATCCCTGCATAATGAGTTCTTAGGCTCGTGTTAGTCACCTCGTTATTACTGAAATAACTTCTATAAATCCTGTAGCAGTTTAGACTACTAACATTTTCAATGCGCATAGCTGACGCAATTTGCACACATAATATCATTTATTATACATTTGACAGAATTAGAAATCACCTTAAGAAAAATCGTTGTAAGGTCAAAAACTTTGTAAATTTTTTATGGCTCATCTCAGGTTGCTGGAACTGCCAGTCAAATTAGAAAAGGAGTCAATTGAAAGACACTGAATAATTCGACAAAGTAGCTTAGGCAGAATTATGATTGCAGCTCTCTCTGTGTATCACTGCAGGTAAAATAGTTTGGATTAGCAGAAAAAAATTTGTACAGTACTCAAAAATAAAGAGTTACATTTTTATATATATTATGATAGTCATCGCCCATAATACATCAAATAATAATTGAGCTTGCCAAGCTGATAGGTGGCACATAGGTCCGAATGCCAGCCAAAAGTCCTGCAGCTATTTTATTGAGTACTTTTATTTAAAGTCCGTGTATTTTTGAAGGCGGTGTTTCCATCATTCTAACCATGACCTGTAGAAGTCCATGGTTTGACGTGGGAAGAATTTCGAACAGCGATTTTAGCCTCGCCTGTAGCGTCAAACCATGCTCCTTCCATGTGTTCTTTGGGCGTAAAGGGAAAAATTTGAAGGAGCAAGAACAGGAACGTATGGAGGGTGAGGTTATATTTCCCAAAGGAATTATCGAAGAACAGCTCATGAAATCCGGCAAGAATGAGCGTTGTACTGTTATGATCAACAAGAATCTGCAGTGCTGCTTCCTTTGTCATTTTATTACCAATGACATATCTACGTTTCTTAATACATATATTTTCTAAAAAAAAGAAAATCTGTCGAAATTATCCCTTTTGAATTTTAGTAAGCAGTGACCATGACCTTTAGGGTTGACCACTATACCTCAAATTTGAGTAGCCTAAAAGAATCCCAGGGAATTCATTGTCTTGATTTGATCTGACTCTCAGGATTGTATAAATAAATCCAACCCCCTGTTCTGGTTCAAGTCTCTCTCTAAAAAATTTCCTTTCAACAACTTTAATTTTGGTTCAGAGATCCATTAACGTGTCAGCTTACGCAGTCAACTTGTCAGCACGCACAGCTCTAGGCCCTCAGCAAGCAGAAAGCGTGTTAATTTAAGTTCAAGATTTTCATGCAAAGTTAAGAAACCCCAGCCAAATGAATCTGCAAAGTTAACGCTTCTATTTTAATTTCAATTTACCTTTCCATTTACATTATTTCCAAAACCTGACCACTGTTTTTTTCCATTAACGAAGTTGGTGGCCTCCTGTACTTCCGATCAACTTCTTTAAATTGCTTCACCCCTAGCTGTTCAACTGTTAAGTTACGAAGAGTCACAACGCAGTAAAATTTTTACAACACTACAGTGATTTCCAAATTTGATGCCGGCTTTTATCTGAATATCACAGTTTTTCGATGTTCTTATGAATATTTTTCAGGCAAATGCATCTCAGCGAGAATAACAACAAATGTATAGCGTGGCTTCGGTATGAAATGCAAAATTACTGAGGGCTAATGCAAAATATTACATTGTACAGACTAGATAACCGTGGAAATTCCATGCCTGTCTTGCGCACTGGACTGGCCCATATGGCGGTCTAAAAATAGTATGCTCTGTCGTAGCTGCATGATAGAATGTAGGTACCCAGGACCATTTGGGAGGACTCTTAGTAAAACACTGCTGTAATTTTCTGTCTAGATTTGCAGGCGAAAGGCACATTCACCATTCCTGAATTCATGAATTGCACTGTATTTTTGAAAATTATCAAACTCTCCCTTCAGCTGACTCCTTTACATTAACAAGCCTGTGATATAGTCGTTATGTAACTTTTTATTACTGGAGATAATCTTCAGCCTAATCGATATCGTCACCCTGAACAACTGCAGTTCAGTAAACGATTTGCATACGTAGTTTACGCAGGCTGTGTATGCCCATGGAAGCGATGTTCTACGGCACTTATAACAGCAGTTCTCATGCTATTAATATTATTAGCTTCACATAGGCCTAGTTGGCATATCTTTATTTCATACATGGAAGGAACTTCAACCTACCCTGTGTAAATGAACTACAGAAATATTCGACCCGCAAGAAGTAACCGATCCTTGGCCAACCAAAGGAGCTACGGACACACCCTCATTAGACTCCCAAAAGCTGCTGAAGAACTGTGAGCTTTGCAGGACATCACGTTGCGCGTAAAAAAGCGTTTGGAATTTCTTTTGACCTATTGAGAAATTGAGTAGCTGTTTATACGCTCAGAATTGAGATCGAAACGAACAGAGAGCTCAGATTCAAGCACGCGATAGCCTATTAAGCTGGCTCGTTTATATCCCGAAACTTTAATTGCTCGACGATAATCCGAAATTGTCAAGCACGATAGAACCAAATCCATAATGTCAAGGTAGAGCCTTGGCATTGGC
>LQNS02277100.1:15265372-15279961 GCA_001587735.2 Parhyale hawaiensis
TTTCTTCAGTATTAGATAGGGGAAAAATAGAACTAATAAGATAGGAGAAAATTCAGATTTCAAAAGGCGAAAAAAAAAGTTGGATACCTTGGAATATTTTTCTTCAGTATTAAATAGGGGAAAAATGAGGAAGCCAGCGGGGGTTTTCCTGAAGGGCTAACTTACTGCTGTCATTTATCGCACACGTGCACCAGTCATTTAATAACCAAATATGCCGTCATTTACAATGACGGCTCGGAACACTAGTACTATAATAAGAGAGCTGTCTGTCTGTCAGTCGATCCATCCGTTCGTCTGTCCGAAGCCTTATTTTCCCCAAACCGTATCCAGGATACGAGCCTGAGAATTCCCGGGTTATTGGTGAAGGCCTGATCACGGGCCTTTGTGAACTTGGTTGCTTTGTGCACCTGGTGAACTTCGAGGACTAAGTGGACTTGGTGCACTTTGTGAATTTTCAAGTAGGGGGAACTTTTTTAGATGGGATGGTAAGATGTTTTCAAATACATATTTCATGACTTATTCAACAAAAGAATTGTTTTGAGTGGATCGTGATGGCATCCTGCAACAAACCAACTCATCCTAAAACGAAGCCTTTATGCAGAGTTCCTTTGGTATGAGTTATGAGTGCAAGCTGTGTAAATTGTGCTAACTTTCTTGTCGTTAGCATTCCTTTGGTATGAGTACAAGTTGTTTAGTGACGATGATTTCTGCAGTCATAGGCTGAGTGCTTCTTGCAATTTCCCGTTTCGTGACCTCCTCGTTATGTGACATGGTCTCTTAACCAGCTGGTGTAATAATGTTGCTTACTCTGTACTTGTAGGCGTATTTGTAACCCTATCGTGTTTTTAATAAAGGTTATTATTGTTATTGTCTTGAGATGGTATTATTTTAAATACTGAAGAATACGATGAGAAGCACATAAGAAATTTGGTCACCCACGACCCACGTTTGGGTAACCATATTTCTAATATGCTTCTCATCGTATTCTTCAGTATTATTAGTATTACTATTTTTCCAAATAATTCTGTGAAATTTTGAATTGAGGAGATAAATTTTATAAAGAAAGATAATATTTTTGAAGTCCGACTGTAAAAAGCACAAGAATTAACAAGAGCATCTACAGTAGATTTCGGAAAATGTCTTAGCCAATGCCAGTGCAGGCGTCGCCAAAGTATCTTTCCATCAACCCTGGAAAGTAGCGCTGTTGAAAGGAGCAGGAAGGCCTGATGCTGCAAATGGTACACTGCCTCACTTCGTCTAATACAGACTTAAGTCCGACACCGTAATTGGTCCAGTACTGCCATCTTAAATTTTTTAGTCCCATAACCGGTACCGCTGTCGGACAAGTACCGCTGTCGGTGCAGTACCGCTGTCGGTGCAGTACCGCTGTCGGACAAGTACCGCTGTCGGTGCAGTACCGCTGTCGGTGCAGTACCGCTGTCGGTGCAGTACCGCTGTCGGTGCAGTACCGATGTCGGTGCAGTACCGTTGTCTGTCCAGTACCGCTGAAGCATTCTCCGCCTGACACCGAATAATTCGCTGCGATTCGCTAGTGTTTACGTGTCTACGGCAGTCCGGACTGATATTCGTCAGAACGTTTAGCTGTCTACTGTACTGTCTTGTAAGTTTCGCATACAATATTCGTAGATCATGAGATCTCCCAAAAGCTAAGGCACTGCATTTACATTCCTTAACTGTGCGTAACTACCTCCTGTGTAAGATAATTACTGATTAAGAAAAACTGTTACCGTTGCTGAGAAAGAAAATTGAAACGTTTATCCTTTGTGCTATGAGTGTATCCTGGATAGCTGCACGGCGCAGTGCCATCTCTGCTGGATACAAGCAGTGAACTAAAACTAGTGATTTTGATTTGGTTATATACCGTAATAGTGAATCACACTCTAATTTCTTGTGTTGAATGTTAAGCTAGGCACCATATCCCTATCAAAATTTGGAGCCGCCGCGGCGCCAAGCAGCGGCTGAATTTCCGTTTTAGCTCCGGTGGTGACCCTTAGTTTGGATAAGGATTGTGCATTGTAAAAAATATTTCGAGCAGTTATACATTGCTTCTCTTCTAGAATGGAATTACATTTTCACTAGGAATTTGGAAGCATTTTTACGGGTAGAAATGCTCTGCGTTTTCAAAGTGCATCATCCTGCTGACAATTATCTACTTATTCCTCGACAGTAGTATGTAGAGCCGCCAAATACCCGCTTTTGAGGGTAGGTTCCGGCTGCTTCTACTTCCGGTTGCCCAGGCCCCGCCCACTTCCGGTTCGCGCCCCCAGACCCCCGCTACACCGGCAGTGCATTGGCCGTTTTAAACAGGAAGCTCACGTGCGAGGGGAGCCGCGGGTATCTGGCAGCTCTGCATACTACTCTCGTCTACTCGAAAGCATCACTATTCACATGACGAACTGGAATTTTTTTCGATGAAAATTTAGAAATCTTCGAGTCGCAATTCACTTAAGAAAGGCATAGAGCTCGGTACTAGCGTTGCCAAAGCTGGTTTTTTCTAGCTCATGCGAGGCTGCAATAGTTTTCAGCTCCGACGCACAAGTATAGAGCTAGGCAAAAGAGTGTGAAACAGGACTAAACTAAATGATACTGTGCAATGAAGTATCGGTCTGGATCACGTAAGAACTGTCTCAATGCTAGTTGTATCTCCATATACACCCATTTATTTCCGTTAAATTATTGATGGCTAGGTATTCATTCCTTTTTCTGATAGCCTTGATAGAGTCCCGAGTTACTATGCAGTGCTATAAGTTGCAGAGGTTTTGCTCGACAGAGGCCTGTTTGTTTTACGCAATTCCATAATTCAGTTTCAAAAATCTTCCTTAGAGTTACACTCTTATTGATACACTGTAATCTTGAATCCAGAGTATATATATCTACTATAGTATCTAAAGTAAAAATTTCGAACCGACATAACGAACTAGTGATGGGGCGAATATCCGCATCCGAGGAACACCCGCTCCTCTGATGACATTCGCATCTGCGGATGCTAAGACGCTAACATCCGCAATCGCATCCGCGTATGTCATAACCAGTAGTTGACTCTTAGGTCCAAAAGTGGCCTCTGACGCTGGCCGCCAAAATGGAAAAAATGGGATTTTCTCAGGAGCTATTATGGACATGTCCAGATACGGTCATGCGGGCAAGCACCCTAGTGCGTCCCCGCCGTATCCAAGATACCTTCTCCGCAAGAAAAATATTGGTTACCTTGAAATTATTTTCTTCAGTATTAGATTGGGGAAAAGAAAAGCTCTTGAAAAAATCCCATTTTTCCGTTGCCGACTTTTGGCCGCCAGCGTCAGACCTAAGAGTCAAGTACTGTTGCGGCCTATGTCACATCTTTAAAATCCGCTAAACATCCGCAGTAAAGGAGGCGTGGACTTGCAGGTCTATCACTGCAAATTCCCATTTCGATTGAAATATGTGCAAGCGCTGTCTCTGTCAACAAAGCACCTGCTAAGTTTTCTTCCCAAATGTACAAACTGCCGTCGTGAGAAAGGGGTTTGTGTGTTTATGGTGGGGCGAATATCAGCATCTGCGGAACATCCGCACCTCTTTTGAACATATGCATCTGCGGATGTCGAGATGGTATCATCCTCAATTGCATTCGCAGATGCCAGAACGCTTGAAGATCCGCATCCTCGGATGTCCAAAAAATCACATCCGACCCATCATTAAACAGAACTGCATGAGACGAGGCCTACGTGGAGTGATGTCTGGTTACTTTCAAAGTTGATAAATGTGCCGTTCGAGTTGGGTCGTTAACGTCGATTTAAGCCAAGCCCACTCTACTTAACTTGTCTGGCATGCGGGTGGGAACTTCGACTTTGTCTCTTTGAACCGTAGTGCTGGTAGTAGAAACAAGGCGATTATATTGAACCGAATGAGAACTCCATTCTAAGGAGTATCATCGATTTCATGGAAGGCTCACAGTTAATCGATTAAGGGTCAACGCCTGAAACTTCAATCAACTAGTAGAAACTAGAGCACCTGTTGGAAGTTTCAAGTAAGTCAAGTCTCGAAGGTCTTATTTCGTTAGTCAATCGAACGAGACCACAATAATTCTGGTATCCGGCAAAATTATTTCTTCTGAGAACATAAGTTAAAACTTCAACATAAAACTGGAGCTACTGACAATAAAAGGGACACTTTAGGCTGGCGCACACCACCATTAATTAAAGGAACATGTTCGTTCAGCACATTTTCAGCAAGCTCTATTGTATCTATCGTACAAGACTGTTTATATGTATTTTTGAGTCCTAAAGCACTCCCGATTTGAAGGGAACCCGAAGCTTCACCAGTGACCCTTGCTGAGCAGGCAGGCAGACTTCCCGGCAAACATTTTTGTTAGTTTCTTTTAGACAAGCAGTTTGGGTTTTATGGAGGTAACGTGAAATTGGGGCGATTTGGTAAGAAAGCACGTGCACTGTATGGTGGTATGAGCAGGTCTGCAGGCGTTTGTTCTTGGACATTTGTGAAACAGCTGCACAGTTCAAGAAAGCAGGCACAACTTTCGACGTTGCTGACCCATGCTCAACACATAAATTAGCGCTTCATAATCTACACGTTGTCAGAAAAAGATTTATAAATTCGCTACTTTATATTCAAAAACCCTTTAACTTCGCTGTACAAATTTTGAAAAAGCATCCCAATACAGCAAGACTCACTTGAGTGCGTTATAATGGGATGCTCATTACATCAGTAGCATCGGAGGTGATTCTGAGTTACAAAGAATATAAATGGCTACCCGGTCAAGACGCATCTAATTAATGCGATAACAGAAAACGAGTCACGTTTTCTCTTCTTAATTAAAGACACTGACTCCTTTATCTTTAGCATAAGCGGATCGTGCCAGATGCAGCACGGAGTTATATTCTCCAATTTGATGATAGCACACGGGGGACGATTCCAAAAAAATATCGTTGCCTATAAAGTGTAGAGAACTGTGGAATAGCGAGTTCTCTACGCCACAGAAAGTTCTGATTAATAAATCTAAATCGTTTGGATTCTAATAGACTCATTTTGAACCAAGAAAACTTGACTATGCATGCTAAAGTTTCTTAGGAGGTCGATGGCAGCCCGCTTAAAGCGTTTTCGGTCTTGATGTCATTCTTTTGTTAAACGCTCATTTGTAGAAAGAGTTTCTGATTAACTTCCAAATACCGAAGGGCAAGTTCCGGCAGTGGAATGCATATAGTCTTCCATTTTGTCAATGTAGAAATCTTTAACGGTTGTAATTTTGGAACTGTACAGAAACAAAGGATGCTGCATGCGGTCGAGGTGTTCGAAGGAGTAAGCTTGAATTCTTAAGATATATGAGCCAAATAAGCAGCAGCTGGGCCTATGATGCTTTGAAAGAAACTGAAGCTTCTTTTCACCGGATTTCATAATGTAGCTATTGAATTCTGGTTCTGTTAAACTGAAGAAGGTTTTCAGCTAACGATTTTTAAGCGCTTTAGCTACAAGGATTATTTGGGTGAGCCCTGCTGTAGCCTGAAAGAAATCTTAATAGAGTCAGCTCTACATAATATGATCCCCCGTACATATGGCCAGCCTCATAACATAACCATGTTGAGGTGTTGAAACTTGGTCATGTTTATCGGAGTTTACTCTATTTCGATTTGAAGATTAGATTCAATAGCAGGCAGTAGACGGACCAACAGGCCCATTCCAATGCAGAGATCTGATGGAAACTACTTTCAACTTCATTACAAGAGCAATGGAAGCAGTTTCTTAAGTAAAGATGTTGACATTGCTCTCAGCATGTTCTTTCAAAAATGTGAATTTTGTATTTCTACATTGATCAGTCTGGCAACTCCTCATAAAGAGCGCTGTTAGAATTCCATTCAAGTGGCTTAGTTTACGCTAAGTGTGGTCAGCTACACTAGTATGTATTATGCAGGAAATATCGTTTTCAGCAGGATGCCATTATCTTGTAAGGCCAGAATGGTTTTTATGTAAAGCGCTTTGTTCCTAGAAAATTTTAGGTTGTCTCCTTATAAGTCTAGAAACAATTACTGAAGGAAGTAAAACAGTCAATAAGCTTCATCATTTATCACATTTTCAAAACAGGGACATAAATTAGAAAATAAATAGGAAAACAGAGATTTTGTGACTGCTGCTCACAATTTCAAGGTAAAGCGGCAGTAGAATCAGTGAACACAGTTACAGGGTTAAGAAAAAATCTACTGGTAGCGACGAGATTCGCCGGAGTCGTCTCTCTGGGTGGCGGCGAAGGCGATCTGGTCGAGGACGAACTGGGGGATGGGGTGGGGGAATGCGGGGGCTACGGGGAGGGCAGCAGACTCGGGCTGGTATCCACCGGCGGCATCAGCGACGAACTTGAGCTCGAAGGGGGTACCATCGGGGTGGGTGAAGCTCACGGATCCCTGGGTCTCGACGGCACCATCGGGGCCAGAGCCGTAGCCGGACTCGGAGGTTCTGATACCATCGCCAGTCTCGGTGTCAGTGCTGTACTCGCCGGCGGCGCTGGGGTACACGCGGTCGTCACGGACGATAGGGACCTCGTCGGAGTCACCTCTGTAGGTGGGCTGGGGGGCAGCGTAGCGGGAGTCGGGGAGGGCGGCGGCCACGGCCAAGAGGCAGGCGAAGATGATCTACCGAAGACATGGAGGAAAAAGAACAGTTAATTTTTGTAGTGGAAAGCTGTTTGTATATATTGACCCTAAGCTAGTCATTGTTCTGTGTAGATCGTCAGGCATGCAATGCAATTCATTCGATGAACAATTAAGGCCAGCATTAAAGGAAGATACTCACCACGCAGTTATTAATAAAGCCTTGAAGAAAATATGATTTATGGGTGCTTGAAATATGATAGTTAACAAGAAACATTGGATGCTGAACAACGAATATAACCAAAGCTAAGGCCAAATGTACTTTCCACCTGCTCAGTACAGAAGAATATGCTTGCAATAATTGTCTTCAGAGAGACTATTTGTTCGTACAACTGACCCACTACAAGAACTTGCGGCAGGCAACAAAAAAGTGTATATATATTTTATACTAAGAAATACTAAAGAAATAAAAAAAATACACACGTTTTCAGACAAAGCACTTCTCAGGCCGTTCCAGTAAGTGAGTGGCAGCTGGAATTCATTTCGAACTGAGACAGGTTTTGATACTGCATATGATTTGAAAATCGAACCTCATAGAAGGATGCACGAAGTTTTTGTGGAAATGTAACTATGGGTTTTTCTCACCCCTTTGTATATTGCAGTAGAAATACACGATAAGATTCCAGCAGTTTGATATATTCGTGGAACAGCAATTTGATATAGTTTATATATTCTTTGAACAGCAATTTTATATATTTGATATATTCTTTGAACAGCAATTTGATATATTCTTTGAGCAGACTTGGTTCGAATAAGTGCACAGCGAAATCATGGGACGTACCCGGAGTGCTGTAAAATTGTACAACGGTGGGGAGGGCTGTATAATAACTTAAAACAGAAAATAGCTTTCTACGTAATAAAATATGTAAATGAAGGTCGAAACTGAACATTTTCCCGATAATCGATTTCACAATTGGTTCACGACTAGTTCCACTGTTCATCTTACAATAGTTCACGGTTTCAAGTAAAACTCATGGCAAGTGCATCAGAAATAAGATTATAGTCCTTGCCAAGATTTTTTATTCTTTGTTTTAGCTGAATTCCATTCCCTGATACGAAAAATTTCACAGTTTAATTCCAATTTTACGAGAATTTGCATATTACTATTTAATTTTACTACCAAGTTTAAGCCCATGCATAGTTAGTTATTCACTCCTTTGAGAAGAAAAAAACCAAAGGAGAATTATCAGTGTGAATGTTATTAAAGAAAACTACAAAAAACAGTGAAAAATATTCAAATATACACTCTGACGGGGTTACAAATTAAATCTGTTTAAAATTACTCTTCTATTCATATGTTGTCACCATAACATAGCACACGTCAACAAGATAACTCTACCACAGAGACGAGAGTAACAGCTCAACGAAAACACTTCGTCTGACGAGCTCAGTGGCAGACGATAGCTTGTCGCAGTATCCAAGTCATAACACTTTCACTTTTCAAAATATTTGTGCATCCTTCCTAATGCACTTTGTCCAAAGTCCTAAAGGCAGCCTACAGCTGGACACAGTATCCTTGTGATGGACAGATTTCGCTTGTAAGAAAATGCGAGTTCTCAAAAACTCGCGGCCTGACGAGCCAAATGACGCAGTCTACAAAAACTCCCAGCAGCCCAGTCCAGTAATCATGTAATTATTTCAAAGTTCAGCAGCTTGAAAGTTTTACAAAAGAGAACGAACGAAGGTGAGTGTGGAGCCGAGGAGGAGGAGGAGATGTACTTACAGCGTTCATGTTGCTGGTGGGTCTTTGGATTGACTGATGCAAGCAAGCCGGAGGTTCTCAGTTATATAGGAAACTATGACAAGAAGTTCAAGGCAGAACTTCTTCGCTTTTGCTTGGGAAAACTCGCGGCGGCGGCGGACCCGCCGTACCTGTGTCGCAAGCGACGCTGGTTTAGCGCAGATGGGAGGCAGGCAGTCAGGCGGGAGGGCGAGTTTGGTACGTTAGAGGGCCGCTCCCTTGACTGTCGGACGCCCTTGCCTTATATTATCTTCTTGTTATTTGCAGCAATAACGCCTATTGCTAGGTATTTTCTTTAAGGTTTTAATCAGTCCTGATTATTTTGTCTTGGGTAATAAGTCACAATTTACGAAATGGTCACACACGTTGATGTAGCTAATGCACCGGTGGTTCCTTTCACTAAACAGTTCAACGTATATTTGAATAATTGCGTATGGTATCAGGTTGCCTCATCCTACCATTTGCCACATAGCATGCGATACAGGGTATAGTTTATTAAACGTACTACCTATTGTCACAGAGTTCACTCAACATATAATACACAAAAAACAATAAAGCTATCGCTTGCGTTCGCTTCATTCGATCAGCCCGCAGAGTGTGCGGTAAAAAACAAGATGAAAAATATGTAGATAAATTCATAAGTATGCACTTCGTTAAAAAAGCTTCTACGAGAGGTGATTATAAAGCACTGAACTACTCACAGCTGTGAAATAAATAAATAACATATAAGTCCACTGCTATTTCTGTGCTTCAGTCCTATGTGCACCTAAATGAAGTGTATTATTATTATTACTACTACTATGTACTGCCTTGTTTTGGCTCGTTGTCAATTTAAGTGAAAGAATTTGCTGATAAACTTGCGGAAAAGGAATACCTCTCGTATGACTCTTATAATTTCCCTTCATTTCATTGGATATTCCCATAAAGATTTTAATTATAACTATTAATAGTAACTATAACTTAACCGTACTTTTATTCATCACAACTTTAGCTGCTTTCATAGTGGAATCCTATAAATTGCAGTTAATTATAAAGTAAATGACCAATGGTATTTATAGAACAAACTATATTCGTAGCTCTTTCCAATCAGTACATACCCAATTATTGCTAGTTTCACTGAGTACAAGATTTTGTGTTTTACCATCTTTGATCGAGGTATGGTATCTAGACTATAATGGTATTTTGTGATTTTTGTAATAACTATGAATATCTTTCGTAATGGTTTTACTCACTAAACACCTGATCACATTGTTCTTTTTTGCACAAGACGTAAGTGTTCATGTCTCCATTTAACATAGAATACCACAGAATATAATCTGTCATATGTTGATGTAACATAAGTCCTTGCACTAAGAAATTGCAAAAAAAAAAAAAAATTCATCCGAGTGAGAATTTTGTTCTCTCGTGCTACTTATACTTCATTGAGTGTACGGAGCCCAGTGCGATACACATATTGTATTTTTTTATTTGCAAATATTGCAATGACAAAACTTGCTACATCGGTTTTCATTCACTACTTATTATACATTGGGTATGCCTATATACAGCTTGTACTCCAAACTGTTTGCAATAAGCCTTGCAGTATCATGACGAGCGCATTGCGTGCTACATCTGTTTTCACATTTCAGGCATCTATCAGAAGACATTAGATGGGTAGTGCCAGAAGAAATTACTTATATGGATATCGCAATGTTGGGATTGTGGCCCAATGAAGACATTAGGTTAAGCAAGACGGCGGATGTTCTTTTGAGGATACCATTAATTGCTGTCTTGCAAAACAGGTGAAGGTAGGTCGGCGCTAAGAACAAATTCTCCACATTTAGCTTCACAGTCTGAGGACCGTATAAAACTTAAAATATTTTAACTATATCATGCAATTCTGCTTTTGTTTTAGCTGTGAAAGAAGAATTGTAATTTAGAGCTACATATTTTTAAAATTAAGTAGAAGTCGTGTTCATATTTTCTAGAATATCTGCTGGTATTATTTCATATTAATGTAGGCCTAGCAAAAATTATTACATATGCACAATGATAATTGTCACTAGGAGTGAGAAGGGTAGAATACGGAGCATTCTAATTATCCTAACTTGAATTAGTTGCAAGCATAACTTAAAATTAGTGTTGTATTCAAGCAGTCTGCAGGCAGCAACTGAGCTACATTCAAAAATTTACATCAATATTGGTATATGGAGGCTTTATTTGTAGCAAATAAACTTGATATACTGAATGGTTCAATGGTACAGCACATTGATGTAAGTAAATGTCCTTCAGGTGGTTATAATTTTAGTGTTGCAACTAGGCAGCAGACGGTGGCAGCGGACGTTGCGTGTTGCACAGTGTGCTGAGGGTTTCGAGAACGATCTCCAGGCCAGGCGCGGTCTTTCTGAAGAGCGCTTGGCGAGCTGAATCAGCAAATTTTTTGGTGCGCATAGCTACTGTGTGGGTACCAACCTTATGGTATACGGGGGTGGCGGGTCGTTGAACCTTCCGTTTCGGCGCCAGCTGAACTTTCTCTTCTGGGGTCGGTCAGCCTATGTCTGCCCCATGAACCATTTGGGTTTCCCAGGGGAGGGTGTAGTCGAAGTTGACTTTACCTTTAGGCAATGTTATTTTATGAGTTAGTTGAGAATATCGATACGCGAAGCTTTTGTTCATTATGAAAGCAAGATTTTACAAGTAAAAATTTTCATCCAATTTTGTGTTCATGCTAATATTAAGCCACGTACCTTATTACAGTCCATAGAACGATACTGATACCCACACACACAGAGAAAATCTGGTACTGTAAGTTAATATTTACCTTTTTAATAGTAAAGCTATAGTCAAATTCTTGTTTATATTTACAGCTTGAAAAATAAATATAAGCCTACAATTATTGAGATTTTTGTGTGTGTGTAGGTGACTTCAGAAGCAAAATGAGGAAATGTCATACTCTCAATGTCGTCAATAAATTTTATTGTAGCTAGATGTAATGTTAAAATATGGAGTGTTACAAAGCTGTGATATTATCAGACACACTAATTTAAATGTCAAAGAGAAGCTGATCAATGGCGTTTAGGTCATTCGCATCTTACTGTAGATCTTCCAAGTCATGGATGCGCTAAATATAGGTAGATGCACCTATAGTTTAATTTTTCTTCTAAAATCTTCTTGTATAATGTACTTAATGGCCTTATTGGTTATGTGCATTTAGATATATAGTTGTAACTAACGAAAACGCTGAAAGGGTTAAAAGCTGAGAGGGTGAAAACATGGATCGTTGGGCTGTCTTCGCTACAACCGCATGTTTTTTACTTACCATTGAAACTATAAATCTTAACAGGACTCAGCTGAGCCGTATTCCTAAAATGTAATAAATATAAACTTCATGATTAGAGAAATTTCTCACTTTGCACGGGAACTTAGCGCGAGTTGAATTAATATTGATGTAGTGTTTTTTTCCTCCGTTGCAAAAAAAAATTGTAAATGTATCTAGTTGCAGAGATAAAAATATGACACGCTAACATGCAATACTAATATTGAACCCATTAAATGGCCCTTAAAAGCAGGTCAATGCCGTTCAGGTAACTCCTATCATTACTGCAGATATTCAATGTCAGGGATATAAAATTCGCTGCAACTTTTTTAGTGGCAATTCTGCAGTCCAGCGGGCTTGAAGAATGAACTCGTTCAGCTCCAGATAAAATTGATAGGTGGCGTAAATAATGGGTTAGTTTTTCAGCTAAAAATAAAGAATGAGATAAAAGCGGTAGAGCAGTGGGTAGGTAGGTCAGCGAATCATGATAACTTAAGAAATCGAAAAATGTCAGATATAATTGTCGGTTTCGTAAATGCACATTGATTTTTAAGTCAAGGTAAAGCGTTTTAAGCTATTTTAAACCTATAATTTTCATTCGTATCAAATATTGGAATCTTCGAAGTGATGGGAGGTAGGTATCACCGCTTCAGGTATCGTCTTGGCACGAATCCTCGGTGTCGCCGGGACCATAATAGGAATATTAAAAAAGTGAAGGTCTTTCGTATTTCTCATACATAAGAACGGCTACTGCCGTGGCTCTACCTCACTATTTCTTCGTTTTCTGGCAATGTATACAAGACGGGTGACCCTTTTTCCCCAATTTTGAGCCAACCAAGCAAGCAGCAAACTGTACATTGTACAGTTGGTTGGTTTGGCTCTCCGTCGAGATCTGAAGGATTAGATCGGAGAAAATACATTTTCCGAACACCATGGAATGAGATAGGAACACTTTTGAGACTCAGACTAAGAGCAAGCAATTGCTTTCAATATGCCCGAGTTGCTTTACTTCAAGATGTGGGAGGTCTTGGGAGAACAAATTTTTCATTTCTTTAGATCACTCGTGGCACCCGATGCTTTACGTGCTGTACTTCAGCAGCCTCCATTGTTCTCGCAGGGCAATTTATTCGGATGCTTTGTTGTCTTTTCATTCTGTATATTTAGTCATCTAGAGTTTAGTTTAGTTTAGTTATAGAGTTGATATCCACGCCCAGTAGAACTCAGAATTATAAAGTTACACATTTTCCCTACTTTACTGAGCTCGATGTATTATCAAATCTGTAGCTAGGATACCACTGTAAGTACTTCTATATTAAGAATTTACGAGTTTTTTTGTTTCTTTGTTTGGAAGCCAAAAGGCATGAGGGCGGCGGCGGAGGAGGATATTGGTCGCTGTCATTCTGGATGGTCGGACAATTTCATACATAGTAAATATACTACCAAATATAAACATTTTTTCCATGAGAAAATTGATTATATGAATGGAGAAAAAAAGAAATATGGTTCATCATTAATGATGAGGGCGCGGACCTCTTGTAAATCATACAAGTGGAAGGGCTGAAAGTTTTTCCTTTGGACAGGCAGGCCCCTGCAACCTCCTCGCGTAGGATTAGAATGACAGAGTGACCAGATAGGGTCACTTGCCGTGGAAACAGTTAGTGGTACCTAGCGGCACGATCGATATGCAGTACAGCACGTTTGGCAATCAACTTGTTGCTTATGATATATTTTCTGCAGGGGTTAAATAAAAAATACGTTGTTAACGTACCAGTCTGCCAGCCGAGTAAGGTCAGCACAATATCGGCAATGCATTACCATTCTCTTCTCTGTGCCGCCAACACTCGAGAATGATCTTTGAATTTTTCGTGAGCTCTAATTTCCGACTTTGAGATTCCCATCTTGCTGAGTCAGCGTAATTTCGAATATACTCGTACTTATACATCTATATAATACTAAAACAATCTGAATCGTGCTTGCTTGCTTACCTATTTCTTTACTTGTGTCTTGTTTGCACACAGTTTCTTTACTTTTAGAAGAGAAGAAATTCGAGGGATTATATGGCACAGGCCCCCCAATACTTCTAAGGATTAGCTCTTTAATTCGATTGTATCTGTGATACGCACGTGGAACCTGCCCCTTGGTTGCAAGAACGGGCACGATAATTTCAAAGTTGCTACGGAAAATACAACTGGAATACGTAACATATAAATTGAATTTGATTACAGCCTGCGTGTTGAATATTCGTTAGGGAAGCAAAGAAGCTGTTCAGGGTGACCAGACGGGCAGGAGTGGACGGCCGAATAGCGTGTGGTCTATGACCAGCTGAATAACACCTGTTTTTTCCGGAAGGAAAGACAATCGTGATGACGACCCAACGGGTCAAGGGCCGTCTAGTATACATTATAAATCATGCTGTATATTCATTAGGACCTCGTTAGGATTCAAACCAGGGACTTGAGTATAGGACGGTGCAACCGCAATGCCGTGTTATGCTTCAGCTCCCTCTCCAAATTCCCACAAGCCCGCAAATTATGTATCTAGCTCCAAGTTACTTAGATATCTTAAGTAACGAGTTCGACTAAAATGTGATATAGACATAAATAAAAATGTAAAATCTAAGTATTAGAAGGCAAATATTTTCCTTTCAAGAGTAACTCTTGAAAATCATTTCTGGCAAAATCGAACACTCGACCTATTTTGATTCAAGCCGATATTAAAGGAAAATAAAATGTTTCTCAAGGCAAACATTGTAACGCTAATCTTACAAACTTGGACGAGGCAACTCTTGCCTTAATGGCTGAAAACTTGAAGACTACTAGTTTTGGGATAAGCTAGCAAAATACTCTTCACCTATTTAGTTGACACTGTCACCACTCCGGTCAACCTTGACGTTGCAGCTT
>LQNS02277100.1:15350129-15364796 GCA_001587735.2 Parhyale hawaiensis
CACTGGCAGCCACTTGTGGTCACTTCCGGCCCCTGGCGGTAACTTGCAGTCACTTGCGGTGCCTAGCTGTCGGTTGTGTCCTTATGAGAGTCTGCTACATGACAAAAAAAAAAAAAAAAAAAAAAAACTAGAGGCCTCAAACTTCCTGCCTATTCTCACTCCCATGTTTTGGCTGCAGGTAGCCACCACAAGTGTTCAGGGCTGACTAAACACACATACTGAGCATTGGAGGCTTTGGAGTTTTTCTAAAGAGGTCTAGGTGGTGTTACGCTCGCCACGCAACGCGAGCAAAACCAGCAAAAGCCATGTTGGGAGGCCTGTCTCCGGTCGCGCCGTAAGTACGTGGAGGCAGGCGGAGAACCAACATCAGTTATCTTCATGATGATGCGCTATTTCGTTATTATTAAAACTTCATGCTCGGGCCACCACGGACAGGTAGCACAACCCAAAGGCAGCATTTTGCAGCATCAGGAAGCCCAAAACTCTGCTAAAGGAAATCCAACAAAAAGCCATTAACAACTGATTGAACGCCAGGAGGCCAACACGACCGAAACCGATGCCGGCAATGAATTCCAAATCGTAACAGACCAGGGCACGAAACATCAACTCAACGACTAGTTCTGATGAGTGCTGCTACATCTATATGATATACATTAAATGAGTTTTCTTTATTTCTTCCTAGAAAAATCTTCAGAAACTGGGAATGATCACCTCAATTTGGGTTAGGACGAGAACAGTAATTAGGAAGCGTACTTGTTTTCTACAGGTGTGTCTGTGCTGAGTGTACAGGCACCCGGTTGCTGATGCTCCCCCCCCCCAACAGCCCCTGCAACCAAGACCATTTAGAATAGGGTATCTTTATCTCGACGGTCTCCCAGCCACCCAAAGCTAAGTCTTCTTTGTGATTCCTAGCTATTTAATTTCCATAAATGATGCAATAGGGTGAAATGCTGAAACATGGATGCACATCATACCTTCCTCAAATTACTGAAGCTCCGCTACTCCAGGAAATATGTATAGGTCAGGTAATTACCTCCGTCAAGGAGGTTATGTTTTTGTCGGGTTTATCTGTCTGTCATCAAGATAACTCAAAAAGTTATAAACCGATTTTGACGAAATTTGTAGTTGGAGGAACAGATGATCAACTTTTGGTGAAGACACGTCCATCCGTTTGTTTGTCTGCCTTATTTTTCACAATGCTATAACTAAAAAAGTTATAGACTGATTTTTATGAAATTTACATGAGTTGTTAGGTATATTATGAAAGTAAATGACCAAATTTTTGCATCGATCCCTTTGTTTATTCGTTTGTCACTGTTTTTAATTTTATGCTTGTTAGCACAATGACTCAAAAAATAATGAATGGACCTTTATGAAATTTATAGGAATTATTAGTAATGTTAAAAGGCATCAATGATCAAATTTTGGTGCGGATCTCAAAAAAAAAAAAATACTGAAGCTGTTATTGGAGGACACAAATGATTAGATTTTGGTGTTGATAGAGAGAAAATCATAGTCTCATAACCAATTTTAATTTTTAGTAACCGTTGCCTCGCTTGGCGGAGGCATGCGCTCTCAGAGTGCTCTAGTTATTATTGCATTGGCAGAAATATCGAAAAAAGTACAGGAGTTTCATATGAGCTAAGATCTGCTCTCCATTTCACATCGATGAACTAATTTAAAACCAGTGAGTGGTCGGAACCGTAGTACTTCAGTGTCAGAAGATTGACGGTATATTCTGAATAATACAAATCTTATTCTTTCCCAATTAATGATTGTCTTTAAGACCGGGAAATACGTAGGTTAACCGAATGTGATTATTCGTACATCGGCAAAGGTGGTGAGAACACTTAAGAGCCTTGCCTCAAGTGTATATACCTTTGCTCCTGTGAAATCAATGAACCTTTTTGAGACTAGCAATTACGTAGTTGGAAAGAATATTACAGTATAGGCATAGATGATGGGGAAAAGAGTACAGGAGATACGCGCCCGTGTATAACCTTAGTTCATTCCAAATCAATGAACCTTTTCAAGACCAGCATGAACGTAGGTCAGACGAATATTATTACGTCGGCGCAGGTATGGGAACACGCATGATAGGCTCTGCTGATAGGTGCCTGTAATGGGTTTGGTCGGGTCCGGCCGGGGGGATCGTGCTGAGCGTGACCTTTGGGGAACAGCGAGAGGGTCTGTTGCAAAAGCCCTTCTGCTGCTGCCTGTGGACTGCGGACAAAAGATGGAACGTTGATAGCTGGTAAAAATAGGGGCTTCTTGTGAGGAAATAAGGAGAAAGGTACAGACAGGACACGAAAAGAAGCTGGTACACAAGTTGGAACATCTGACCATTTCGATAGTAGCAAAATGGGTAAATTACAAAAGGTAACCGCTGAAAGTAATGCAGTCGGATTGCATATGTACTGCTTGAAAAGGAACTGGTGCGCAGTTAAGTTGATTGCATCGACAGCAGCGAAATGGGTGAACTGCAAAGATTATTTACGGAAAATATTACTGTCGGATTGTACAAGAAGGGTACGAAATGGAACTGGTATACAAGCGTGGGTACAACTCAGTACCCTGCAGGTGAAAACATGGAAAACAGTAAATTGTTCTCCGTACATACATATATAGCTTGGTGAAGGAACTCAGCTGGTAATAGAATGAATAGTGACTGGCAGTAGAGAAACGTCCGATTTCGCAAGTTTAAAAAAAGCGGTGAATATAAAAAAGTGCAGCCGCAGGGGCAGGCGGAAGAACCGACGAAAGACAACGAAATTGTTAGGGAAATTATATAGTTTGTTTTTGCTATTTCCCAAAGAACAAAAAATCCGAGGGATTACTCTGTTTTTAGACTTACCAATGAGAAACGGATATTTGCATGTGCAGTATTTATGCGCGCATAATATTTTTCACACTATGTATGCAGGCTTGCCGGCATATTTATTGAAATTGGAGGGCTAATATGAGTAGTGCAGTAACGACTTAGATATAACCTAAGGCTTTACTGTACTAGTCATGTTTGTCCTTAAATAACTTGTTAGCATACATACTAAGACTGATTTTCCCGTTTACGTTTTACCAATGCTCTAATTGCTTTAAACAATCACCACAAATTTAAACATTTAAGTCAAACCTGTATAAGAGTTAACCATTTTGCAAAGCTACCTTAAAAGTTATGCAACCGTTTAACCTGTTCTGGCTGAAATTCAGGACTCCCGACCGTTATGAGCTGCAGGCCTAACACGCATGTATGACTTAAACTTTAATTAATTCATATGCCTCTCAGACTTGTGTAATTATGCAAGACATTTAAACTGTTAAGAGTCTAAACGTTTTGCGTACCGTAGGTAACTGTTTAAGTAGTTTTGCAAAATGGTTGACAGTTATACAGGCTTGGTTTAATTACAAGTGCAAAATGTTTAAGTTGTGGTGATTGTTTAAAGCTATTAGAGCATGGTAAAACGCAAATGGGAAAACAGTACTTGCTTAAAATAAAATAACAGGTTTAATGAGGAAAATAGTGGGCATAAATATTATTATAGGTAAAATACTTAATTTAGTGCAAAAATTACTCATTTTTTTTATTGTTGAGTATTCTTACGCAAGCAGCCCACGACGACTCAAGGCCGTCACGTGACCGACTTATTCACAGCCTCTTGCTTTGCAGTAAAGCTTTTGAGGACGTGTTACTTCCCGCATATTTTGCGTGGTTCTCGCCAGGTCGTTTGGGCCGACTGCGGGCAGGTAGGAAACTTGCGGACAGCTACCAGCCTCGTGGGAAATTTCCTGACCGCATTAAATAATGAAAGAATTTGGGTTTGTTGCTCGTTCACCGGCGGCTGGAGGTTGCTTGTGTGTCCTTCGCTGGAACTGCACGCTAAACTTGCCACTTTGAAAGTACTTAATGATAAGTGGCGTTGTTTTTGAAGACAGAAAATTGCAGCTGCTGCTCTTGGGGTCGACAGACGGGCCGTCGGAAGCTTCCAAATCTTCATTTTCTTATTTTAAAGAAAAAGAAATTTTCGGAGCCTATTCACTGTACAAGAGACATAAGCAACTCTTATCAATATTCTGAGATTAAGGTCACGAAGTAGCATGAAGATTTTCCTATATCTGCTACAAATGTTCCCTAGCCAGGTATATGAGAGGAGAACAATGAGATTGCCTATGCACTGGATATGTACTGGAAAGTATGTACTGGATATAAATTGGAAAGTATAAACTGGAAATTATGTACTGGATATGAACTGAAAATTATGTACTGGAAGTTATGTACTGGATATGAACTGGAAATTATGTACTGAAAGTTATGTACAGGATATGTACCGGAAATGATGTACTGGATATGTACTGGAAATTATTAAACTGGTCAACTTGGCGCGCAAGAAGCAAGATAAGAATTTGTACTGAAACATGAGCATGACCATGCAGGCTCGCTGGACGTTGGTATAACGCTACACGTTTTGAGTCCTTAACCCACGTAACCCCGTGCAACAAACAGTGAAGTTTCAGCGTCGGGAAGCAAAATTCACCGTCTTCAGTTTGAACAGTAGCTATATCTTAATGAATATATAAATAGGCATTCAGATTAGGAATCAATTGATATCGTCACCGAAGCAAGACATTCAGTATCTTTAATTTTAGGGTAATATTTTGCTTCATTGTTTATTCTTTATCGCCACAAGAACCTCTTACCTCTCTAACCAAGGAATTCTTCTGGGTCATTTCTAGCATAATTTTGTCGTTTCGTGCAATGTTAAGCCTCGTCTCAGAGACTACTATGATTTTTTATTTTAAGGTAAATATTATCCAGTTAACAAACTGCCCGGAATAAATCTGTTAATCACTTGTCTACATAGTATTTGTAGGTTATTAATTTTATATTGGAATAATTTTGATAATCGGAAATCTACTAAAGGGTTGAGATTTCTAGTGACTAAACGTAGTTATCTAGCAGTTTCAGTTATTCGTAAACTAGTTAGATTTAGCTTTACTAGCAATGTTAAAAAAAAAATTACTTGAAGGGCTATAAGGAGTCAATAAAGAAATATTCAGTAGAAAAAAATAGGCCGTTTCAAACCGATATCAGCAACATCCTTTTTCAGTCAGGGTAGGGAGCTACTTGAATCTATTTGCAATCCTTCGATTAATAGACTCAAACAAAGAATATTTACGCAATCTGCGGATGAGTCAGCTGTATTCGGATGAATCAATGCAACCGTCAGAAAAAATAGCATCTGCTACAGGCGTCTGGACCTCGTCACCTTTGTAAGTCGGCGTTACTTCCAAGGCCTGAAAAATAGAGCGGTCATTAACACGATGTGAGGTCAGTTCCTATTTTTTTCGTGTTCTCTCACCCGAGGCCGAACGGAAATGCGGGCATGCGGTCGAGACGAATCGAAAATACTCGCGTTTTTCATGTTTATAAGATGTAATGGGCTCATTGATTTGGCTTAGAAAGAGAGAAATGAAAGAGACTCATTTTTCAAGATCGTGCTTCGTGAATTCCCAAAGTAGCAAGTCAAAGTCAGGGCGAAAGACTGTGATTCAAGTTAGGGGTTGGTCAGATGAAACAATTCGTTGAATTCACAATGAGTTTCGGTCTAATATTACTGCCATAGGGTGTGTTGCAAGTTAACTGGATT
Source organism: Parhyale hawaiensis (assembly GCA_001587735.2). NCBI lineage: Eukaryota > Metazoa > Arthropoda > Malacostraca > Amphipoda > Hyalidae > Parhyale > Parhyale hawaiensis. Next base: position 15,355,772 of record LQNS02277100.1, read on the forward strand.
TGCACTAAGTATAAGTCAAAGCCAGTGTCATAACTTGTGATTCAAGTTCATACGATGATATGAGCCCTTCGAATTCACAATCAGTTGGTTCATTTAAATGTAAATACTATCGAATGTGCCTCAAATTTATATAAAGAATAATATCGTTGAATTCAAGGTGGGATTAGGTAATAAAAAACAATATAACTGTATTATTGTATTTTCAGTTCATAATATGTAGGCCTAACTGATTTAATTGAAAACTGTTTTCCAGCGCGGAAGCATTTGCTCGAATAATTTACTTCTATCGAAAATGTTTACTTCTAATGCTAAATTGAATCCCATCTAAAGCAATTAAAAACTTTGTTTTTGAGCTCCTCTGCAATTCAATGAAAAGCCTTGCCTAACACTAAACGGAAAATGAAACAAAAAGCAAAAAATTTAAGATAGTTTTAGAATGACAAATATGGTAAAGTTTTCAGCTTGAAGAATTTTGTTGAAATGTAACCGTTGGCAGCTCTGTAGAATCACGAAAACTATGCGGTTGTCGGGTATCAAATTGCAAGTCTTTATAGATTAACCACCTACTGGGCAAGAGACCATTTATGGTTACTTCAGTAATACAATTCATATGAAGGTGTTTCTCAGCCGCCCGCTAGACGGTTCTTATTGTCATCGTTTGCTGATACAATAATTTACCTACAACTTGACCATGAATACTTCGAATGCAACATGTGTCTAATGAATCATGAAACAATTCAGACTGGATGAAATGGCTCAGAAGGTCTCAGAAAAACAAAATCTCGTAGAATTTTCTTATTGTCCGCTTTCAAGATGCACAAATGACTCATAGTTATAAATATTTGCTGCAATATAGGGTACTAGTATTATTTCATGATATAGATCTTTTCGGAAAAAATACAAGAACTTAGAAGCTGTCAATCTGAAATTGTGAAATAATTTCGGGAATAAATCATAAAGTCGAGAGTCATTGACAAAAAAAGAAAAAATCGCATAAAAACTCAACTCTCTTGTGTTTCCTACTACCAACACTACATGCACTTCAGCGATGGCAATATGAATGCTTCACTTAAATTTCACTACTAAAAATAAGTTACAATCAACGGCTTCGTCCTATATTGATATTGGAATTAGTTTCAACAGCAGAAATACAACCGCTGAGCCAAAAATTTTTGACAAGCAACCGATGACCGTGGGAGGGAGGTACGGGAAACGTCAGCTGTCTGTTTGAAGTTTTCTTAATGGGTATGAATTTATGAAATAATTTTAGGGACAAAATTAATAGGGCTCCCCAAAATGGCTACGAATTTATGAAATAATTTTAGGGGCAAGGAATTAGCAAGGCTCCTAAAACTGGCTACGAATTTAAGAAATAAGTTTAGGGGCCTAGAATTACCAGGACTCCGTCAAATTTGTACGAAATTATGAAATAATTTTAGGGGCACAGAATTAGCAAAGCTCTCCAAAATGGCTACGAATTTAAGAAAAAAAGTAAATTTAGGGGCACAGAATTAGCCGCTAAGGCTCCCCAACCAAACAAGCTTGTGCAATCTACGAGGATGGGCGAGAGAGAGTGGAACACCTATCGAGCAGCCAACGCTCGCTGTTCCACTATAGAAGCCTCAACCTTTACCACGGTCACGAGGGTGCGCTCTAAACGCTTTATTCTGACAATTTTAGCTCACCTGCAATGTTAAGTAGCTCTTCTGGCTGCAGTAACTCCTAATATGGAAGCTTATAAAACGCGGGAACATGCACCTGTCTGATAGAGAAATGTAGGGAAGAAACATGGTGGTGTGGAATAAAGCGGTGTATTTAGCGTTTTAGGAACCATAATTAAACCATGATTTTTTTTGTTGCCCGCGTTTACTATTGTCCAAATTTGCCGCCTAGCGTTTCAAGTGTCTCAAAACTTGCGTTGTTCTTATTGTTTACTTAAATAAGTCGTATATTTTTGCTTCTGAAATAGGAAAATACAGCAAATTATTTGACAACTAATTTCACTTCTACGGAAAACTTGAGGTGCGAAACCAAGACGTCAGCATTTATTCTGCAGGTTTACAAGACGTCAGCATTTATTCTGCAGGTTTACAAGACGTCAGCATTTATTTTGCAGGTTTACAAGACGTCAGCATTTATTCTGCAGGTATACAAGACGTCAGCATTTATTCTGCAGGTTTACAAGACGTCAGCATTTATTTTGCAGGTTTCAATAGAGTCATTCATCTATTATCATTATTCAAATTCAGCTGCGTAGGTGTTCATTTTTAAATTTGTTTTGAAATCAGCTTCATGGGAAAATCATGATAAGCAACTCACATAGAGGTAAAAATCAAACGGCAAATTTAATGCACATATTACAAAAGAACTATGTATTAAAATAAACCTAAATTGTGGAGAACTTTCGATATTAAAAATTTTTGCCAGTTAGAAAAAGTGATAGCGTTTGAATTGCTAGGACATAATTAGTATTTTTTTCATGGAGTAGAGACTAATTGAACTTAAATATGAGATGTTTTGATCGGCAGCGCACGTCATTCGATTACAGGCAAATTGCTCGTTGTAACTGACACATTTTAATTAGTCAAAAAAAAGTGAGCTCATAGGACTATTAATGGAAACACGTTCACCGAAATGAACATGAACGAAACGGTGAACAATATTTATTTACTGATTTATTTTTCTAAGTCATAGTGCATTCCGGTACCGCATAAATATTTCCAGAACTCCAGCTGGTGTTTAACGATATGGAAAATTTTGCGCCTCGAAAAGAATTGAGTTAACCTTATTGTGCGAAACATAATGGTAGATAAAGACGAACCTAAAACATCGTCAAACTAAATACCTGAAGAAGGACTTTGAAAGTCTAAAAAAGGCATGTGTTCCTTTCACTTTCAAGCAGACCTCCACTGTTCTTCTCCCTTAAAATAGAGACTAAATTTCTCTCTAACGCTGACGCAACGCTTCCACCGTCCTTATATTAATGTGGGACAGGTATGACAGCCCAGCACGGCGTGATCAAATCTGGCCCCTTTCCCAAGAATAGCATTATTCGGTAGGAATTATGCATGGTAGTTGAATGATTAAGGTGAACACCATAATGTATTTGGGATACCAGATAAGTGAAGTAACTTATACGTATATTAGCAATATACTGCGGTCGTGTTGCAACGTTGAGGTGTTTTGGGAGGATTAGTTATTGTCTACAGGATTTTAAATATATTTTGCCAAGCATGTTTAACTCATTAATGTATAAAGCGAAACCCTCATCTCTCGTAAAAAGATACACTTAAAACTGCTAAAAAAATAGATGGAATGGGTTAAATTGGGTCAATGAATTAAAATACAGTAGACTATAACTACCCAGATCTTTCACTGTTGAATCAAAATGTGAAATCTACAAGTCTGCATTATTAAGTAATACTGTTGAGCTTGGTGGGCGTTGAATGCAGGTTTTAGGGTTAGTGAGTAACGTACATAATCCAGTTCAATTGTTTACTACATGCTCTATATTATTAAAAGTAAATGCACCAGGAAACAATCTTCAAAAATGTCTCCTATAACAGACTACATGACGTGAAGCACTATCTATTATTAACTAGAGCACTCTGAGAGTGCATACCTCCGCCAAGTGAGGCAAAGGTAGCAAGAAAATTCAAATTGGCTCTGAAATCATAATTTTCTTTGTATAAACTCCAAAATCTGATCATTTGTGCCTTTTGATAGTAATAACAGCTTGTGCAATTTTCTTGAAGATCCGTTGATAACTTTTGAGTTATACTGCTAACAAACGCTATGACAAATTTGAGTCAAACATACAAACGAACAAACCGATCTGCACCAAAATTTAATTATTTACGTCTTTTAGCATTACAAACAATCCCTATAAATTTCATACAGATCCAATCATTATTTTTGAATTATTGTGGTAACAAGCATAAAATTAAAAACAGTGACAAACGAACGAACAAAAGGATCATTACCAAAATTTAGTCATTTACTCTTTGTTATATATCTAGCAACTCACGTCAATTTCATAAAAAACCATACCTAACTCTTTCAGTAATGGCATTGAGAAAAATGAGGCAGACAAACAAACAAACAAACAGATGGACATATCTTCACCAAAAGTTAACCAACTGTTCCTCCTAACATACCTAACAATCCCTGTAAATTTCATCCAAATCGGTTCATAACTTTTTGAGTTATCTTGGTGACAGACAGACAAACAAGACGAAAACATAACCTCCTTGGCGGAGGTAATTAGGTTTGAACAGCTCGAAGCAAGTAAGACATTTGCTAAATAATAATAATATCATTTATCTCTCATTTGGATGCTGCGTCCAACATCTTTAGGGCAGAGCATCCTGAGGTATTCATACTTAAGGCTGACACAAGAACAGCACTTAATACTAACTTGGGAGAGAATTAGCATTTGTTGAGCAGCGGTCCACGCAATGCACGTTACAGAAAACAGAAAAATCATAGAGGCCTGTCATACTGGCAAACATTTAGACTAGAATAATTAAGGAAGAATATCAAGTATGACATTTGGGGGTCCAACTGGACCACATGCAAAGCTAAATATGATTGCATATTACATGTAGTGGGATCGTAGACTAGATTCTAAGTATATTCTTGGTAAACACTTCATAAATGTTGCAAACAAGTTTGTCGTAAACATCTCGATAAGTTAGTACGGCCAGAAATTTTTTTTAAGGGATTTATTGCTCCCATCTCCTATGTTGAAAAGCTAAATTGATTTTCTGTGTCATGGATACCAGGCACGCGCCTGTGCTATGATTACTTTGCCTTGAGCCGGAAGTGGAAGAGGCAGCGTTCAAGTATTTTCAACTTGCAACAAGAAAATAAAGTAGCAGCTGTAAAGCATCATTCATAGCAGAATTAGTATCACATAAATGAATTATAAAGAAGTATCGTCGCAAGCGATTCTTCTCCTTAAGTCTCGACGGCTAAGCAATTTGAATAAAATGCTTTGTTCGAAAAAGTTACAAATGATGCACTCATTCTGCGGTCAAGAAATATTTTTGTCAGAAGAAGTTGATGAAAAGCGGATCTAATTCTAATATAATTATCCAGCAGAAAAGTTTTCCGGTGTTTTTCTTGGGAAGGGGAGGGGGCATGGGGGTACCAGGGGCTACTATATATGCCAAACTAAAATGCGGTAATTTCTACACACCTCCAACAACTATTATTATTAACATAGCCATATTCATAGATAGGTAACTAAAGCAATATAACATTTTCATGGCAACTGTCTTTGTTACATACCTGCTTTGTGCCACAATTATGGCATTCAGTTTTGGAATGAGAAATCACTGTTATCATTTTTATCATTTTTAATCATGAATTAGGCTGTTGTGTAGCATCAGCTGCTATAGTTAGCACAGGTCCTCTAGATTTTGAAAGCAAGCTGCATGCTTAGGAGGTACGTTTATTTCTGTTACCGAGGCTTGCTGGCTATCGTAATAACGCGAACATGAAACATATGCGATAATGATAAATAATTACCTCCGCCAAGGAGGTTTTGTTTTCGTCGAGTTAGTCTGTCTGGATTTTTGTCTGTCTCTTTCTGTCTGTCATCAAGATAACTAAAAATGTTATGGATAGAATTGGACGAAATTTACAAGAATTGTACGGTATGTTGAGAGGAATAGATGATTAACTTTTGGTCAGGATCCGTCTCTCCGTTTGTTTGTTTGTCTGCCTCATTTTTCGCAATGCCATAACTCAAAAAGCTAAGGACGGAGTCTTAGGAAATTTACATGAGTTGTTAAGTATATCACGAAAAGTAAATGACCAAATTTTTGTAATGATCTTTTGGTTGTTTTCTAGTTTGTCACTGTTTTTAATTTTGGGTTTGACAGCACAATAACTAAAAAAATTATGAATGTATTTTTATGAAATTCATACGAGTTGGTTAAATGAGTGCATCATTTGACATAAATGATTAAATTTTGGTGATGATAGGTTTGTACGTATGTGAGTTTGACAAATGTTTGTCAGAATGTTTGTTAGCAGCATAACTCAATAAATCAAGAGCGGATGATAAAAAAAATTACTGAAGCTGTTAACGCGGTTGAAAAGCACAAATTATTAGATTTTGGTGTTGAAACAAAGAAATCTTGGTCTCACAACCACTTTGAACTTTTCGTAACCGTTGCCTTGCTTGTCGGAGGTATGCGCTCTCAGAGTGCTCTAGTTACAATTTCTTTGCTCGTACTTTTCGCTGCATCAGTGAACACCTTTCAATGGAATAAATTAAATAATATTAACAGATAAAGGCGAAGCACACACGAGCGTTTTTTGACGTGGGTTAATTAACGCATGACCGCAAACTGCATTGAACTCTATAGTACGTCCGCACAGATGCGTTATTTTATCATGCGTTTATATCAGTCAAATTCAATGAAGTTGGCGGCCTTGCGTTAATTAACGTATGTCAAAAAACGCTCGTGTGCGCCTAGCCTAATGAGAGACAATTTTTAGGAACGTTTTGTAGGTACTGGTGAACAAATCCTAGCATTACTCTCTGACGGCAAAGTTAATTTTATACTGATGAAATTTTGCAGGAGTGGCAAGATTAATTGCTAAAGTATAATCTGGTTTTCGAACTCGCTTTGTTTTCAATTTGCATCCTGCGAGCTCTGCATGGTGACATCCCACCTCTGGTGACATTTAGCAATGAGACTCAATACTTTATTCTAATTTATAACTGAGCAGAGCTTCAGGAGAATGAACATCGGGTTCCCTAATGAGAGAATAATTCGTAATTTTTTGATGTGTTTATCACTTGATATTTGCTATCGTCCTACTCAGAGACCGATGCTTAATTAAGTGCATTACCTCGATTTTGGCCAACAATATTATTTAATGTTGCAGATTCTAAGAAAATTGTTCGACTGTTTATTTGTTTAAGGAAAATATCTCTGTCATTTATGCGGAATTCAGTTTCAGTTGATAATATTCATATTGAGATTCGTACTTTACATTTATTAAAGATTTGATGTTTTTAGAAGCAATGGTTATTTCAGAGCCGCATTTCAGCTAAGCAAATGAGCTAAGAGAAAATTGTAAATGGCTTTATGTGCTTAAATGAATATTTTTCTTGACGCTGGTCTTTAATTCAATAATTGTTTGTGATACGTTGCGTTGACTGGCTCATGGATTTCTCTTTTAATCAATACAAAAATAATGAATGCTGAATAGTGTCCCGTTGCTATTTTTTGTAATTTTAAAATGGAATTGTTAGTGATGGCAACAGACTTAGAAGGTCTAGCTGGGAGTTTTCCCGATCTTTGATGGGATGAAAATTTTGCTTCCTTATTTTAATTTACTTAACCATTCATGCCTTCAGCAGAAATTCTAACCAACATTTGATGCTATAGTTCTAAAAAGGGTATGTAAACTATAACAATTTTCAGTGAATGGATGACAAAGTTTTGAAAAATTAATTTTTATCTTCATGCTGCCTTTTAAAGAAACTTTGCGGAAGATTATTGTCGAACAATCTTTACAAATAATCCATTGCTAGTTATCCGCTACTGACATTGATGAAAAAATATTATGCAAAAAAAAAAAGGAAAATGGTTAAAAAATTATTTAACTACCTACCGGCTACCCTGAAACTTATTTTTGAAACCTTGATCAAGGAAAAAAATATGAGAGGCCAGAGCCATCTGCTCTTGGACATGACAAAATTTCAACTTTAATCAGCTCTGAAGGAATTCCAAACTGAATAGCTTGAGGGACAAAACGCAAGCGAGTCCAGAGCGATCAGCTTTGGTCACGATGATTTTCAATCTCGAAGCAGCTCAGGTCAAACGAAATGCCTTTATGTATCACCTGTTACTGATGACAAAGAAAGAGAAATTTCATTTAGGAGATTCACGGAGCCTGTAGGGCGAAGGTCATCAGCGAGGCAAGGAGCAGCGATAGCATCTACACTCATTGGAAACAACGAGCGTGAGCGCTGTCAAGGTTACCCTTTGGCAAACGTGAGGGAAAGAATAGGTCCTAAATAGGGAGGGAGGGAAGGAGGCAGTGAGTGTAGAGTTCCCAAGATGAAAGGGAAAGTGACGGAAACGTGCCATAAATAGCTAACGCCATGGACAACAGTAAATAGTAATGCCATTTACAGCCAACGCCATGGATGATCGTGCTAATGCCATGGACAACTTTACCTTATCTGGGCGGGGCCCAAAATTGACGTTTCACGTTTTTTATAATTAGGGTTTACAGAAAATCAGACCCTGCTTACCTAACCTGACATTTTGAATCTTTGTGTTTTTACCTAACTTTCGAGATCCAAGCAGTTTTTGTCCGATTGATGGTGCAGTTACTAAGGTGAATAGACTTGTAGCGAGTGCTTCAGAATGGCTGAATTTGAATCGCCTGACTCTAACCCGACTTGGCCGATTTTTATATTATAGAAAAAAAAAACCATGACGTCAATTTTGGGCTCCTATACAGGTAGGTATCCACCGCCATGGGCAGCCGTACAAACACCAGACACAACCAATGCCAAAGAAAACTAACACCACAGTTTGTCACCTAAAACTGTGAGGCAGAAAAAGTCGTTTTCCTGCAAAGGTGCTGAAAAGCGTTCCGATGTATTCATGAAGCACTGAACCAAATTTTAGTTTGTCATACGAATAACATCGTTGGAAACGTGGTGAATAAAGATAATAATTTACAGTAACCTTTACTGGAAGTCCCCAAAAGCTTTCTTAGGACCACTATTATGGATCCAACAATAAACGGTCAATTGTCGAATAAAAGGATAGGAGTGCTGTAAAAGAAAGTGCGGGCATTTACCGGAGATGTGTTGTACATGATATCTAAACTCGCAACCGTTATATATCTTTGGAAGCAATCCTTCAGAGAAGCAATATTTCTGACTCCAAGCCAGTACTGTACAAATGTTAAATTATGTCTTGTAAATATTCCCATTTTAGAAAAATCCATTGTTAAGCAGTAATTTCGAATATCAATTTGATAGTTG
>LQNS02277100.1:15375585-15429648 GCA_001587735.2 Parhyale hawaiensis
CCTCGACCAGATCGCTAAGGCCGCCCGTGAGGACGCCGAGGGCAGACGAGGTGGAGACTCCGGAGAGTACCGACCCTACAACTAAGTTAACGAATTTATTTATTTGATGCGACCATACGACCGATATCAATCGATGCTTTTTCACTCACTGTGATTTAGCTCATTGATTATGAAACGAAAACTGTTAAACTAATTTATTTTTCTTTTTTCTTAATAAAACATGGATGCCATAGTTGATGAATATTTATACCCTCCAGGGAATGGCCAACAATCGCTGTTTCCCTCCCAGAACACAATTGACCTTAGGTCACAAAAACGCTATTCGATAACACGCACAACTTGATGCAAGGATGTGCAGCTTGCACGCTGTTCATACTGCGGTATCTAGAAACATTAAAAATATATATTACACGAAGCACTGTGCGATCTACACATCCTCCGACCAAGTTGTACATGTGAATGCCTAGTGTGGGCAAGGAGTTAGAAGGATGTGGGTGGAAGAAGAACCGATAGCGGCATTAAGAGTAAATCTACAAATGGAGAATGTGCTACCTTCTTGATACATTTTCTCTTGTTCCATTACTATTTCGAGCGTCATCGTCCGAAACTGGAGTCATGGTAAGAATCTTAATACTTGCAGAATTATTAGGTACTCATGGAAAGCACTTCACAGTACAGGTGAAAAGTTGTCTATCGATAGAGAAAAACAAATAAAGGGAAATTTGGGAGGTACATGTTGTCGGTCCATTGCAGACCATCGTGTGGATTCTATCTGGAAACAGTACACAATAGTACATACGGACTGCACACCACCCCCCTCCACGCAGACACCTAAGCATACACACGTTCGATTGTCTATGTTATGGGCAAACGGGGGAAGGTATTTGTATTGGAGTGCTGCCCAACAGAGAAAAAAGTGATTTTTGCAAAAGAGCGGGTTGGTAGTTATTCTTTCATGCGATGTACACAAAGAAAGAAAATTTTTGCAATATTATAGCCGATACTGCTGAAACATCTGACAATTTTCTGCCCCTTAGGTGAGGAGTTGTGAGATCATTATTTGAAGTGTATAGCGGTTTACAAAAAATAGATAATATGTATTACTCATTGACCATTAATAGCATCAACTATCAATTCATCAATAGCAAGACATGTAGATACCAGTGGCAGTTTCATGGAAGACTTCGATAATTTTTATTTATAATCTGAAGTAGTAGTTCCCATCCTTCAGTATGTCTGGACTACTTAAAAAGCCCCTAATACATTTTCGCACCCCATGTAAAATTAATAACTCAAATGACGATAAAGAATGAAATGCGTCAGAAATTATTCTAAAAAAAATAACGTTTTCCTTCATAACGTTACACATATGTTGCATTTCTTGTAGCGTGATTCCTATGAGAGAAGCGAATTAATTGATGAAAGAAGGGTTAACTTAATTTTGAATTACATGGAAATTAGCTGAGATTTTTCACCTCTTGGACGCCATTTCCAAACTCCAAAGGGATTGTCCTCCCCTGATTGGGAAGCTCTGAGCTAAAGAGACAGTTAGTGCGATAGATATCGAGCCCCTATAATTATGTGCTGTTTTAATAAAAATAAGAAAAACTATACCTCATAAGAGGGCCTTGCTTTCATGTGGATCACTATTTGAGGTGCGTTGGGATTTTCGGATGATAACAATTTTAAATAGCTGTTTTCTTGAGCAATTAAAGAGCGTTGAGTGTAGACATCGTAATTTTCACAGAGCATTCACTCTTCTTTCTCCATGCAGTGACTAAAAAAACATAAATAGGATTACAAATTAATAATGAGTGCATTTAAAGTTTCTGGTGAAAGTACAATGAAACTCTTTTAGCCTAAGAAGTTTACTGACTAAACCTTTTGACAGTAACACTTATCCGTCAAAATTTTCGCCATATGATTGAAAAACGCTTGAGTTATTGCATAAAGTTAATTGAAATTGTGATATGACAATATAAAAATTTTGGTTCTTCACAGAAAAGTCGAAATTAACGTCACCCTGCCCTGCTTGCGGGGCGCTAACACCTTAATTTATGTCAATAAAACCATAATGACAATAATAATAATACCGTATCCATCGCTTTTCATTAGAAATTAATTGGTGAAGAATTCGTAGCTGGGTCTCGGTTTTCTACCCTAGCCCGTCTTACTCTGGGATTCGTAGAGGGAAATGTCGCGTTCGGCCGCATGGATCTGTAGGGCTTTAAGTCAGCTATTAATGGCTCTCTCATGAATTTTATTTTCATCGGCGTTTCGGGCTCCCCGGTGTTGCATAAACTTTCATTTCGGTTTCGTTACCTGTCTGTGGAGGGCCGGGCATTATGTTGTAATTAGGGTATAATAATAACTGCATATGGTTCTAACATGACGTCGATATTATTACTAAAGTTTTTATCTCACAGGTCGTTATGTTTACAATATGTTTCGCCATATGCTACAAATTTCAAGTAGTTCTTGAGGTAAAAATCTAAGCATTTTCATTTCGTTTTCTAATTATATACGAAAATTAAGAGTTATATCAACGACCCAACTGGGGACTCTCAGACATATTTCAGCCAAGCATGAAGGAGCATGGATACACCCCTCTCTACATAATGCTGAGAATTGATGGGACTGAAGACTGTATACAATATCTAAGTATATATATATACATACTTGTGTATTGAAATTCCATAGAAACTCCATAGAATTTATTAGTCACTTAGAGCATTGAGAGGGATACAATCAAAAACTTAAGAAAAATCTAGAATTAGTTGACAAACCGCCACTCTAAGCATTATAGCTTCTCGGACCTATTAAAAATATTAAAACTACACAACAACAAATGTATATGCTGTAAAAGCCAAGTAATAATAGCAAAAAGTGACAAAAATATTGCAGTAAGAGTGCTGCGTAAAATAATAGAATGTCAATATTTTTATGAGAGAGCTAAATAAGACTAATAAAGTCACAACAATAAATTCGCAGGAGAGCTGAGTCAAAATAGTAAGAAAAAAATGTCAATATTTCAAAGAAAACTAAAAACAGTTGAAAAAATATGTAATAAGAGAAATAAGTAAATTGGTAGAAAGGCACAAACATATTTCTAGAAAATACCGTAGCTCAGTAAAACAGTAATCGTCACAATTAAGATGGTCATTAGAGAGCGAGAAAAATAAAAAAAAACTCAAAATCGTAAAAAGTTTTATAGAACTAAGCCAAGCGTATTAGTGAATTATAAAGTCAGTATTAGAAAGAGCTATGTAGCATTTCTATTGGTGATGCACAGTGGGTAATAAGAAAGCGAATACAGGAATGCAGTACTAGTAATGGCTTGTTTTTTCTAATTTCTCAACAACTCTAAAATTCTCTATTTCAATGCGTGATACAGTCAATAAAAAGTCATTTACCTCTATGAATTAAAATTTATATGCTACGTTTCACAAGTGTCATCATCAGGCTGAAACAAATAGAGAAAATCGTCAATACACTTGAGACTACCGCAGCTGCTATTTATGATCTGGATCTAAAGGTTTTTCTACTTATATCGGACTAGATAATGCTATGATCTCATACTAATTGCTCAAGTTACCATCTAAACACTAGAGTCACTAGCTAGACATGCACACACAAATTAAGGTATCCAGCTGACACAGAATAAGTTAAGGGAAGCACCCACGTCAGCAAACGAAGGAGGGTGGGAATGAAATGATTAAGGCCTATTGGGAGAGCCTATTGCAGTTACTGGGATATTGCCCGTTGCTGCGCTGTGGAGATTGCGACTGAATAACTTTAACGCTGGGAAGTCTAAGGTATTACTATTGAGTTTAGGCTTGTGTTTTTGGATGAGCAGTGCTTCAGCTATTTGAATATGCTCTCGGTGGGCTACATGATACAAAATTTTGGTGTTTGGATAAAGATGATCGCTACTAGGGCTACAGTTATGGGTATTTCTAAAGCGAGCAAATATGGAACCCTGGTATTTGTAGCCATCCTGTCTACACTTTAAAGTTTTCCTCGTCAGTTCGATGTAGTGGTAACCGAGAGACAAGCATTCTCCCTTGGAACATTCAAATTACCACATCAGACTTGCCACTACATCGGACTGACGAGAACTTTAAAGTGTAGACTTGGTGGCAACATTCAATATCTTTTTCGGTTGGTTTTTACTCTCTCCGATTTTCCCAATATAGTAGTGTTTTTCGTTTAATTTCAAAACAGTATTTAGTATTAATAATCGCATAATAGGAAATACTTCTTAGTTGATAATATAATAACAGAGATAATTTTAATCGCATATAGCTAAGGCAGGTATACCGTAAAAGAGAATCTCTCATTCCCTTTTGAAACATTCTCTTACTGGTTCCGTTGATTCAGTAATATGCAAATTCTCCGATGAAACAGAGACGCACTGCAGGCTTCTTGTGTCATTGAATGTTTTACACTCAATAATAGACAGATTCTGCAGCCCAATTTCTTGTACGGAAGCATCTACTTTAGTTCTTACTGTCGGTAATCCAAGCTATAAAATCTGTTTTATGAAGTAGCCACTGCTATGATTACCAACGCTGTACCATTCAGCGCCATGATATTATGGTGAAAGGAAGCAGGCTCGGCAGTAGACGGTTTGATCTCATCATTTAGGAAAAAGTCGATTCGGCCTTTTGCCCAGTTACTGAAAGTGAAAGGCGATTTAATAAGCCTTTGAATAATACTCATGACTTAAAACAGTCTGGTTATATCAATTAGCTCACAAAATCTTATTTAACCATTAGTCAAAGGACGTTTGGCGTACGATATGCTACTGTACGAGTAGCTAGTTATTAACTGAGGTGCGCAGCAATCAAAATGACGACAGTGAATGCGAAATGGCATCAGTGCTTTTGGTTTTCAAATAATAATAAAAAATAATAACTTCATGGAGTGGTAGAAATTTAACCACAATGGTAACCTAGTTACAGAGAATGTTATTTCAAGCCCAGGGAAGTAATGGCAATCTGAAGTTCAATTCTGGATGCTACCCTGTGTGGGCAGCTTCATCACATGCGAAGAAGCCACAGCAAACGGAACCGAAATATAGTAACACATTAGGTGCTGCGGAAAAGTGAGTGCTGCTCCTAAGCAACGTCATAAATATTGGAGCAATAGGTGATTAAAAAAAAAAAAAACCTGTATCTCTAACTTCAATAGAATGACGTCAAGAATTTCTGGGCTGGGTCTCGAACATTGTCAGGGAACTTATTTGCTGCTTATTTGAGGCTCAGATTTACTCCTAAATATCTCATCCCATGGTGTTCGGAAGATGAATTTTCTTCGATATAATTCTTCAGATTGGGACATCAAGAAACCAAAGAAGCAAGCGACCAACCAACCCAACAACCAACAACACATACCGTGTACCATCATGCGGTGGATTCTCAAATACTACAAGGAAAGTAGTAGACACTAAGCAATTCTTGCTAATAAATTGAATACTCAGTTTTCCGCAAAATTGACAGAGTCTGAAGAGTTCCTATTGAGGAGAGGTAAGCTCTTTAGGGCTGGCAAAAAGTTTTATATTTTCATGCGGTAAAAACGTCCGTATCCATTCTTATACGGATTTCTTTGGAATATTACAGTATTTGTTTCCCTCCGTTCTCTGGGTTATTTTCTCGGTTATAGTTTACATTTTTTCCTACAATTATTTAACATTATTTAGTAAACGCCATCCCAAATTGGACGCTGTATGTGAAACGAGTATGTGAAACGAGTAGTTGACTTGTAGGCAGTAAGTTAAGAGCTAAAAAACATGTGAGCGTCACATAAGTGAAAACAATAGGCCTAATAACCACAAGTAGGCCTGCATATGGGTCTGGGCGAGGCCTCGGTCTGGGTCACCAGCTCCTTAATTACCGTTGCCTAGACCCATAAACCACGCTGTGTTTTGGCCATTTGAGGAAGAATTTCTAAATTCATGTGAAGTGCAGCAGGAACTGTACTGTAAAACATGTGTAGCTTGTATGACGCGATTTATTGGTAATAAAGTTGCGATTTATGGATATCAAAAGACTTAACTTGGTGTTAAAGCTCGAGCTTTGAACATAAAAATGCATCATGATATTATGTCAACACTTCTTCCTTCCTCTGTTTTTATGAACCCATTTATATGTAATATCACGTCTTCTTTGAAGCTAATAATATGAATTTCCGTTCGCGATGTATGAATCAGTAGGCGAACGTGAAATTGGAGTAACTTAATTATTACACATTTTCATAAGCTTGCGTTGACTTCCGGCCATTTCTCTTTAACATGCATGTTTGACTATAACAATAATTATCAAACACCTCGTATAGACTTACCAGTTTCTAATTCATAGCATTATGGGGTAGTTCTATGTATAAAATGTTCATCTATGTAATTTTATGGCGCATTACTCAAATAACGTTTAATTTTTTGAGGCTCATTCTTAAATCTTGAAAAAGCTGGAGAAATAAGTTTGGAGGATATCCTATTCTCAAGATATCATACCATTTTTTGGGACAGTGATATATGTAGTTTACTATACAATGTATTATTGTTTCTACAGTTAATCGAGCTCTAAGTATATCTACTAGAGACACTGTGCCCTGAAGAAAATATAGGCTTGCGTAACCTACTGCTAACTACTAGTAATACCAAATAGTTCGAGTACTCCATGAAACAAGGGGAGAAAAGTGAGCCAACCGTTCTGTAAAAAGACATAAGGTGTGATGAATATCACTGAGTATGAATACCTACTCTCTTCTAGGCCACCCCAGTTGTAAATACAGGCAAAATATGACTATTATAACTAGAAGTGAAATTTCCAGTTCTCCAAGAGAAAAGAGGTCAAATAGGACTTTGCAAGCAATCAGTTTTTATTAGCGTACTTACATTTGGGTCTGGGCCAAAAGAAGCTCGTTACCGTTAGGTGATCTTCTCTAAGAAGCTTCATCCATCCTGATGACCTTCACCTTCCTGGCCACCGCCCATGTTCTATTTTGCTAACGATCGACTGTTTTAATTTTATGAAGGTAAATAGTTGCCAAAAGCACTTCATTTTACGCTGTATTTGAACTTTTGATGTTATGGAACTTTCTGAAATTTTAGTTTTTAGAGATAGTTATCATATTATTGTTTTCGTTCGCGTGTTTCATCTTGAAAATTCAGTTAGATAAGATGAAAGATAATAAAACAAAAACAATAAAGAAAACGATTCTACTTGATTTCAAGAACACGCTTTTCCAAATGTAATTTGAATAAAGTATTTGGTTGAAATACGGTCGTCCGAAATTGCACATGTACCGGAGTTTTCGATGAAAAATTCTCATTACAGAATGAATTTCTTTTTTTTTTTCTGCAGCACGTGGATAAAATGTTCTGCTGAGTTTTTACTTTTAAGCAATTAGTGATGCCGATGCAGGTAACAGTTTTCGTTACATCATTGAATGAAATACAGCGATTAGACGCAAATCGTGGGAAGAAAGTTGTGGCGGAAGATATTTATATTTAGAAGGTTTTGTACAATATTTTCTCCATAGACATTATGGGAAAGAAAAGTATGGTAATGGCATTGCTGCTCAGTAACTAAGACAAGGGTTTCCACTGTATCGTGAAATGGGTTGCGTTGATCAGATACTAGCTCGATGTAAACCATAAGCGAGACATAGTCTTCCTAAGCACATGCATGGTGATGGCATCGTTGTTTACTAATCAAGACAAGCGTTTCCGTTGCATCATGAAATGAGTTGCCCCGATCAGATACCCCAGTGAGATAAACTGAACGCCTGGCATGTTCTGCCGCTTACCGATAAAGCTAGTATGCTAGCAGGAAGGATTTGAGAAAAGCACCTGGTGAAGGTGAAAAATTTAGCAAGAGTCTAGCCCTTTCAAACGCCACATAAACGGGCTGGTGAAAGGGACGGGCCATGATGGAATTTGATAGCTGTAGTGAGCGGAAATTTGAGGTATTTACACAAGAATTACAGTTATGACAATCTATTTTCTACCTACCTGGGAAGATCAGGCAAATCACAGAAATACTATTTCTTCTCAGTAGGTCAAATAACTCTTCGTGTGATATTATTCGTCATCAATCACTTCATAATTATATTTAAGACTGCTCTGCAGCTATATACATTCTTATCAAATTTGGTTTTAGTCTTAAGATAATTAATGGATATTCGTTACGTATTATCATCGATTTAGCGAGGACAACGCTGTTGGCCAAAAATTGAACGCAGAAGAGGAAGTAGCCCTTGTGATGCGATATGAAATTGAAAACAGAAAATAGTATATAAAATCTCAATTCCCATCAAACTTAATTTTTTTGCAAAATCGGACTATCCTGCATCAAGTGACATTTTAGTTAATATTTGCACTAATTATATAGTTTATATTCTCCTTTGTTTGTCAATTTACACACGCTACTCGTCAAGCTTCCTTCACACTATAATTTTTGGTCTTCATTCACCATCAAGCCAGTCGAATGTATCGTCGAGTCGTTTCAGGCACAACTGTGTGTACATTAAAAGATATATTAAAATATTTGTCGTCAATTCATTTTGACTTGTAAGTAACACTACTAAAGTTTCAGAAGTGTCACAACCTACTGAGTGATCCAAACTTCAAAGAACTGAGCATTTTTCTGCTTCTCAAACATACTCAGCATGTCATTAAGATGCTGCGAAGTGTGAAGGTACCTTAAGAGATTGGCATGTGACCAGTTCTTCAGTCTTCACTTTATCCTCGACTCTCTTCCAATTTCGCCCACGCACCGATGTATTAATTGGTGAACTATCCCGAAATTTTAATTCAAAGCATCACTACCATTGAGACGATGTCGCCTGATGAACGTAAGGTCAAAGAAAACCAAAGATTTCGATGCATTTTTTTAGTTTACAAAATGTAGATTTTTCTCATGGCTCGTATCTCTGGCCAGAACAGCAATCATCCACGCAGCTTATATTGAAGCCACTTTAGGAAGAGCTGGAAGTGAGGATGGGCAGCTAATTTGTGGCACTGAAAAATATTTAAACTCCGTAGCATAGATACGGTAACGTGAACGGCATGCAGGTGGCAGAGCCTCGCATCACGTTCCTCGTACAAATGCATAGTGTGCTCCCGGCATAAGAAATATGAAAGGAACCTCCGCCCGACTACGTGGCCCGCTGCTCACGGTCGCGAGGCGTCCGTTGGTCGATACAAAAAGTCGGATGCAATCAAGCAGGTGTTGCCACTCAGACTGTCGGCAGTCGCTGCCATCTGCGATGGGCGCAGGCGCTGACAGGGCCGGGGGACCTGACCCCCCTGTCGTCTGACCGCCACGACTGCGCGTCGCACGCAGTAGGTGAATTTTTATAGACATGGTCTCATTTCCAAAGTGGTTCTGGTCCTTGATTGGAGGAACACTCGTTTGGGACCCCCTTGCGCAAGCGAGGGCCAGGGAGCTGCGGGTAGCATAGAATAAGATACCGATGCCTTCTTACACTTTGTAATGAGTTTGAATTAATAGAAATATCATTAGGACGTAAATAACTTGACATTAGTCTATTACAGGGCATAATAATAATTTTCTTCGCAGCGTCCGCTCGAGTTCAAGTTATTTGGGTAATTGAATCAAGACAATTAATATCTCAATAAGTATAGCCAGGCGTTCAGGAAAAATATTACTGCAGCTAAGGACCGTTGTTTGCCTTAAAATGTTCTGCTAATTAGAAGAGAAAGAGTGAATCGTTACCTGTAGTGCACTGAAGCTTTATTCTATAGAATTGAAAAAACTTCGTCGCCACCATTTGACGAATTTTGCAACTTAATCTTAAATCAAAGCCAATCGATGACCATAGAGTTTTCAGAAGTTGAAGAGCTAGTGCCTCATTACTTGAGACGTAGTAATTTCTTTTGGAAATGTGAAGAGATGAATTACTCCAACACTAAAAGCATGTCTCAACTATACCTCCCCACATCTTAAGGTAGTAATTCTTTTTTTACAATACACTTTGCCTACACATAGGCATACATATGAATCTATTTCTGATGAACGAGGTAACATTTACCAATAGCATTTGTAGCGACACGCGTATTTCTAATGTAGGTATGCAAATGCTAAATGGAGGCACCGTGTAAATAACAGAAGAGGCAGAAGACCTTAAACCTTTGCTGGGCAAGTGACCAGATATTATCACTTCCATATTGCTATTATTGCGAAAAAGTTTCTCAACCGCCCGGAAAAGGGTTAACCTGATGTGACTTGGAATTTCACCATGAAGAATGAAAGTTGTAGAGCTCGCGATGAAAATACCCTATGCCCATGCTTTCTTCAGGAAGTGTTGCTGCATTATTCCTTTCAGAGGTCAAAAGAACTGCGTACATCTGAACTAAAGCTGTAGCAACTCTTTTAATGCAAAGCTTTCATTATTTATCTTCTCTCCCGATGGGTGAGAAGGCCATTAATTTTTACCTGATTGAATTGTTTGTTTATGCATATCGAAATGGGAGAAAGTTTTTTACTTAGGATAAATAAATATAAAAGCTTCACAAGAGAAAATATAAAGAAATCTAGATTTTCATACCAATCCAAAATGGAAATCATGAATATCAATATATCACATGAAATAGTTGAGTAGATTAGATTAGAGAGGCGGCAGTAGATGAACCAATAGGCTCATTGCCAGAGAGACACCGGAACATACGCCCCGGCACTCTATGAGAGCTATTGCCATTGTGTTAGTAGGATATAGAGGACAGGAGAAGAGAGAGAGAGAAAGAAAAGGGGGAGGGGGTGAAGAGTCCATGCCCAAGAGACGATCTTGAATGCACGCAAGCGGAGGATGTCTCTCCCAATATACGTCAAGACGATTTTTAAACGCGTTGACTGACTCCGCACTAACAATATCAGAGGGGAGCCTATCCCAAATGCTGACTATGAAATACGGAAAGAACTGCTGACTTAAGGTCGTTCTTCGAGCTTTATGCTTGAGTTTTTGACCGTTGTTTCGCAAGCGATCATTGNGACTGCGCGTCGCACGCAGTAGGTGAATTTTTATAGACATGGTCTCATTTCCAAAGTGGTTCTGGTCCTTGATTGGAGGAACACTCGTTTGGGACCCCCTTGCGCAAGCGAGGGCCAGGGAGCTGCGGGTAGCATAGAATAAGATGCCGATGTCTTCTTACACTTTCTAATGAGTTTGAATTAAGAGAAATATCATTAGTACGTAAACTTGAAATTACTCTATTACGAGGCATAATAATAATTTTCTTCGCAGCACCCGCTCCAGTTCAAGTTATTTGGGTAATTCAATTACGAGAATGAATATCTCAATAAGCATAGCCAGGCGTTCAGGAAAAATAATAGTGCGACTAAAGACCGTCGTTTACCTTAACATGCACTGCTAATTAGTAGAGAAAGAGTGGATCGTTACCTGTAGTGCATTGAAGTTTTATTGTATAAAATTGAAAAAAACTTGGTTGCCACCATTTGACGAACTTTAATCTTAAATCAAAGCCGACCGATGACCATAGGGTTTTCAGAAGAAGAAGAGCTAGCGCATCATTACTTGAGACGTGGTAATTTCCTTTGGAAATGTCAAGGGATGAATTACTTCAACACTAAAAGAATGTCTCAACTAAACCTTACAACATATCAAGGCAGTAATTCTTCCGTTACAGTACAGTTTGTCTACACATTGGCATACATATGTATATATTTCTGATAAACGCGGTAACATATACCAATAGCATTTGTACCGAAATGTGTATTTCTAATGAATAGGCTGATATATGCAAAA
Organism: Parhyale hawaiensis; assembly: GCA_001587735.2. NCBI lineage: Eukaryota > Metazoa > Arthropoda > Malacostraca > Amphipoda > Hyalidae > Parhyale > Parhyale hawaiensis. Next base: position 15,387,373 of record LQNS02277100.1, read on the forward strand.
GTGAAATGCAGGCACCGCATAAATAACGGAAGAGGCAGAAGACCTTAACCCTTTACTGGGCGACTGACCAGATATGATCACATCCATAATGCTATTCTTACGAAAGCGCTTCTCAACCGCCCGGAAAAGGGTTAACCTGATGAGACTTGAACTTTCACCATGAAAGAATGAAAAAAAGTTGTGAAGCCGTATAAATAGGAGAACCGCAGCTAGAGCTCACGATGAAATACCCTCTGCCCATCCTTTCTTCAGGAAGTGTTGCTGAATTATATCTTTGAGAGATCAAAAGAACTGCTTACATCTGAACTAACTAAAGTTAAGTAGAGAAGCTTCACTCTTATTATTTTCATGTGCTGCGAAGAAATAGTTGAAATGATCGCATGGACGTACGACTATCTACAGAGTTTTTGTACAAGGAGCGGTGTTTATATCGGAACCATGCACCAAATCTGACTTTTATCATTATTCGGCAGTGGATCATTGTACTGTAAACTAAAGCTTCCCCTTAGCAGTATGTAAGCATTTTATGAAAACCCTAACTGTTGTTGAAACAGGGCAAGGGCTAGAGGATGGGCAAACCCAAACAGTGCACAACAGCCTCAAGCCTCCAGTACACTGTAATGAATAAGCACTCAATAAAAAACGCATTTTTGCTGACTCAAACGCCTGCAGCCCTGCACGGCCCGCCGTAGATCCTGGCATGCAGAGGCAATGTGAAGTCGGCTCAAAAATGATGCTACAAATGTATAGTATGCTTCAAGTAAGAAAGTATTTTGTCAGAGCCGTTTATTAACTTCTGTTATCTCTTATATAGTGTATGTATATATGACAAAAACTATTACCCTAAACTAATCTAAAAGTTTGATGACAGAAATCCAATTGAATGTCACTTTCTTCATTTTTATCTCTAGAATCATGCAACTCTTTCTAAACACGGACATTATGACCGTGTCAAGTCGAGCTTAGTATACAATAATAACATTGGTGGATTAAACAGTTTGTCTAAGAAAAATAGGACAGTAGGCTATTAGTTAAAAAAATACACAGTTTCATTTTCTTACATTAACTGTCTACCTAGGTACTAATTTGTTACTTTTGGCAGTGCTAACTTTAACTTTACCACACGGCGTTACTTTGCAAGAAAGTTTTATTTTCAACTTCCCCCCCCCCTATCGTAGCAGTTGTGCAGTACTTGAGCCACGCAAATTTCTATGCTATGGAGATAATTAAGATATATTGTGCAACATTAAGCTGGGGATGCTTGACACGCCCCACCTTTCCTAAAAGATCGCCTTATTGGTGCAACATTGCAACTTTCAATTCGTTGTTAAAGTGTGCAGGCATCGGTCAATTAATTCGTCATCATTTTGAAGTTACTCTAGTTAATTCATCTACTGTTTTAATGAATTTTTGCATGATAGGCTATTGAAGTGACCTACCTCACACTGAGAGTGACTTTGTGTCAATGACTTGCAATAGTTTCAGTCCTTGGAGGTGCTCGTGGTTCAAATGAGAAAGAAGAAAAGATACGAAACTTTCCTTCTAAGTTTGGTAATTGTTAAAACGTTATAAAACTGAGAAAATCCGCTGACGTTTACCTATCATGCAAGTATTATATAATTCCCTTGCCATTCCAGTTTACGCTTTTTCTTCAGATGCAACATGAGTCAGCATTGAATATATCCAACCATGGCAAAGAAAGGAAAATGTCCGGAATGAAAGGCTAGAACATAGATCTCTGGTGATGAAGTTGATGAGACATTGATCAACTTATCATGGAATCTATCCAGGCGTTTGTTTTTTCTTATTTTCTGAACAAGTTCTGCCACCCTATGCACGCAGTCCATGAATATTGGGAGGTTGCTTATTTTCAAGCCAAATTTCCTACAGTTTGTCAGGGAAACTGTTCTCTCATCCTTGAGTTGATCTTGAAATTTTTGGAGCTTCATGCATAGAAATCAGCGGCCGCAAGTTTTTGTTGGGACGACATGGCGTGCTTTGACCAAGAGGCTGCGGCGGCTGCAGCGTATTGTTGCCTTGAACTCCAGAGGAACGCCACAGTTCTGAATCGCTAAGAGTATAAAAGAGCCTTGCTTAACTGACATGGCATCACAACGATCCCAAACACCGTCAACATGAAGACCGTAAGTAGCCAGAGGTCTCGTGCCTGGCAGTAGTATTTGAATTTGCAACCGAGACAACTTAAAACAAGCAAAGGTGGCTTTGTTTGTAGAGACGCTTGCGACAAAACGAGATTAGCTAAATTGATTGTGCCAACAAACCAAACCAAATACGTCAGTTGAATGACATAGGCAAATTTGCACTTTGTTTAGCAAAACTGATACGATACAAATCAGGTAAACAAAACAGACAAATATCATTACAAAACGCACATCTATAAGCACATTTTATACGTTAGTCTTTCAAGCTTTACATTATTTTTATTGTGCTTCAAGTTAATAGATTAGGAAATTAGTGTGACTGATATCAATTTATTTATCCTGAGTGCAGTAGGGAAAACATGTGAATTATAATTGCATGACCGTTATTAGGTAAACAATCACTAAACATTGGAATATAAGATATTTATTCAACGAAAAATACGGGAAGCTGTAAGCAACGTCGTGGATAAGGACTTGTGCAAGCGGAAATAAAAATCACAATCTTAAATATTTACAAATCACTCGAAATAAATACGAGTATACAGTATGTACTGAATGGAACCGCTATCCTTCTCGCTGCAGTAAATCAAATTTGTTCTGATTTAACGCATCTTGAAGTTTGCTGGTAACATTTAAGCCAAGCTACATTCTCTTACCCCGTGGTAAACTGATTTATTTGTGATTGAATAATACAAATCATATGGTAACAATCGCTTTACGCAGCTGTGGTGCTATTTCTCCATGGCATTGTTCTAACATTGCTTAACCGAGCAGCGCTTGAAAAGCAGAGTGAAATAAAGTATAATATTGCCTCGAAAAACTGCGGCCTTCTGGATAAGTCAAAATCATGAATTCATAAGCTATTCTCATTCATTCTTGCAGCGATACATGTGCACTATTCCACTTAAATTCCTAGAAAATTATGCATGTCAGTTCGGTTCACTTTAGTATCACGTCAACCGTGGTACCAACGTAAAATTACAAGACAAGGAGCCATCAGTAACTTATTACCATTCAGACGTACCACAAAGGGGGGCAATGTGGAACGTAAGGGGGCAATAGCCCACATAGACCCAGACAGTACAACGTTTGTTTTTAAATCCTGTTGAGCATATAACTGCGATTCTAAGTTGCATTACAAACGTCTGGGACTCTGTGGGTCATTGCCCCGTAGTGTTTGATATTGCCCCACTTTACGGTAGTTATTTTTTACTATTTACATCAACTTTTCTCTTTCAGATCTTCTTTGCCGCCCTCATTGCCCTGGGACGACGGCTGATGCCATCGCTGCTTCAGCTTCAGGAGGCACTGCTGGCGCACATGGGGTCGCGGCGGCCGCTCATGTCGGAATTGGAGCTCTGGCTGCTACCATGGGTCTAGAGGCTTAGGGGCTACGGCTCTGGCCCCGATGGTGCCGTTGAGACCCAGGGTTCCGTCAGATATGTCTCCCCCGAGGGTGAGGAATTCGAACTGACCTACGTTGCCGATGCCGCCGGTGGATACCAGCCCGAATCTGCTGCTCTCCCCGTAGCCCCCGCCTTCCCCCACCCCATCCCCCAGTTCGTCCTCGACCAGATCGCTAAGGCCGCCGAGGAGGACCGCAACCGTCGCGACAGCGATGAACGCTCATACAACTAAGCAACCTTATCAATTCCAAATGATTCCTACCTTAGTATTCCCAAATGTCAATTGATTATTGTACAAATGTAATTTATTTTGCTCAAACCTCCCTATTTATTAAAACTGAACTTGAAATATGTCTTTGTTTGTTCCTTATGTTTTCCACAACTTTATGTGTGCAGTATTTGGTTAGGTAAAGAACATTTTTGTATCGATGCTTTACACTGAAGTTTTCTCCAACTATTCCCAAAATTAACATAAACGAGTTTTATTTGGTGCTCAAAGTACAAACTGCTCAAAAACGAGAGTTTACTTTGACTGAGAAGTACATGGTAAAAGGCTGCATAAACGTTGAGAAAGTTGTGCAAAGAAGTTTACACGCTCGAGAAAAACAACAGCAGAGAAAGAATTCAGCAGTAATATATTTCATCAAGTAATTATTGGAGTGCTAATTAGAATATTCTGGTACCTCCAGAAATTGCGCTTGATACGTTGCTGTATCCTGCATTGCCGATTTAGCCATTTAATTGAAGGGAACTTATAGAGAGAAAAATTAATAAATTGTCGCAAACTGCGGCACCACAGAAGACACCTAGCAAAGTGACTCCACACACGTGGGGTGACGTATGCAACGTCACATGGACTTCTTCCGAAGACTCTCAAGGTAACTCAAGGTAAGGTAGCAATTTTCAATCCCAAAGGGTGCACCCAAACTGGCAAACCCGCATTCACTGATTCGAGCTGCAGTACAATACCCGATGTGGCCCAGACGAGTGTACGGCTGCATTCGCCCACAGATTACTTGAAGTCCCCCCTCCCGTCGCTAGGCTAGTACGTCACTCTTCAGTGCATTACGAATGACATAAATGCTGGCACTGCGTTCCCAAGCACCAAGATTTTCTTTCTTGGTTAGGGAATAGAACGTCCGACCTCGTTACAACGAATGAGGCAGCAACACTCCATGACCACCGTGCTCAGTTGAAGGCATAGGACGAGTTAGAAAAAATTAGATTAGAGATGCTCTACAATGCCATATACGCTTCATACGAGAAAAAAAAAACAAGATCTATAAGAAAAGGAAGCTGTTCTTCAAATATCTCACGAGTTGTCTTGAGTTAGTACACGAAGGAAAATAGATCAATTTACCTGAATAGGAATAGCAATCACTGAGCAGTTAGATGCCTATATTATAACTTTAAGTAATTTCGTTAATTGAAGTTTAAGTAATTTTTTTTATCAATAACTACATGGAGTCGGAAACTACCAGAGTAATATTCGTCAAAACAACGTTACGCGTCAGTATCTCATAGAGCAGGTGAATGTATCGTATTAGAGACCACTGCAGTACCAGGTTTGAAGCCGCTATAAATTTTGACATGCGAGGAGGCGTCCAAAATGGATTTATCTCAAGTGCAGAAGTTAGTAGTATGATGATGATGATGATGCAGTATTACTGGCAGTTACACATGCATATAATCTCCACCAAAGAGTTTATATTTTTGCCCGGGTTTGTTATGCTGTCTGTTAGCAATGTAATTTGGGTAACGTGGGGTAGGGTGCCCACCTACTTTTTCAGGAACGCACAGAAGGTCATAGTTAATTGATAGGAGCCTCACTCTTTTATAATACGATAGGTACCGTGAAGCTGTTTCTTGATGCGGACTCCCAAGCTAACAAGTGACATCAAATGCGGGGGGTAAGAACCTATAAATTGTTGCAAACGTAGCAGAAAAAAAAAAATTATAATTATTTACGAGATAACTGTCCAGAGTAGCCATTTTGTACGTTGCAAAAATATTGTGATTGACACATAAGTACTTTTTACGCGTGAAGCCATGTATACGGTTATAACTTACTTCAACAACCTCACTCAGCCATACTTTTCCCCCAGTGATGCGCAGGAGGTTCCCGGACCATTGCATGTTGTGACACGTGGCTACCAACCACTAACTCTTGCTATTATGGAAAGGCGCTTTGCCCCACATATAGGCGCCCTGCCCCACGTTACCCTACCTCCATTATGGAGGTTATGTTTTCGTCGGATTTGCCTGTCTGTTAGTCTGTTTGTCTGTTACTCTGTCGTTCTGTCTTTTGGCACCAATGTAACTAAAAAAGCTATGGACGGATTTTGATGAAATTTACAGGGATTGTTAGGTATATTAGGAGAAACAGATGATTAACTTTTGGTGAAGGTTCGTCGATCCGCTTGCATGTTTGTCTGCTTCATTTTTTTCAATGCCATAGCTCAAAAAGTTATGGACGGATTTCTATGAAATTTATATGAGTTGTTAGGTATATCACGAAGAGTAAATGACCAAATTTTTCTGATGATCAATTGGTTCGTTCCTGTGTTTGTCGCTGCGTGTGTTTTTATGCTTGTTAGCGCAATAACTCACAAACTTTGGAATGGACATTTATGAAACTTACAGGAGTTGTTAGTAATGTTAAAAGACATAATGATTAAGTTTTGGTGCAGATCGGTCAGTTCATTTGTATGTTTCACTTATGTTTGTCATATGTTTGTCTGCAGCATAGCTGAAAAAATTTTGAACGGATCTTCAAAGAAATTGCAAAAACTATTAATGCTATCATTAGGCACAAATGATTAGATTTGGAGTTGATACAAGGAAAATCATGGTTTCAAAGCCAATTTAACTTTTTTGTTACCGTTGCCTTACTTGGCGGAGGTATGCGCTCTCTAGTACTCTAATTTAAAATATTATAAACGTATCTTTACGAAATTTACAGGAACGATTTTTGAATGTCATGAGGAAAAGATGATTAAATTTTAGTTATCATTGGTCAGCGTGATTTTGTTTGGCTGTTTGCTTCTCCAGCTTCCTGCCTTTCAGCAACATAACTCTTGATAAAATTTACAGCAGCTGTCAGTAATGTCAGCAAGAATGGAGTAAAATTTTCTGACGATCCAGAAAAAAATGTTCAATTACGGACTATTTTGAGATTCTTGTTAGCATTCCTTTGTTTGGCGGAGGCTTGCGCTCTTTGAGTGCTTCTAATGTTTTGTTTTTTATTCCTTTGATTTGTGTGTAAAAGAATTCCAGAATGCTTTAAGGTTCTTATGTTTCCACGAGCATGCTTTAATTATGTAGTTTGTTTCAATAAAATCAATACAGTTTACGTGTGTACAGTAAATTCGAGATAATAATAGGAGGTAGGAATGTATTACTTTGTATAAGATAACATTACACTATAACAAAATTATGTATATACCAGTGGTGTTGCTTCATCATCAAGGATACATATTAATTAAATATGTAGTTTGTGGTCACGTTTGGCTAGGCGTGGTAGCTAGATACCGAAGGTCAGATGGTATAAATTTATAATAGGATAAATTAGCGTTACTTTAGTTGAATTTGGAAATAACATATTTTGTATCATTCTAAATTAAACTTTATTTATACTCCTCAAATCTGACTTGTCTATTTATATACATTCGAGCTAGCATGTGCCAAAATGAGCGTTGATCATTCATAATGAGCTTTCAGCTCACATATACTTAATGCGGCACATGTGTAATCTGGTCCAGTGTTTCTCAAGCGAATATTAGGAATAGAGTAAATTGCCAACTAATATCCAGGACCGGGACTGCTGTGAGGTGGCGGACCTTCGCTTGATCCAATGGAATGATTTTCGCAATTGCCAATTTATGTAATTAAAATTATTTTTGGAAATCGAGGAGTATGGCAAGAATCAGCAACGATTCTCATCTCATATAAAAACTTCAGAAAATGAGAACCAGCTCATTTATGCTCGGCAAAGCTCAAAATTAATTATTATAAAAGAAAATTTACATTGATATCAAATTCATCAGCTCATTTATTTCAATACTAGTCAAATAAATAGGCTTTTAAACGAAGCACAAATTTTAAAGTGTATGACATTGGCTTCAAAAGAAATAGTAACTCTAGTCATAAAGGGACAGCTGTGACAGAAGGAATTTTCTGCCTCATTACCGTATAACAATATTATTTTTTCGAGCACTTTGTATTCCCTTCATTGAATTACCGATGTTATTAAATAGTTACCCATAAAATAAGAATTTTCTTTCTACGTTGCTGAAGAAAACGTTGTAGCGGCAACTGATATAAATGAACAACTATGCTCATCGTAATATGGATTGCTGAGATAATCTTAAAATCATCAAATTAAGTAAAATTGTTATTACACCACCATTTTTAAGAATTATAAACACCATACTTAATTGTCCCGAATAGGTCACTAATCGAGTTCGAGAAAAAATTTTACAGTATTGGTACAATGAAGCATTCTAAGACATTTTGTACGAATGACGTTCCCGTGGGAAATGCTTAGATTTCGAGTTACTTAAGTCTGATGTTCCAATTGTAATACCATGGGAAAAATATCCGTCGACCCAATAGGAGAGTAAACTACCCTAAAATAGCCTAACCTTACCCTACGTAACCTCACCTTATTTATACTTTACCTAACATAACCTAACCTAACATTACCTAACCTAACATAACCTAACCTTATCTAACCTAACCTCACCTTTCCTAACCTTACCTAACCTAATACCTGACCTAACATTACCTAACCTAACCTTACCTGACCTAACATTACCTAACCTAACCTTACCTGACCTAACATTACCTAACCTAACCTTACCTGACCTAAAATTACCTTACCTAACCATTTCTTCCCTTAGAAAAACAATGGAAACTTCGAAGTGAGATATCTCAAATACTAAGCACTTGCGACGGAACGTTATTCGTAAAAAAATATCTTAGAATGCTTCATTCTGCCTAAATATGTAAAAAATTTTCTCAAAAGCAATCCTATTCGAAAGTAATACCACACAATCATTCAAGTCTTCATAAGTACCATTCTATGAGACTGGGCCTGCTGATTCGTTTTTTGCTAGACATACCGTTTCTAATATAAAGACTTAGTATTAGGACTTAGTATTAGGAAAATGTGGCTTCCTATCACAGGAATAAATTAATTTTATGAAAATGTCTTTAATTGCTGCTCATGTAATGTTGGTTATTATAATCTAAAAACTAAATAGGGGTACAGTATATACGTAGAAATTGGATATCAATGTGAACTGGGAGATTAACGTTACTTTTATTATTGATAGAAAGTAGTGCTGAGTTTTTTTACTTTCTAGGATAGGGCTTTGTTGGCATCTTGGTATTTAATGAAAATGGGAAGTGTTGAATTCTGTATAAATTTTGGGCTATTCCCTGTCATCCGCAGCTAGTGCATCAAAGAGCCATTGATAATGTTTTCGTTGAAGATTTAATTGTACTATTTGTTTCCCTGAGTTGCGTCTAGCGGTGCTAGAACCAGCGCGCGCAAGTAGCGCCGCTAGTATTTAGTTGGACTAGCACTAGCGCCGCTAGGTTTGAGAATCACTAGTGGCGCTAGTAGCACTGCTAGCTTTTTAGCCAATGCAATCGCTAGTCGTTAGTTTTTGCATTATACAGGCTGTTGTAAAATTCTTGGGACAAACTTCGGCTGCTTGAATGAAATATCTGTATGAAAAATTTTTCATTAAAAAAAAAAATAAAAACGCTTATTTTTGTGATATTGTGCTTAGAAAATTTATTGAAATTCAAGATCATACCACAGTGTGGCGTGTATTGAACCGGAATAATTATTATCCGTATCACTTACAGAGACTCTAGAGTCTACTTCCCACAGATTATGCTAATCGGGAACGATTCACCCAGTGGTTTTTGAATCAGGAGTTAAGAAGATCCTCATTTTGCAAAACATGTACTGTGCACGGATGAAGCTACCTTCACCCGTGATGGACTTTTTAATGTTCATAATTTTTGTGTGTGGCAGCAGAACAACCCTCACGTCATCCATCAACATCGCCACCAGCATCGCTACATTGTCAATGTTTGGGCAGGTATCGTTCACAATCAAGTCATAGGCCCATACATTTTGCCAGAGCGTCTCACTGGGAATGTTTGCAGTCTTTTTTGTAGAAGTCCTTCCGGATTTATTGGGTGATGTGCCAATGGCTATTCGGAGAAGACTTTGGTTTCTACACGATGGAGCTCCGGCACTTNGCCAGAGCGTCTCACTGGGAATGTTTGCAGTCTTTTTTGTAGAAGTCCTTCCGGATTTATTGGGTGATGTGCCAATGGCTATTCGGAGAAGACTTTGGTTTCTACACGATGGAGCTCCGGCACTTTATGCTCTGAATGCGAGAAGTTTTCTCGACCTTCAATTTCCAAATCGACGGATTGGTCATAATAGCTCTGTGTCCTGGCCACCAAAATCACCTGATCTGCCTCCGCTTGATTTTTTTTTTCTTGTGGGGTCATATGAAAAGTCTTATTTATGACCCATGTGTCGAATCGGAAGAAGACCTTGGCTCCCGAATTGCAGTTGCTCCTGGAGTTGTCGCTGAGATCCATGGAATCTTTGTCAACGTACGCAACTCTCTTCGACGAAGGTGCCGTTCTTGTGTCAATGTTCATGGTAGACATTTTGAACAATTGTTGTCTTGAGATCTTTACTAAAAAAAACTATCTCTTGTTATTGAGTATTAGTAGAGCTACACTCGTGTGTATTAGTGAGCAGTGTGCATGTAGCCTGTGTAAGGTAACTAATAATCAGCTTTCATTATTTACATGGTTATGTCACAAACTAAGCATTTTTCGATTTTTTTAATTGATAAAAGTGTTATAATAATGATATTCTTTACTAGTAGCCGAAATTTGTACCAAGAATTTTGCAACACCCTGTATATTATATAGTATGTTACTTACTTCTACGTATCTTCTCGAATGGATATCAGTAAAACACTCCTGCCATTTCTTCCATTTGCATTTCAATTAAAATGAAATTTTATTGATGTCTTTCTCTTCATAATTTTCCTACTACTAAAATAAATGTTTCCAGATTTTCGAATAGTAGTAGATATATATGCCGAAAATCACCCCCAAAACTAACCCTAGCGCCGCTAGGTTTGGAAATGCGTAGCGCTAGCGCCACTAGTATTTCTCAGGTCTAGCTCTAGAGCCGCTAGTTTTTTTTCGCTAGCGTGCACAACTCTGCTGTTTGCATATTTTTTTGTCTGTCCACCCAAAGAGAGGTAGAAAGCATTGAGCAAAGCCATAATTTTTGCAGGGAGTCAGGTGGATTGACCTAGATGTGAACAATGCCAAAACTCTAGAGTTATCTGGTCATAAAAAAATGACGGCGTTGGAATTTGTCTGTCTACCCAAAAAAGAGGGAAAAGAAGTTGAGTAATGTTCGTATATATTTTTGCAGACAAACATATGGTTGACCTATAGATGTGAAAAATGCCAAACTGTAGTTATATGGCCATTAAAAACGACGGCGTTGAAATTTGCGTACCACTGCGGGTGATTTTCTTAACTACGCCATGAGGCGTTCTAGTTATCACCTTCGGTCAGCTTAACGGGGAAATAAAGTACGAGAAGGTGATATGTCGAAATGGCTCTCCTGGCTGTCTTTTATAATATAATTATTATAACTTAACTTTCTTTCATTAGACAAAATGATTTTTAAAAGATAAAGCGCTTTCGTTACAACATACCTTTGGTAAGGCAAAGTGCGTTTGATAGGAGTAAAATTACGTTATTTAAACTTGTAGGTCATGTTAATCAAATTTGGTTCGTGACGTTTGCGGTGTGAATTCTTGTAAAATTAATGTATTCATCAGAGTAATGACGTACTGTATGCTATATGCAAGTCTAAGGAATGAGTTAGTGTAGCGTGCTAATAAAGCTGCAACCTCAACCATGCGCGGTACGTTTTTGTTTAGGTGTTCCTTTCGCACGAGATTTCGACTTGAACGCTGAACGGCGATCATGCTAAGGAATTTGGCTTCTAACTTACACTGCGCGATGGAAACTGAGTCTTTGAAGTCAATTGAAATAGCGAGCTTTGTAAAGGCTTTAGAACTCTGGGGATTGTGCGTCTCCATGTTGCTTAACTCGCCACACAGCTCTGTACTAGTAGTTCTTAGTGTCCATAGTTTTTCTGCAGTGTTTGGTCATATAGTATGAACCTGAGATACGCTAAAGGGAAAAGGTGCATATGTTGATGCGTAATCCTAGAAAGTGTCCATTTCATTTCATAATTTTGCTCATTTCATGAAATGAGTAGGAAAATGGGCAAATCAAGAAAATAGCAAATTTATATTCATTGCGTGTTCTCTTCAGTTATTCAACCAACTTACCTAAAATAGTTAAATTAATACAGAAGGCTGCACCAGCTTCAATTTGAGAGATTTTATAAAACTATTCTGACGGATAATGATTCACTGAATACGAATATCACTGTTGGAACATTTGGAAGTAACCAATTTTCTAGATAGCAATTAATTTAACAAAGACTGCTCGGTTATGGAAAGTATTTAGCACTATTTCATTGATAAATAACTCAAGATTTTATTAAATTAATTGATAGCAATACTGAGCAATCAGTGATTCATAAATTAAATTCGAGTGCTTCATGAAATGCACAATTATTTTGCTGCGTATTTCATCAAATGAGCAAAGTTATGTGTACGTATTTCATAAAATGGGCCCCTTTAAGAATGACACGGAACAGATACAATTAAGGCATAGTGTGAAGCATCGGTTTACTTGGAGGGTGTCCAGTGTAGTCATCATGAGGGCTAAAGATCGACCCCCGGGACGGTGGGGCAAAAGTGGTAGCACCTAATCGGAAATTATAGGCATTTAACCGATGTTATCGGATACCTTTCAAGATTTTCATATAGGCAGCCGATAAATGCCTATAAATTTCTAATTGGGTAGGGGCGTTCGGAGACGGTCATAAGCAGCCCAGTTATTAAAAGATAAAACTAAACGATGAAACAGTTTTTTGTGTGCGTTTCTTTGCTTAACAAAAAAGAACGAGAGGCGCCAGGGACCCATGCGTCTAGAGAACACTGTACGCTCACGTGACCAAAACAAAGTCATGGTTGATTCACGGCAAATCAGGAAAGTCGACCAATTTGTACCGAGTTCTGCAAACCTGCCTGATCACGATCGACTGGCTGTGCTGTAATGAATGACTTTGTTTTGGCCACGTGACAGTGCACAGTCTGTTATCATCTATGCTAGTACTAATGAAGGGTGAAATTTCGCGATACTATGCGCCCTAACATGATGGGAATAATACTTAGATGAGAGGTAATGAAAGAGTTTTCCTTTTTTTTTAGGAATCCATCGTGGAGCCAATTAATGTGGACCAGCTAGAAAGCATAGTACAGATCTGCTAACTCATTCACTAATTCAGCTTTTTAAATTTTTTGTTTCACGGTGAAACATGTTGCGGTGGATACAGGAGGCCGTTGCTCTCGTGTGATGGAGCTTTGATTTAATTAAACTTTTGTTTACGAAAGTCCTTAAGATGCAGGAAGACCGGACTGACGTAACACTTGTTGATTTTACCCCATGGCGCAGAATAATGGCCACGCGCTTGATATTACCAAACCCTGGTGATTTCACGAGCTCTACAATTTGTGCTCATTCTTTCGTTGCAAAATCTACCATGTGGTTATAATTTTCAGCTTAGAATCGCCCCCTGAATGATGCACAGCACGTTTTTGAGACAATTCCCGAAAAGGAACTTGATCTCAATGCAACTTCCGTGATTTTTCCTCATGAAACGGGATCATGACTAAAGGTCTTCTGGCTGTAGGCCATTGCCAAATACTGGAGCTAGGCATCAGATAATAAAACAATGAGAGCTGGAATCTTTCTTAAGGACAATGATTTTCAAATGAGATTGTTATCGATGTAGCTATCAAGAAGTTCTTAGTCCCGGCCTACTGATATCAATAACGAACATAGGATAGACATGTGCATTGAATATAGTCGAAGTTTTGGAAAATTTTCACCACTGTCAATTACCTGTTCGCATTTCACCATTTAGGTATGCTTCAGTAAAATTAGATATATAGTATTTTGAATGAGACTTTTTGTTGCTTCATCTCAAATACTCCGTTTGTATGATTAACTTTGTCACAAATTTAGGACTCCACGTCATACGGTCGGTTCACACATTCGTCAAATAAAGGACTATCAGTTAAACATCTGACTGCTTTACTCTGTTCGGCGTATATGGCAAAAAACGAGGGGCGTATGAAGAGTTTTAGGCATCGCTGTATAAGAAGCGTTGACGCACGGTCAAACCTAGGAGTTTGAAAGTATATACAACCTTTTATAGGTATTTCTGCCAAATTTTGAGCTTCTAAATCAGTTGAAAAAGAAACCATCAAAATATCGCCTGTCTCTTTTAGTTTTTCTGATTCTTGAAAATAGTTCATACACCCTCGTAGTGAGCAGCTTCGGAGTTTTCATTGGCTCCAGGTTGAAGATGTGTCCGAGCTTTTCTAGTGACCCTTAGTAAGTAACTTGAAGCAGGGTAATACTTTAGTATTTTTTTAATAATCACGTAATTGTGTTTGTAAAGGTACAGCAAATGTTTTGATGATTTGTTTAAAAAAACGCGCTCATTTGAGAATCGTGTGACCCTACACTATTATATATATATACTTGTAGCGCAGTCTAGCGTTTATTACTAAAAAAATATTTGGACTTATTACATTCATTGTTTTCTTCCCCACCAACTGATTTCTTACTCTCTAATATCAATTCACCGATGCTGAGTTAAGAAAATTTCAGATCGAACGAAAAGCTTCGGAATAATGCAACTTTTTTGCCAATACCAGGTAGGCATGAGTGGAAGGTGTCTGTCTCCTCTTCATGTGGCAGAGGGCTAATTACTTTCTCTATATACTCGATCGCAAAATTATAGCCACATCTCGTTATTGGTAATTTACACAAGGCTTTGGTAGCAGCCGCGTGGTGTTCCCACCGTGTCAGCCAACATCTTTACTTTTTGCCAAAGAAATGTTGTAGTAGTCTCTAGTTACCAGCTTCATACATTTTCATTCCGCTCCGTATAGCCAAAACATATTGTTTTCTTAAAAAATCAATTCGGGAAGTAAAACTTAGTCTCAGGGAGTCAAACATATTTAATTAAATAAATATGATAAATATTAGAAAAGAAGAAGTAAGTTTGAGAGAGGTCTCAGAGCAGGAGATTCCTCCGAAGAGACACAAGAAAAGGATCTCTTCGAGAATTTCACCGCAGCTGGATCCCCGTATCACAGTTTGCACATTTTCAGAAAATGCTTAGTACTTTTGAAAAGAGAGAAGTGAAAACTTGCATCGTCAAGTCAAGTGAGGACAAGATGTCTTGGGTAAGACGATCTATTTACGGGGGGCAGAGTAGGAGTTGGAGGGCTCGGGGGCGGCATAGCGACCGCTGGGGGCAGAGCGGGCGGCCTCTTCGTCCTCACGGGCGGCCTTAGCGATCTGATCGAGGACGAACTGGGGGATCTCGTGGGGGAAGGCGGGGGCCACGGGGAGGGCATCAGACTCGGGCTGGTATCCACCGGCGGCATCGGCAACGTAGGTGAGTTCGAAGCTCTCACCCTCGGGGGAGACGTACTTCACGGATCCCTGGGTCTCAACGGCACCATCGGGGCCAGAGCCGTAGCCGGATTCGGAGACCTGGATGCCGTTCTCGGTTTCGAAGTCGGTGTTGTACTCGCCGGCGGCGCTGGGGTAGATACGGTCGTCACGGAGGATAGCGATATTTTCGGCGCTGCTGGACCGGGCGGCGGCGTAGGTGGGCTCGGGGGGAGCGTAGCTTGGTCTGGGCTTGTCGGGGCGGGCGGCAGCCACAGCCAGGAGGGCGGCGAAGAAGATCTGAATCAATAAGTTATTATTAGAAAAAAAATATGTATATATATATATACTACTTGGCGATAGTGAAGCTGCCACAATTACGTAAGATACTTGTTTGGTGACATCCCTAAATTTGTCGCAAATTGAAGAACAATTAATGATGCACAAAACTGCATCTTAAATTTCTACATTGTTTCCAATAAAGTGGGTCACTTCTGAGTATACTACTTTGATGATGCTACCATCTCACAAGCGACGGGATGTATTAGGTGAGTTTGATGCTGCTCCTGTTAGGCAGTGAAGGCTGTAGCATTCAGTGATTTACATGTTACTATAACTACTGCAATGCATCAGTAGTTCATATTGAATTTTTGCCTTTCATACGACCACGATGCAAAAATCAATGTCACATTTATTTATTTAACATTTATTTCTCCACAGACGGGAGGTGTTCTGGATTATTATATTACAGCTTATATTAAAAATTGTGTATACATTAATTTGTTAGAAATATTACAGCTATATATTCACAACCTAATCTACATGGCTCAGTGCCATCACAAAGAGGACCGAGAAAGAATGGGTTCTATACGTGCATAAGACTCATTTCAACAAAAGTGAATATGTCATCGATTTCTCTACCATATGAGACACGACATGAGGTGTCATCATGCTCACAGGTATATAATATGGGCTCCAGAACGTGGTACTGCAAAAATACCTACTGCATGTGAACCTCATAGCGTTTTGGGCAAGGTTGTTGCTCTACAATATAATTTAACCCCACGAGTACGAGACTCCGCTTTCTAGCTAGGAGAACGTTTTCCCCAAGCAAATACAATGGGATACTAGGGTGAAAAACATACTCTGATACAAATAAAGTTGAAATTAAGTGCATACCCTAAAAACCATTTTTTTTGGCTGGTGTGTAGCAATATTACCGCGTAAATCTACGACGCTTTCGATAGTGTTGATGGATAATATACCGTAGGTTTAGTACAAAATCGGTAAGGCACGGATGCAACTTAGGGAAATTGAAGGTATCATTCTTGTTTTTCCTTTGGGCGATTTTATACAAATCAATGTAAAATTATCGTGTAAAATTCTCTAAGATGCTAATAAGCTGAGATAATGTCAGTTAAATTCGGTTGCGGTTAGGTATAATATCGAGCTTGCAGAGCTCAGTGTGTAAATAAATAATAATTTTTTAAATCTAATTTTCATAAAATTCCAACTTGAGTAGTATACAAGATAAATGTGAGAAGAAAAAAAAAAAAACGAAAAAGTTCAGCTGGGTTTCCAGTTTATGTGAAGGAAGTAGGTAAAGCGTGATTAAGTAAGAGCAAAGAAGGCATAAAATAGAAGAATTTTGTGAATTACAAGAACACTAGAGGTACAGGATGGGACAGAATAAAGTTAACTTTTTCTGAGTACTGGAAAGATAGGCTCCAAGAACAGAGAGTGAGAGATAATACAGGATCTTCAGATGTTTATAAAGCTTAGTTTTAAGTAAACAAATGTGGGTAGGAGGGAGAGAGAGAGAGCAAGCAGTGGCATTTCAGAAGTACTTACAGCGTAGGTGTTCATGTTGCAGGCTTGAGTTCGTCTAGTGGACTGAAGCCTGGTGGCACCCGAGGGCTTATATAGCTGCACCGTGATCGCTGGGCACCGTCAGGAGCCACTCGGTAAGGACCAAGGGCAAGGGCCTTCTTGCTCTGCATGACCTTACCGCTGCCGCTTTAGGACACGGAAGGAAGACAGTAGCTGGTGTCTCTTTTAATAATGGACCGGACCTCTTCACTTAGCCCAGCAGACCTTTCTTGATCCGTCTGTCTTCTACGAAAGTTATAAGGTTCATACAGCCTCTACGAGAGTAGAACATGAGTTGGGTGAAGAGCTGCGACTGATGCCGTTCGTCTTCGGCATGAAATTGGGTCGTCTGGAAAGCGGCAAACGGAAGGAAGAAGCTTTCAATGTTCCTAAAATATCAAAGATGCTCTCATGAATATGAATGAGTTGGTCGAAGAGTTGCAATTATAACAGTTTGTTGTGAAAAATAAATTGGGTAGTGTGAAAAGAATAGAAGAGGGTGGAGAATTACTTCTTTCAGTTATCGTAAGGTGCTCTCGTAATTTGAGTGAAGTGATAAGGTACAACCACAATTACTGTCCATCTGCAGAAGTTGCTCGTATTATCTGGAAAGAGCATAAGCTGATGGAACTTTGTAACTCGACCAGGTGAACTCTCATTCATATGAGTCAGGTAAGAAGGGCAAGTTGTTACCATATTCCCAACAATGAAGGACCATGCCATGTTGATGTATTAGTTAATGAAGATGATGTATTGTAGTTTCATTTTGCAAACCTGTATTTATAATCTGGATGCTTAGAGAGAATAGTGCAAGTAAAGGAGAGCAGCTAGGGCATCCAGTATAAAATTCTGACAACTGCTAATAGAAAAAAATAAATTAAAAAATGAATTCTCTCTGACAACAACTTGGCGATGAGCTGTAACTATTTTCTCTCTCCGAAAATGCAAGTTCTGGCGCAATACATCACAGGTAAAATTTATTGTTTTTGGTCCATGAAAAAGGGAGTTGATCGCTTAACTCTACCGTATTATCAAATTATAATAATTACTGGTGTTAACATGTTTTCCAGCTTGTTTTTAGTACTTTAGAATCTTTAGGCACATAAACCTTGTAAGAAACTGTAGCAAAAATTATTGTGAACACAAATATGGTACTGGAATTCTCATCAGTGAGATTGCATTATATTCAACGACTGTACGTATAAACATCATTTTTAAGATTAATGTTTCTTAGAGTATGAGGATGGGCTCCGAAATAGACAGAAATATTTTTGGGAAGAGACCAATCAAATTCCACTGTCAAAGGTAGGGAAGCGTATTAATAACCTGATGTAATTTTTACATGATTTTCATGTATGGCTTTTTAGTGAGATATTAAATGCAATATTTTTGTTCCTCTAGATATATGAGGGGCAATAATAACAAGTTTAATTTCTAGATGTCGATGTTATCATGACTTCATTTTCCAGTGATACATTAATATTTGGCAGGGGCGTCGTTAAAACTTTGAAACTAAGGCTAAAAATTACAATTCTTGTTCTCGGGGCAGCTACGCATACATGGCTCAACACCAAGTTTGTTGGGCTGGACCTAATTTCCCAAGGCCTCAAGTCTGTGCCTTAATGCAACTTCGGCTCAATTTACACAGTCGTGGAGGTTAGACAAACATGCCGCAAGTTCTAATTTCCTTTCACTTGTTAGCACGGATATCAATCCTCTTGTCGACTTGCCTCTTGCTTTGTACAGCTGTTATGTGATTCTAGGTTTAATTTGAGGTTAAANGTCTGTGCCTTAATGCAACTTTGGCTCAATTTACACAGTCGTGGAGGTTAGACAAACATGCCGCAAGTTCTAATTTCCTTTCACTTGTTAGCACGGATATCAATCCTCTTGTCGACTTGCCTCTTGCTTTGTACAGCTGTTATGTGGTTCTAGTTTTAATTTGAGGTTAAATTAACTTTTCTGCGGAACTAAATTGATTCTAGTGGATAATCTCTTTGATAAATTTGTGAAGTCAAGGCATGCTTCCTTTGTCTGTTACAGTGATCTTCAAACTAATGGTAAAACAATCGTAGAGGAGTAAATAGTCAAATTTGTAAATTTTTAAAGGTAATCGCTGATTCTTCTTGGGGTCAAATAATGAGCGTTCATGCTGGAGCAGAATTAAGCCTAGTGCGTAGTATCGTTACTAAATTTGTCAAGTTGAGAGATGATTCGCTTTGCAGTTATATTATTCTTAGAGTGAAGCTAGATTAATCCAGCTGAAATACCTGATTAGTAAATCTGTGAAATTAAGAGATAATTCTACTAGCGGTTGAATTAGGATATTGACAGAAACGAGTATAATTCCAGAATGTAGTTTCATTAGTGAATTTGCGAGGTAACGTAATAATTCGTTTCGTAATTAGATTTGTCTTGAGCTGAAGCTGCAAGATAATCGCATGTAGACGTTGACATGTGCACGCAAGGATATACAGACCACAGTGTGAGCTTCTAACTATGTGTGTCCACTGTCCACACATAGTAAACACAGTCTGCTCGTGGGTCAGTACAAGTAAAATAATTGTTGTCGTGAGATGATGTGCTGAGCTTAAGAATGTGGGGCCACAAGGATTCTGGTTGTTTTCGTCGACAGTTTAGACCCGAGACTGGAGCGAAATTAATACAGCTGCAGAGTCTTAATAGTAATTCTAAGAAGATGGGAGAGGAATCGTCTTGTTGATAGATTAAACTTTAAACTGGAGCTAATTTTGTGTAATTTTCGTTTCTCTATTTCATTGTGCACTTTCAAACAGCTATTGCACTCGGTGAAAGTAGCCATTATGGCGGGGAATAAAGTAATTCAGTAGCACAGTCTTATTAATAAAGTGAGGAAGGTGACAGATGATGACTTGAGACTAGAATGAAGTTGATTTAGTAACTCAGTTTGTGAATTTTTGAAAAAGACGAGATTGCAAATTTTTCTGGACGGATTATCCCTCGATCACACTGGGTCAAATTTTGCACAACAGCGTGGTCTTGTTTGTAGCCTTGGGTAGGCGAGCCGCCCTGGCGCACGATCCAAATTTGTGGCTAATTAGACTTTCATTCTAATTGTGTCCCAGTTTAATAAGAGGACAATACAGCTATGATTCTAATGGTAACAGAGTGAAAGAAATGCTTACGAATAAAAAAATAACAATAGTACAATGTTTAAGACCCTGGGGCATAATTATCAGCAATAAATATGTCCGCCATGTACGGATCTACAGTAGAAGGCATCGGATACTATGGGATTAATGACATGGCATTTACGATTAGGAAGTGCATTTTTTATTTATTAAACTATTGTATGCTATGTGTTGCTGAAGCAAGATTCGTATCTCAATATACAAACGTTTGTTGCTTAGGCCAGTTCTTCTTGAAGTGGATCATGCCATGCTCTGCAACACTGTGTACTGACACTAGTTAGTACTTGGAATTCAGTTAATTTCGAAAGACTTTGAAATAAAGCGGGATTTCGTACCCTGCTTGAGAACCCATTGTTTAAATTATATTCCAAGTAGCTGACACAAGTTTCATAAATGTGGCGAGTTTTGAAAACCTAAAAGCGGACTCAGTCTACTTTCCTTTGCAGTAAAGTGATTATTTTATCAAGACTTCTCTCATCCCAGTATACTGACCCATTTCCAGCCAAAGAAAATTGGAAAATGAAATTGATTTCATGATGTTTCAAAGTTTGCTTTCGACAAAGACGAGTTGCCTGCGAGTGTGTAGTATAGTTTCACTGGTAGCATTGGGTAGTAGCAGTAAGCGAATAGCGACTTAAGTATTTAGTTTCAATATATACAACAAGGATTCGTATGTTGGAGCGACACTTTGCCATTTTCAATGTAGGCAGAAGAAAGCATGCTACAGTAATTAATACTGTTTATTTTACATTTTGGTGAGAAAGATAGTTTTTAGATGGACCTTGCATCACCCTTTTCAATAAACAACTGATTTTGAATGTAACAATTCAATTTAGATCAGAACTGAGAAGCCAAATAAGTAGCAAGTAAAAAAGCAGGAACAAGTAGCCGTTTATCGACACCCCATGCGGAGCTGTTGATCGATCGGTTTGTCTTCCGTGTTAAGGTAGCTTTTTGTGGCCAAATTTTTATTATGGAAGCTCGATATGCTGTAAGACTGAGGTAAGTTGATTGTACCTTAAGACTTCGCACGCCTTCGTTCGGAGAGGAAGATAATGAGAATGTGTGTTAGGCTTGACACGTGACTGATCCTTGGTACAATAGTTACGTATAAATTAATGACTTTATATAGGTATTGCTGCTACATGGGTTACTGGATTACGTTCATTTTTATTATAGCTAGGGTTCGGTTGCTCTATAAACACTGTTCGTAGTGTCTGTCATTAAGGTTATTTCTCAGGAAAGATAAATAATTTAGGAACCATCTTTTACACTTTTATTGTGTGAATGAATGTCTATGGAAAGTAAGTAAGAATTTGACCAAAAATTTGTTCTTATTCAATACCTATTGTACATCTAAATCTAAATCAGGATGTTTCACATATTATAGTAGCGAATGATGACCTGTAAAATTGAAAGTAGATGAGTTAAAATCCAGCATTACTGACTCCTAGGAATAACTAACTTTTTTGACGCCATTTAAAGCAAAAACAAACTTTTACTTAAGAAAACCGAAGTTCAGATTATTTTATTGGATTAATTACTATATCATAGTTGAAGCGTCCTATTTTCTTTTCTTTTACAAGGTCTTAGAAAGGAAGAAACGAAAAACCGTAATTTGAAACATGGGCCAGCAATCATGACGTAGTGTTGAATTTCATTGATTTATACCCCAAAGTAATTTGTCACATTAAACATCACTTTTCACGATACGTAGGTTTACCAGTAAATAAAAGCATCGCGTATTACGCAAGAGAAACTTGAGCCTTACGTTTAATGTGTGTACTGAGTAAGTTAATTGTAATAGTAATCATGTATTTAATTACACAAATTCAGATCGTTAATTTGTATACTCGTAAATGGATTAAAGTTACTGGAAGAGTGGTACAACAAAAACAATAAGAATTATGATAATTTTTATTAGTATTGGGGTACGCAATAGGCACAAATGCGCCTACAAGTACGTACTAGACAACATTATTCGAATATTACCCTAGTTATGGGGCCCACTGACATAAAGAAGAAGCCGCGTGCAGGGAAAATGCTTGCATATATTCAGCCTACTCCTGTAAAAACCATTAGGCCTAAGCAGCTTGTACTCGCACTGAAGAGAAAATAACGACAAGAGTATACGTAAAATTTGTTGCAATCTTACAGAAATTTGTTAGCAATGTTAGCTTAACCCTTTACCGTGGGGTTGAAAACAACTTCCTTGTGATGCCAGTATAGGGGGAGTACCTAGATATAGTAATTCGCGTGGCAAAGGGGCTGGTAAAAATAATAGTAATAACCATGATAATTTCATCTCTAGCTCAATCATCAATTTAATGACTAGCTCGTATATAGGCCTACTATGTATACCTTGACTGAAGCATCATCGTATAGATTTATCAGCTAAAAGAGGCAAAACTACCCAATCAGAAATTTATAGGCATTTATCGGCTACCTGTGAGTAAATAGCCGCCGGTAGTATCTGATAACACCGGATAAACGCCTATAAATTTCCGATTTCGTAAGAAAGCAGGAGAAAAGATATTAGCTAACTCAGTTCACATCTGCGTGCAGCAACAATAAAGGGGAAGATGCAGCAGGTAATAGGCACAGCAGCTAGAGGTCATTGCGGTCTTGTAAGTCGATCATCACCCACGCACAGAATCTTCACCCACCGCTGCTTGAGCGCCGAACTCAGATAATTTGGGCTAGAGCACACCCGCTGAAGCAACGAGTTGTCACAATTTTTCACTCTCATCTGCAGGCCGTATGCACTATGCGCATCTACAATGTAATAAAGATTTCTGCGGCCCATCTAAATTGTGTAAGTAAAGAACTAACTGTTAGTAACAGAGAAAATTTAGTTTCTAAGAAAAAAAAACTATAGTCTGACCATCTTATGAAGGCGGTTCGGTCGTGGTCAAATTCCTCTATAGCGTTGCCAATTCTATGAGGATATCTGAGATTTTATTCGGTCCATATCTTAGCCCCGCCCACTAACTGCATATAGAGAATTCTCAGAGAAATATTCATAGGATTGGCCCCGCTGTAGATGAATTTGAACACGACCGAACCTCCTTCATAAAATGGTAAGACTATAAACACATCTATTTGGGGTAAAAGAAAAAAGTTGTTCGTAAATAAATACTTGCTAGTATATATGTATACCAAGTGCCTCAATAAGAAACTATTAATTTACAATTAAGTCACTTTATTATGTGGGCTGCAGTAGGTAAGACGAACTTTCGTCTTTAGTACTCACAACCAAATGTATTTACAGTCGTTGTCTTGTTTGGTTGCAATTACTAAAGTGTTCTCTCTAAGAAGTATTCGTGTATCTTCCCAAGAAAGTTATCACCTTAGTTGAAAACATAATCCAAATACTCACGTCTGTGTTAAAGCTAACATGTGACGCTACAGCCCGTATAGAACTAGAGCGCTGCCTTTACAGACGCCGATTAGAGTATTCAGGAGCAAGGTGTACTGGTGAGTTTCTCCACATTCAATAGATCAGCTACATAGGTGACCAGTAACATTTGGAAGAAGCCCTGCTCCATTCTATCATATATATGCTTCATAACAATGACATTTACAACCCCAATAGTCGTTCTGTAACTTATAAGTTTTCAAAACTTGTCAAGAAAAATTTTTGGATCAATTATATCAGGACTAAAAAATTTTATTTTAACTTTAACGCTAATTTAAATGTGCTGCTCACAATAAACGGGGATTCTCAGATTTAGCACAGAACTTTATAGAGTAAAATTGTGTGCATGGGTCGCGTATATATTTACATACTTTCTTTAATATACCAGGTAGATTTTTCTTGTGTGTATACCGTGTATGCATTTTATGGATTTAAATGGTTGATGAAACAGATAAGTCGCCAACAAGATTTGGAAGAAAACTGCCATCAATCTAACAAATACGTTCATGATACGAACGGCATTCTCAGCCCAGCCATTTATCCAATAATTAACTTATCGAATAGACATAAGTACATATTTTCTCGAAATGTTAGTTTTGTTTGAGTCATTAGAGATACAATTAAACTACAGTATGTGCATTGGCAGCAAACGATCATGCCTAACTGCCAAATAACTACAAGAGTTTGGACATCATGACAGGTATGTTGGGCCAGTGCTGAGCATCTCGGTTGAAGCTTGTTGTCGCGTAAACGGAAGTGTGGCTATATCGGCACACGAGTGTGTGTCTGTGTGTCCGCATTGGTTGGTCCGGGTGATAGTGCATGCCATTTATCTGCTCGGCTGAACTTTTTAACCAAAACATCACATTTGGCCACAATCTGGATGAGTTTTAGATTACTTCCAGCATGTCTGCCTGTCTTTGCGCTTCCTTTGCTAGTCTGGATGATGGTGCACGCAATAGCCGCCGGCTGTGCGCGTCTGGAGCCTGGGATAAGAAAAGAAGAAACATGACCAACGAGTTCATTGTACATTATAACGAAACTCCACATGTGGAAAGAAAGAGAAGGAAACTGCATCTAATGCATACATTTTTTATGTGCACATATAAATGAGTAGTGCAATACTTATTGAAATTTACAGGTGGGGGTTTTTGGCCTTCGTTAATATTCTTTTCTTGATATTACTACGGGCGAATAATTGGCACCCCAAATACTGTGCACTCGAGGCTCTCGTTCATTGCTTACGTTCCTGGACGTTTAGAAGTAATAACTCTATCGTTCTCAATGAGTTTTTAGTCGTGCTATATAATCAGTATTTACCTATAGTCTGACCATTTTATGAAGGCGGTTCGGTCGTGGTCGAATTATTCTACAGCGGGCCAATTCCATCGATATTTTTGACATTTCTTTATATGCAGTTAGTGGGCGGGGCGAAGATATGGGCCGAACAAAATCTCAGATATACACATAGAATTGGCAACGCTATAGGGGAATTTGTACAGGACTCAACCGCCTTCATAAAATGGTCAGACTATAGAGGACTCACATACAATGTGTCCTGTTGAAAATTATATGGAAACCTCAGAGTTCAAATATTGTGCTTTACGTTTCTTGATGGTGGATCAGATGCACACATTAAAAACTGTTCTCCAGAGTTGATTCAGATGCAACACTGTTCCATGCTGCAGCATGCTATAGACAAGTATATTACGTAATATACACACCTAAAGTATCATCTCTCCATGCTAAATTAGTTCAGGGCCTGCACCATGAATGGTAGTGTGCTGCTACCAGAAACCAGTTTGATGTAATTAACAATTATTTTTATTACAAAATTATGTTGCGACAGAGGGAGAATGTATAAATATATGTACCACGTATAAATACCCACACTACTTAAAGGGTCAACCAGCACAGTGCAGGCGCCACGTGGAAGGCGCTACCGCTACTAGAAACAGTTCGCCCGATTTCCTGGGTGGCGGAGGGCGTATTGAGTGTACCAAGGGACACCTTGACCCCGATCCCTGGGAGCTCATTTGAATATACGGTCTCCCTCTCCGGCACTGCCGAGGCTTCGCACTTTTACCTTTTCAAAAGAGCAAGTTTGGTCGATAAATAATGGGATTGATGCGTCTTTTCAGGGGGCGATTTGCACGTGAACAGCGCGGCGCCCCCCTGACGCAAAGCTCCTTCCTTCCTCCAGCGACGGTCTCAAGGCCGCGGCTTCTGTTCCTCCTCCTCCTCCTGCTGCTACTGCTGCTCTTGGTCTGGGACACGATCGAGGGGCGGAGTAGTGACCTCGGTGAGTACTGTGGAGAGGGTAAACTCATCACGTATCTTGTGAACTCACCTAGAGAAAATTCTTTCTGCGCTTTAATGACAAAAAAAGCAGCGAAAACCTTATTTATATATAGCGTGAACGGAAATGGTAAGCGCTATAGGTTTCTTTATAGACATACGCTGTACGCTGAAGGACCACTTCTAACATGTGCGCTAGGAGTAATTGACAAACTTCCGTTGTCTTTTCAAATCATCATATCGAGCTCATGTAAAGCATGAACACTTGATAGCAGCATCAGGAAGTTTTTTTTGCAAGAAGCACATATTTCTCCATAAATGGTGGCCATTGGTAATATGCAACGTAAATTTTAATAAATTTTCAGCGTCATGAAAATCGAAGACTGTCGTCCAACGCTGACCAGTAGCTGCAAATTGGCGTTTCTTGTCAATCGACAGAGTCATTTCATCACAGCAAACTGTTTTTATTTGAAGTTCTCATGCTAATCAGAAAACTTTCTATTGAAGTTTGATCTATCAGATGTATTACCCAATGCAAGTATAGGGTTGTGTATGGTTAATTTCAACAGCACTAATATTGTGAAGGAAACGTAATCTTTGTTGGTACAGTAGACGGGTGGCTTTGTACATCACGTGCTCATCAGATGGTCTAGAGAGAAAATATATAATTATGTGCACTTTTTCATTAGCTACAAAGTGGGGAATGAGCCTGGTGGATGGGAATCGGCATGTTTGAAGGGAATGGTCCTGTTGGATGGGAATGGGCCTGTTGGTTTGGAATGGTCCTGTTGGATGAGAATGGTCCTGTTGGACGGGCATAGACCTGTTGGATGGGACTGGGACTGTTGGTTGAGAATGGGCCTGTTGGATGGGAATGACCTGTTGGATAGGAATGGGTGTGTTGGTTAGGAATGGTTCTGTTGGATGGGAATGGTCCTGTTGAATGGGAATGGGCCTGTTCGATGGGAATGTGCCTGTTGGTTGGGAATGGGCCTTTTGGATGGGAATAGGCCTGTTAGTCTTATCTAAATTATACTAATTTTTTCGTGGGAATAGCAATGTTTACATTCTTCACAAAATAATGGGAAAAGTAAATTTACAGGGTTCTAGTATACTATTTTCTTGAATGCTTCTGTAGACGAAAATGGAAGTATGTGAGAACAAAGTTGGTGGCGTAACTCATCCCGCATCTCATGGACAGCTGCGGACCAAAAGTATCTAATTTTATCGTCTGCTTAAGGTGGCTCAGTCGACGAGTGTTTGCTCTCCAGATGGAATTTTGCTCATGATGTGTTCCACGATTTCGCTTAGCTAAACAGACTGCCATTATCCAATCAAATGAATTGTGTAAGTGCAACAGGTAGAGTTTTACATCATGATTATGACTAGAGAGTCTATAGTCTTCGCTGCTGCTCACAACTATCAGCGTTGGCACAACCTCAAGCGACAACAGTCAGCCGTGCCCTGAGTGATGCATCGAACAGGCACTGCGACGCACCGTTGCATCAGACCTTAGACTGTCATCAATACAGCCCCGCTTTCGCACGGCTTTAATGGCATGTAAGTAGAAAGAAGAGAAATCTTTAACTTTATTACACGATTGGTCATTGAGTTTAACGCCCCCCCCCCATCTGATATGTATCACACGTTGTGGTTTACTTATAGTAGATACTGTTTTCTAAGCTTTGAGTAACCATTTGTTACATACAAAAAAGAGGATTATTGCAAATAGAGCTCACACTGTAGCGAAGCGGTGCTGTATCGATGAAAGTTGGAAGCGTGTGCGCTGTCTGTTCGAAGCAGAATGCTCAGTGAATGTGGGATTGTTATCGCGTGATCTCCGGCTAAGCTAAGGCCGTGTTCACACGTCATTCACATCAACGCGGCGTTCATTTACTCACTCGTCCGAATGTCTTGTTGCGTCGTTTTCAGCGTTATTTTGTGTACACCACAAAACGTTATTGAAATTTTTACTGTCGAATCAGTTTCCTCGGCAAGCGTCACTAGCCAAGTTACGGATTATCTTATTAAAATTGGAGTGAAAAGAAACTCAGAAAACGGTGCAATATTCTGATGTTCCGAGGGCACAGGAACACATTGGGACGAGTGTACGCGGGAACGCGTTGATTTGAATGACGTGCGAACTAGGCCGTAAGGATCTAGGCTTGATCTACGGCCTAAAAGAGCTGACATAAGTCGAAGAGTACTTTTCTATGAGATTTTTGCTGCAACCTGTCGCCAGCTCAATGATTGGGAATTTCTAAGTAAAATATTTCTTACTGGTCAATCTAAAAGATAAAATATACATAGTGCTGAAACATATCTACCTGGTGCAGCATTTGACGTCAGTGATTCTGTGAGAACAACAACTTTCCAAGAAATCATTTTTGCTCTAATCAGCCGAAAGGAAAACACCGCTAGTAACAAAAGGCTTCAGAATCCTATGCTCAAATTAGTGTTATTAATACGGAAAATCATACGAATAAATACTGAAATAGCCTGAGCGGACCTTTCGTTCACAGAAAAAGTGGAAATCTGTGCAGTCGCCTTAGAACTTGACCTCAACGTGTTACGTCAGCTGGGAGGCGGGATTTCTCTATTTCTTTTCTATCAGCGGTTGTGATATCCACTGTTTTCTTATGAGTCTATAAACAGTATTTCTGTGGTAATCGCCATGAGTAATTACGGTAAAATATATTTATTTATTTTTTTAAAATTTCTTGTGAGAGCATGTCACGAGGAAAATTGTTCAGTCAGCTCGCGGTGTACATGTTGCGACCGGCACTGTATGTTACTCGTGTAAGTGCACCAATTAAGTGTTGTATGCACGTATGTCGAGGAGACGTCTGGCAAAAATACACACGGGTTTATGAAGACTGGGTGAATCTGCGAGTTTCAAGGACTGACATTGGTGGATATGTAAACATTAAGAATATCTGTACGTGCCTCTATAGGGAAATACAAGCGGATATGAGAACGCAAGGAGTATCTGCACATGCCCTAGGTACAACATATGCGGATATGTGGACGCTAGGAGTATCTGCACATGCCCTAGGTATAACATATGTGGACATGTGGACGCTGAGAGTATCTGCACGTACATCAATACAAAATATAAGCGGACATGTGGGCGCTAAGTGTACCTGCAAGTGCCTCTAGGGACAAAATAAGCGGATATGAAGAAATCGTTCGGACTTAGTCCCCACAGCGGAGTTGACAAGTCTTACTACCGCCGTG
Source organism: Parhyale hawaiensis (assembly GCA_001587735.2). NCBI lineage: Eukaryota > Metazoa > Arthropoda > Malacostraca > Amphipoda > Hyalidae > Parhyale > Parhyale hawaiensis. Next base: position 15,416,606 of record LQNS02277100.1, read on the forward strand.
CGCGGGGTGGACCACCTTGAGAATTCGGGATGTGTCGTAGCGTTGCACGTAGCGATCTCTCCCCCCCCCCCTCGCAGCGTAGTGTTTCCTGCACGGGGCAGCATCATTATCTTGTACAGTTCCGAGCAAAATAATATACTGCAAGAACTTCCTGCTTCCATGCAGGATATGGCCTGCCTTGTAGCTATCGATCACGCGCTTGCACTAACTATTAGTGAGCGAGCTTCTGTTCTGCCATAGTAACTCGCTATTGCTATAATGACGTCATCAGCATTAAGAACCAATGGCGGGGCTTAAATTGTTCACGTGACAGTCGAACATGGAGCGTGCTTTCAATTAATACTGCCACTTGTTACGTACTAACGGGACGTCATTGACGTAGTAAGAGAATGAAGAACAATTAAATGGATAGACTGATAATAAAATTTTTCCCATGGAAATTAAATTAATTGCTTTAGCTCTACCATGTTATGGTATTTTCTGCGCATTAACAGAATAACTGCCTTTAGCACCGCCATGTTAAGTACCTCTTACTTCGCTCGATGAAATTCTTTGACTAATCGTAGCAAAATTGGAGAATTCTTTTCCCTCGAACTTATTTCAATGGCTTGCGGGGGTCTCATTGGATATGAATGGAGAGAATAGACAAAAAAAAAAAAAAAAAAACAGACGAGGTAATGGAAGGCAGGTTTGTAGGTATATCTAAAATGGAATGAACAGGATACGAACATAAAGGAGAGAAATGACTGGTTAGAGCGCTGGTTCATTTACAGTTCGTTAATTTTCGTTTTCATGACAACTCAACTAATGAGTGGATTTTCTGGTCGTTTGTCGTTCAACTTAAGTACTTTCCATGGGCGTCTTGGCTACCGACCATCACAGTGTATCCAGACTCCGGGCGAGCTGAAAGTCTGCTCATTAGTTGTGCTTGCAATGCTATAGTGTAGCTCCGGCATTAGGTCATAATTTTGCTCTTAGACGCACATAAAATCTCCTCCCGGTCCACTCATACGTACATAGACTGTGACTGTCGAGTAGACAATAACGATAATAAAATGGACGGAACAGCCTATGGAGAAGTAATAGTTGAAAACGGGAGATTTTCTGGACTGTATAGACTTTAGAGGGAGGAGCAGGAGGAGGTAGTCAGTTGCCTCCCTGTCTTGAAATATGAGGCGAGACTATAAGTACCGGTATATTAATGATAAAATAGGTATAATACGTATAATAATTAGGCATTATGATATACCCCAGAAATGCCACTTTGCCCTCTGCGTTCTTTAAAAATTTTCCCCCCGCTCTCCCCTCTCTCCCTCACGATTTGCTCAAGCTCCAGCCTTGGTTTTGCTCCAACACTGCGGTCACTGCTACGCAAACTGACGTAACAACTGCTGAGTTAACGAAATTACGTCACTTCTACTTGACTGAAGCTCACAATGAATGTCATTTTAACTAGCTTCACAAGACTGATTGAGATACTAAGCTTTCGTTACTGTGATGCTCTACATAGTACAGAGGTGGTATCGACAGAATGAAATGTTATAATCAGGTAGATTAGTAGGCAAACGCCCTGCTTCAAAGAAAAAAATTTCGGCATACCTAGATAATTGTCGATCGTGTCTAATTTTCCCGTTCCTGTCTGAATGTTCCGTTCCTGATTAATCGTTCCATTCCTGTCAAATTATCGTTCCATTCATGCCTGAATGTCCCGTTTCTGTCTAATTGCTCCATTCCTGTCTAATGCTTCCATTCCTGTCTAATGCTTCCATTCCTGTTGAATTGCCCCGTTCCTGTGTAACTGTCCCATTCTTGTCTAATGCGCACTTTCACAGAGCTTCAGAACGCCAAGCTGTATGGTGCAGATAATTATGCAGTGGTCTTTGTTATGCTTTTCTCGACGTCATTCAGAATTTCCGTACACGTAAGTACAATATTGCTGATAATTGTATGCATATACTCGTAGAACATTTAAGTCGGACATCGCTGCTTGCATTGTTTAGGTATTCTAAAATTATTTTTGAAGCAAATAAATTTCTTTAGAAGTATCAGGAAATACAAGCAAGGCTTTGTTCTTGACTCAAGGTGACAGATGTAGTAGCGCTTGTTGATAACACCACATATGCGAAATAAAAATTAGCATTTGTCGTTCAGTTAAACATGCGCAGTGCGGTAAATATACCTTCAAAATAAATTCAATCTCTGTCAACTATCAGCATATTCAGATTTAATCTCAAGAACATGCGACAATTCTTGATAAAAATGTAGCTGTGGCGGCAGAAAACTAACGTCTCAGAATGCAGAAAACAAATGCTCCGCCATTTCTCGCTGTCCGCAGCACCGAGGAAGCTCGAGATCAACTTGCGGAAGGGGAAGTTTTTGCCTCAGAATTTATGCTACGATAGGGAAAGCGACGGTCGGCTCGCCGTCGCTGATATCACAGACAGCAGAAAATTTGTATTTTTACGCTATCTTTCTAACGACGTACATACACTAGACCTTCAGTACAGTGCAACCTTGACTTTTGCTGTGGACGGATAATTCTTGGTAGTCTTTGACACAGAACCAGCGTTGGTGAGTGCAGTGTGGCAGGGAAAATACTTTGTACTGTAAGTGACACCGTGTTTGTTTTAACAGAATGTACTTCAGCACAGAGCTATAAGAAAACGTGGAAAATATTTAGTTGCTTACTCGTAATTCTTTGCAGACACTAGGTATAAGTTTAAGACTACATGTCTAGTTGTAGAAGGTATTTAATTACTCGTAGGATGTTGTGGCTATCGCTGACTATTTCTGTAGAATTAAATGTTGATCAAACTTACGATTTCCCTCGGCAAGTATTGCCAAGGAAAATTGGATAGATGGGCTTCAAGGTTATGTTACCAGTAGTCGCAACTGAGATTTATGAAAATAAAAAAATCAAATGAATTTTTAGAGAACACAATAGGTTCACAAATACGCCTACAGGGGCTAAATAGCTAAATTTTATACTGTCGATTTGGCCCAGTCACTTAAATAGGTGACCAAGCACAAATAAAAACATGGATATACTCAGCCCACACCCGGTGACAAATTGGCATTAAGCAACTCTTCCTCACACAAAATAAAGATAATCGAAGAGAGAGTAAAAACAAATTTCTGCTCTCCTTCAGAGACTCGAGCTAACCAATCTACTTTGTGATGTTGTAATGCTGTGAAAACTTTTGGTAGGATTTCAAAGAATGTCCTATTGCAAGCCTCATGTTTTTTATTACTTGCTTCATACATATAGCTCGTAGCTATTCGCAAGATAATCTAATTCAATTCGCCACATTTATTAGTGCCTAGTGCGACTTCAAAAATAACATTGCTCCTCGCTTTCACCATTAAAGTGAACAAATAATAATATTTTATATAATGGCACTGATATTAAAAGGGGTATGCTGAACATTTTCCTCGTTAAAGACTCGTTGAGTTCATAAAAGATAAAAGATCGATTTCAATTAAACTTTGCTACCTGAATTGCTACGATTCTTCAACTTTAAGCTTCACTAAGGTCAAATGAAGCATTTCCTGACCCAACATGAACACCAATGCACTAAATTGACAGAGAAATTACCAAAATTACAAGACAATTGGCTTTATAAAACTTCAGCAACATGACCACCAAAGGTTTTATTACTGAAAAAGGGTTTAATCAAGTGACTCATACAGAAAAAAAAAGAAGGTCACACATCTGTTCCCATGCAAACAACTTACCCAATATGGCGACATGGCTCGTAAATTTGGTGTAACCGGCAATTTTAAGCAAATAAAAATAGCTTTCCCTTGTTTTGCTGCGTAGGAGGACGAGTGCAGGAAGGAAGACAAAAAGTACGTCCCTATTGTTTTTAGCTTGATAGCGGTAATTGGGCGTAATGGGCTGAGGAGGGTGTCACGTAAATGCTTTCTTCCTCTATTTGTGGGCAGACTATCATTCTTTTACAGCCAGTTTAGATTGTGTTAAAAAAATCTGTTCAATCCACTATGATTAAAATAGATTGCAATCAAAATATAATATTCTTCCTTCATATGAAAGACTGATTGGCCTGCTTCTGCAGTCAATTTAAGTTTACTGCTTAAAGTAACAGAAAATGAACCTGGTTTTGCCAAATACTGAAAAGAATATGAAAACGTTTTATTATAGATTGATATAACTTTATATGATACAAGGCTTATAATTATCATTAAAGAAGTTACGACAACATACTATCGAGTGCAAGAAACGTCGCTTAAACCTTATACGTAACTGTTACCTACAGTTTATCTGAAGACAGTGTAAACAGTTTGTCATTATTATTACAAGTAACATAACATTTTGGACATCATTTTGTACGTATTGCATATTCTAAATATAAATTTGTGTTATTTTGGCAAGTATATTGATTATTGGTAGCGCAAATTTGCATTTCATTTTCTGTTTCAAGGCGTAAAGTTTTCTAACATTTCGTTAACCATGTCTCTCCACCTGTCCTTAGGTCTGACATACAAGGTAGTGTTTCGCATCACTCTGCGTTGCTATAATAATATTTTTTTTGTATATTAAAATATTTAAATATTTCTTTCAATAAACTGACATGCTTTTCCCTATAGTAATGGAGTTGTGCTGCATGAACTCTGGTTATATATCCGGAATATCCTGCAGTCTCAACATTTCCTTTAATTAAAAAATTATTATATTTTTTACATCCTTCTATTCCATTCATCATACGAAGACCTTGGCACGACAATTCTCTAGCATCATTTTCCTCAATTGATTTAACACCTGTGGGAAGAAATGCACACGTAGGAAGTAGAAGTAACGCCTTCCGTTGGACAGAGCAGCTATTTCGTAAGGTGCAATCATCCAATCAGTTGTTCATGCAACTCCATTAGCGTTTTTTATGATAATTGTTCCTTCAGATCTGCATGTGCTGAAGGATTGTTCTTGGATAGGGTGAGTCGGGTAGGGAGGATCCTTTTGTTTTCGACATCAAAGGTTATCTTTATAACATTGTTGTACTGGTTTGTTGGTTCAGACCGCTGTACTGATGTAATACTTGAAAATTTAATTTTCTGATTAGCTGAACGCTGTTGTGTATGAAATTGCTGGCAAATGCAGTAGCAAATATTATCATCACGATAAAATTGGTTCTCTGGTTGTTGTTTATATATTTACATATTCCATATTTATTACAGGTGTTGTCAGTAATATCCAGTTATATAAAGTACATATAATTATAACAAATGAGATGCAGATCTCACTTTTTTTTTTTAGTTTATCACCGCTATTAGATGCAATTTTTCAATCTTCTCATTAGTAGTGCTCCGCTACATATTACATTTCTCAATATTATAATCTTCATCAAACATATCACAATTTACAATATCAGTAAACACCATTCGATCATGGCAAAGTCCAACACTCGTGTATTATGCATCCAAATGTCGTTGAAAGGACAAATTTGAAAATTTGTTTGGAAAAGCGCTTCCCGACATGATCGAAATAGCGTTTCAAAGTTCTCTCAACAAATTGCCTTGATTCTAATGAAAACAAAATAATTAACAAAATTTTGGTAAAATTCACTCACACGTATCCAGCGTCAGGTCTGCATGCAGCCGCAATGAACACTACCATAAAATTTTACTTGATGTTCAAATGGAGTAATTAATTTTTATTTATACTTTCCGTTTTTCAGACATAGCTGTCGGTGGGGTATTGGGAGAGGGGGGAGGGTGGTGGGGTCAAAAGTGCATACGTGATAAGCTTTGGGGTCATACACGTGATAGAGGACTTAGTATTGATCGCGCGGACTGATATGTAGGTCAGCGAGCGATGCAGTTTAGCGCACAGTAGCAATTTAGACATAAAATCGCCATCGCAAAAAATTAAAGGAAAACTCATTAAACTTCCCATTTGTGATAAGAAGTAAGCTAAGCTGCAGAGCGCATCTTAATCATGCCCATAACTGAACAATATGTTGATTAATGAAGGCTCCACTGTAGTAAGTCTTAGCATAGAATAAAGATGCCAGATTCTGGTAAAGGAAGAACTACCTGCAGTGCCTATATTGATGATTTATTACGCTTCTAATTTCCTGCAATTATATTACATATATCATAGACCGCAACAGTACTTGACTCTCAGGTCTGACGCTGGCGGCCAAAAGTCGGCAAAGAAAAAGTAGAATTTTCTCAAGAGCTATTCTTTCTCCCTATCTAATGCTGATGAAAAAAAATTCAAGGTACCCAACATTTTTCTTGCGGAGAAGGTATCTTGGATACCGCGGGGACGCACTTGGGCGCTTGCATGCATGACCGTGTCTGGAAATGTTCATAATAGCTCATGAGAAAATCCCATTTTTTCCAATTTGGCCGCCAGCGTCAGAGGCCACTTAGACCTAAGACTCAAGCACTGTTGCGGTCTATGTACTGTATATATATATATTGCACCGTTTGCTTTTACTAAAAATGTTGAACAGTTCTAGTCGTCAACGTACATAGGAATATATTTGCACTTATTTTATGCTTATCTTTTGCACTACAAAAAGGAACTGCCAAATGATACTTTATTTTAGATTTGTGTTCGGTCTGGGGACACGCTGTGCCTTTTCATTGTTTTGTCTCTTCTTTACCGATACACCGTCACATGTGTGGGGTAGCTCCTCTCCAGTACAAAATACTCAACAATAATAAGAAATAAAATTTATGATTCGAATTGTAATAGTGTTTGACAACTAAAATACTTATTATTGCTCCCTAACAATCAGTTGTTTACTCAGAACCATCTTTTGAACAACAAATTTTGTAACTACGGCAAGAAATACGTGTAATGGTAATGACTGCTGCCGTTAACGCTTTCTCTCGCAGCGTGGATTTTGTACATTCAAATAGTATTAGTGTTACAAGAAATGCAGTCAATTTAAGAGAAAATGGGGTTAAAAGTTTGAAAATAATGTAATGTGGTAGAGTGTGTTGATAGACGCAGCTGAGAACTTGAAGACGAAGAGCAACGATTGAAATAGTCATGAAAAATGCTATCAGGTACACAGAATGATCTAATGCAATTTGCTACTGGGAAGTGGAAGATAATACTGTTAATGCCAGTCAGAGAGTGTAGGTAGAGCATAGGACTTGAAGATGACATGTTTTCAACAAGACATAAATTGATGGTAGACGCAGCGAAAACTTGCAAATGACATGGAGTGTATTAATTAGCGCAAACAAAGTAGTTACGAGCTTGAAACTTTATATGAAATGCTATATTTATTATTTTTTTTACAACTGAAATTAGGTAAGTAATAAAGGTGATACGTTATACATTCTGACATTACACAATGTACGTTGTAAATATTATGCTAAGGCAAATTACAAATAATGAATAGAAAGTCGACGGTAAACTAAAATATAACGTTTCGGGAATTTTTTCCCATCATCACCAAAATTGTAACTAAAAACTACAAAGGAAGCCTAAAAGAATTTTGTCATAGATGATGATCTAAAATTCTTTTAGGCATCCTGTGTAGTTTTTAGTTATAATTTCTGATAATGGGAAAAAATTCCCGAAACGTTGAATTTTAGTTTACCATGGACTTTCTATTCATTAATGTATATTATTCTAAATGAATGATGTGCTATGAGCCATCTATTGAAAACAATAAGCTTACCTCTTTTAGCAGGTAGTACCTATTCTGTAGCCACGGTGTCTAACGTGACCCTTGATTTGAAGTTCTTTGCCTATATTGCTCCATGGGAAGTTCCCCGAATAATTCCTGTCCTTTGCTTTGCCTCCCACATGGTTACTGAGTAGTGGGGTGTGATGTTGGTCCCCGCTGTTATTTGCTAATTTTGCCAATTACTTTCACTTGCACAACTGAATGTGGTATTCATATATGTTAGCAGCCAAATTTTTTCAAGTCCAAGATGTTTCCGTTATTTAGAGGCTGTGCTTTTTAATTTTTTGTTTTTTACACTTTTAGGAAAGTGTACCAGGTGCACACAATAGCTAGTTTTGTTAAAAGCTTAAAAGGTGTTTTATAGCAAAATATGAAACTTTCCTAGTGAATTCCTTCTACGTGCTTTGTTTCTTTTCCATTGCTACTTATACTACTTTCTCTATATTCCGACTTGGTGAGCAGATGAGCGAGGGTGTTGGAACACGCAGGGGTATTCGGCACACTGCTTCTTCTTTGCTTCTTCTCTTGTTATAGTTTCTCTGTCGAGTAAAACTTATTTATACTTCAGCAATGTTCCCTCTCCTCTTATCCTACTTGTACGATTTTTACAGTCTCCGCTATGCCAAACAATCTTTACCTTGCTGTAACTACTTTTGAGTATTCTATTGTCTTTAGTTACTTAATTTATTTCGCAACAAAGACTGTTCACTATTGCCTTTTCATCTTTTTCAGTAGGATCGTAATATGTTTGGTGAGTTTTTATTGTATTAATATGGCAAGCTCATGCAGAGTGTTGCCGTTGGGCGGCAATGCTTTCTAGGTAAAAAGGAAAACGTCTAAGCTAATTTTACCATGCATGTGAGCTCCCACTAAACAACAATACGTTCAAAATATACTGATGGACAAAGCTTAGAACTTGAAGATATGATATGTGCGTGGTGTGAATGAGGGAGCTGTTAAATGAAGATAAAAAAACAGAAAGCTCCAGTTATAAAACTTGCCATGAACTCGTTCTATTTTTGTGGACTGTGACCCAAATAATGCAGGCAGTGTTCATATCATTATACAGTATTATGATTCTGGAGTGCACCGCCACATATAGAATAGTTTCTTCTGTGTGCCTATGCACCCAGGCCAGTTGTCTTGTGAGTTTCTTGCAGACCTTGAACAGAGTACCCATTTCATCAGCCAATTCTGCATCAGGTGCATGATACGTGCCAATTTTCATAGCTTCTTAGTTTCCTTATATCTTCTCACTGGCAAAGTTTGCATCATGCACTCCGTCGATATATTCTATCCGTGTTTTTATTCCATCTAATGGCTGCCTAATGTACGATAATCATAATGGGTGAATTTATACGCGCCTGATGAAGTACTATGAAATACCTGCATGAGGACAGATACCAAAATGAAGCGTCTAATTTTTTAGGTAAAGTATCGTAAATCGCATTCAAACTCTATGTAACGCTACTTTATGAAATATTAAGCGAATCTGATCGTAAGTATCAGTGGCCTTAGTTTTCATACATGAAGTATTGACTAGTCTACATAAAGACAATTGACGTTATTATTAAAACTACACGCTTCTGTATCAATAGACTGACAGCAAAAACTAAAGTGGAGCTCTAAGCAACTCATGGAATTGCTATGTAAAATAGCTAAAAAAAAATGCACAGCAAACCTAATGCTTGCATATCAACACTGCTGAACACGCATCCCGGAGAGATTTCCCCTCCAGTTTCCATTTACTACAATAAAATGGAAAACAAGAGAGATAAATACTTTTACAACCGAAGGAAACAGCTTCATTATCAATATTATCAAATGAAAAATATCATCAAGAAGATATGTACTCTTTTGGAAAGCTAGTCGATTGGATAGTGAAGTCAGGTGCGTGTCTTTATTTTATGCAGAGTTGTGCGAGCTAGGGAAAGAAACTAGCGTCGCTAGCGCTAGATCTGAGAAATGCTAGGTGCGCTATATATAGTGCTACACATTTCAAATCCAAGCGGCGTTTTACACTAGCGCTAGTTTTCGGCATATATATCTACTACTAGTTGAAAATCTGAAAAAAATTATTTTAGTGCTAGAAAAAATACGAAGAGCAGGATAGAAATAAAATATAATTTTTATTTCAGTGCAATTGGAAGAAATAAAAAAGTGTTTTATTGATTTTCCATATAACGGAAAGATACATAGACGTAAATGATGTACCATATATATAATGCAAAAACTAGCGACTAGCGCTTGACGTTAGCTAAAAACCTAGCGGCACTAGTTCTTACGCTACTAAAACACTAGAGGCGCTGGAAGCGCACGCTAGTTTTAGCGCCGCTAGGCACAACTCTGTTTATAGGAAATACTCTTGAATTCACTATCTGCTCATATTTTTCTCAGTCAATTCTAATCTATAGATTCTTCTCCTGACTGGACCTAATCTCCAGCCATGCATAAACGGCCACAAGCAGAGCTGTTGGAACGGTAGACAAAAAGCAGTTTGAATGCACCAGGACCTGTTTGGCTTCCGGCATCAATTTCGCTCCGATGAGTTTGATATCACCAGTATATCCTTCCGTATCTGTGACTAACTATTATCCACTTCCAGAATTTATTACCCGTATAGCGATGTGGGAGATAGTCAGGTTTTTACAGAAGGGTAGAGGCGCCAGCGCAAGGTAGAGCAATAAGGCTGTTGCAAAATAGTCGAGCACCTGAAGTTGCTGCTAGTATTGCACGATGTGACGTATATGGCTGACAGCTTAGGTGTCTTTGGGGACAGGCTCCCCAGCTGCAGCATAGAAAATAATTTAGGGATGGCGTGAAACACTCGTAGTCTTGGACCTATAGTTCATGACAGTATAGTATTTGTGGTTCACATTAGATCAAAGTAGCTTAGATAATCAGAGGTAGACTGAACAACAGTTTCAAGGGAGATGCCGAGACCCAGGCTCCTGCCCTCTCCATACTATTGCCGTTAAGTAATAAAGAAAATCAAATATTTGAGGCAAACCGCAGCCAAGAGGTTGTTCAAATAGCTGCTCAGTTAGGGCTATGAGAACTAAGTTACATTGGAAGAAAAGAAAGTGGAGCGGGATAGTTTCAAGTTCTCAGACATTTGTATAATTATCAGCAGAATAACATAGCTCGAAAGTCGCTTTGATGTAACTCTATTTTTAAAGGTATGACATTGTGTGAGCTTGAAATATCTCCAATACTTGAATCATTACAAGAAGTTTTGCAGTATCGTTATAAGTTAGGATGATACAGTAAATAGTGTATTGTCTTCTCAAAAATTGTATTTTTCTATACAGTATGACTCTGTGCAGGCTGCATATTTCATTTCTGGAATTATGCGCTATTCCAGGAATATTCCTATGTATAGCTATCAAAACACTTTCCAAAAGTGCACTACAGTCAACACTATCAACGCTTTAACGTTTTTATCCACGCACGCATCTTCAAAAACCATACATGTGCTGTCCCGGCTTGAATCATGATTATTGCAGTTTACTCTGTAACACTTGGAATAAAGTACGACTATAAATTTGTTTTATATGCCTTTTCAAATTTGTACAAAAATGTAGGTAGTTAGTACTTTGCTGTTATAGATTTTTTCAGTTACTGTACGTATGCACGGAAGGATCATAAATTTTATATATAGTATTGTAGGTTTTAATGCTAAACATTCTATCGTAGCTTTGCATTAGCACCGAAGCTGTGCCAGTCGTATAAGGTGGCTGTTTCTCTTGAACTAACGAAGGCCATTCGTTGTTCTATGGAAGGAAAGCCATATTCCTTCTTCCGTAATAAAAGACTCCTTTCAGCTACAAGTATCAAGTCTCTAGCGCTGCCAATGGCGGCGCAAAATCAACGAGCGATTTCTGAGTTGCTCCAAGTCGTCCTGTCAATGTCATTATGATGCCATCGCTTTGCATTGTTTGTTTCAGGCCAAGATTGGGACCTTAGATTAGCTTGCCTTTTCCTGACTCGTCGGGACGTGCCATTACGAACCTTGATCCTTGCTCTGACCTTCCGTTGCTGCGCCCCTCGCAGCGGCGGCACGACACCGACACTCTCTCTTTCATGTCCATATCCTTCTCTCCTCAAGCTCTTTTTTCATGGAAAGATGGAGAGAAAAGCTCAACCTCGCTCTTACTTTCATGTCTTTATGGCCTCACGTCCATCTGCAGTAAGCAGCAGAAAAGTCAACCTCCAAATGTCTCGTTTACTTTCATTTCTCAAGTTACTGTTGTCAGAAAGAGTAAAAATCAGCCATCACTCTCATATGCACAACTATTCCTGCGTCAGTTTCCTTTCATGATCAAGCGATGAAAAGAAGAATTACCCCAACACCACTTTCGGTTTTATACTTTTTTATGGCACAGTCAAGAAAAAATACTTCTCTTTCCTAGCAACTTATTTTCCCTCTTTCAGTCATGCGCTTAAGTTAGCCTCTCAATAGCAAGAAAAACCTACTGTAACACCGCCACTGTCACTTGTACATGCAGAGCCCTGAGTTGACTGGCTATGGATTAAAAACAAAAAGAAACCCAACAACTGCACTCTCTTGCATGTCGATATCTTTCTGCTCATTTGCCACGAAGGGAAGACGAATAAAATCATAAGGAAGTTCCGCCTTCAAGGCCAGACTGGTCCTGAATTTCAAACAAGGGTGCTGGCTTCTCCCGTTTCAATCAGCTTGCAGACGTTCACCAGTAATCGCTTGCAGTTTGAACTTTAAAAAACTTAATTTCGTTACCCGTGCTTTCATATGTACTTGGCTTCATTTAAATTCCTGCGTTGTTCAAAGGGGTAAGATCAACCTTTTTGGCCCAAGTTCCTGACAAGTCAATCGTACGGGCCTCCCATCATTCCGCCAATAGATGAAGAATGATCCGCAGTTGCTCTCACATTCATGCCCCTAATCTTCTGATCTCTCGCTTGCATGCCACGGAAGGAACAAGAAATATGCCACTCTCATTCCTACGCTGCGCCCAGATATTTAGACGTGTTGTCCTTGCACTTTGTGATCAAGTTCTGTGTTGAAATGCCTGTACATGACTTTTGCTTTATTACCAAGTATGTATACTCAGTTTTTCTTTTGCCTCTTCGTAAAAGTAATAGCAGAAATAAATGAATGTGATCTTTACTTTGTGTTAATTTTAATTTTCACTGTTCCCTTTACCACGTTTTACTGCGTTTACTGACGGGAGACATGGTCAGTAAATGTGTTCCAGACTACAACCCAGGCCTTCGCAGGACTTAGTTTGATTTGTTTGCCGGTCTGGCGTGTCTCCTAACGTACCGTAAGAGAGAGGACTGGGTGCGCTCCAGAGTAAGATTAGCCAAATCTTTTCCCATCGCCCAGCTCTA